>CM070625.1:32120519-32696747 GCA_036346255.1 Ampelocalamus luodianensis
GCAAAAGCGCCATAAGATGGCTAGAAAAAAAGTCGACCGGGTTAGCCACACACCCATTAAGGCAACTGACCGGCCGCTAAGCTAGTCGCCCGCAAACTACTACACAACACAAGCCGCAAAGTGAGGCCCTCAGCTCACCTTCTTCCGCAACAAAACAATTAAGTATAGCATCCGAGTACAAAGATTGTCTTTGTACCAAGAAGATCGACGTGTGAATAAAGGCATCTATTCATAACTACATGCAAGCTTATTTAGGTGGAGGTTGTATGTCTCATTTTGCATGAAGCCAATTTTATTTGCAATAATGTAATACATTTTAAAAGCAAGTTTTGCAAATGCTTAGTTATCAAAGCAACAAAGAAGTACTGCATACATACAAGTAACCACCTGGAAGTGACTACCCCAATAGTCACCACAACATAGCACCTAATCCCCGATCTGCACTACCCATCAAGTTTTAATTTAAAAGGTTGTAGCTCTAACTCTTGAAAGACCTCCCAAGCCGTGTCCATAACCTAGACGAGGCTATTCGAATAGTTTTAACCCCGCAGGGTGTACCAATGTACCCACACTTCGCATCACTTTAAGCCAAAAGCACACTTCGTAGGTATGCTCAGCACGGCTAAGTCCTACGAGACGCTTCCAATATTGTGTATTAACTACGAGCCGTCAGATGGGTAGAAACACCATACACGCTACATGCATGTCGAAAGACAACAAATCCCATCCCGTGAAGTCTTCTGACACTACAATGCTCCCAACACCATCCTCCCGCGACTCTCCCGCGACTCCGAGCCAATACACGCCAAAGCACTCAAGTCAAGAGAGGTCCCATACCCTCTAGTGTGGTTAGCACGCTAAAAATGCTTGGTTTAGTGTAACAAGATGTTCGGTCCTTGTTGACTTAGGCACCATTCCAACACACCAGAGAATCACACCAACATACCATTGTGCCCAAGTCTAAATCATTTTGCTTTTAGTTTTAGTTTTCACAAGTAGACATGGCACAAGGTGGAAATCATAAATCGTAATAAGTTTTTAGATCAAGGTTATCGACAAGTCGATAACCGCCATTTCTACCGGGCTAAGCATGGCTAAGCAATTAATTCGCAACTACTAGTGACAAGAGCCCATCCACGAACTTAAATCCACAAACAAGTAACCTAGGCTCATGGTAGTAGAGGATAATCATTTGCTAAGGAAATGCATCTACTAAGGCCAACTATTAAAACAAAGTAGCAATGCATACATAGAATTTGTAATCAACATAAATACTTAAAATCATGGGATTAACATGATCAAACCGCTTGCCTTCTGCGCATTGCTCAATTGGTTGCGGAGGATCGCCTCGGGATTACCGCAAATGTCTAATCCTAAGCAAAAGGCAAAAAGAACCAAGAACAACCAATAAGACGAGCCACACTTAAACCAATGAGCAAGCAACAAACATCCAAATACTATTTAAATTTATACATAAGGTAGAATACGAATATACCTAGACATAGAAACTGAAAACCTAATTTGGATTTGTGACGTTAAAAGATAATGCATAAAAATACATTTTCTACCATAATTAGCACTCAGAGCAAAATTATTTTCTAGAGAGATTTTGAAGCTGGAATTTTTATGGTAGCTACCTACTGATATAGAGGTAACCCATATAAAATTTCAGGTCATTTGGAGTTAAAGTGATTTAGTTATGATTTTTCTAAGATGCAAAATTAGCATAATGCACTTTCCAGAGCATAAATATGTTCAAAACTAATTTACAATGAAGTATACCAACAGAGGGTTTTCTAGAATTTATCAAATATATTTTGCATTTTCTAAAGTTTTATTTATTTTCTGAATAATCAAAATGATGAAATCAAGTTATTCCTAGTTATACAATTTTTCACTCGAACATGCTTAAATCCATTTTTATAATAAGCTAAAGTGATAACATAATTTATTACAGTTGGAATTAACTAAAAGTAGCTAAAATGAATTAGTTATGAGTTTCTAAAGTTTTACATCATTTTCAATCGTTAAATAAATACTTACCAAATACGTAACAACCCAAAACAAAGAAAACGACGTGGACACCCGTGGCCGTAGTAGATTTAACATCCAACAAACCACGCCGACGCTGGAAATAGCGCACGCGCGCCAACTAATCGGGTCCACCGTTGGATCAAGATCCAACGACCCCAAACGAGTGCATGCAACCGACGATGCGTTGCCTCGTGAACCACGACCGCTGTCATCTAAAGATGAATCGGCTTAGAACCCACATCTAACCTGAAGGTCCGACAGCCACATGATCTCATTACTTGATCGCAAGATGGACGGTCAGGGATGATGAGGGGAACCGGATGGTCCGAACGCATACAAGATCTGGGCCGTTGATCAAGGGATCGGCGGTGGCTATTGATTGAAGTTCAAAAAGAGGTACTCACTTAGCGGGACCGCATGTCGCGACTACGAAGTCACGCATCGCAATGATTTAACCAACGCACACAGTGCATCGGGCCCCAAGTCGGCCGACTAAACAGGCTGTTAAGACCAAATTAATGATTCTAATGATTGACATTAAATAGACTCTAATGACCGCGAGATTTGATTTTAAACCTCTAGCCCACCGGACAAATGGACACAACGATAAAGGTTAAGACACAATAATTAGCTAATGATTAGCGATCATCGTGCAATTAATATGTCCTAATTAGATGACGAAACGGAGCTGCGTTGCGAAGCGAAAGTCCCGATCGTCTTTGACGGCTAACCGGCGACACCGGCCGCGCGCGCGCCAGGACCAAAATGGATTCGCAATAGCACAACGATTCTAGGGTAGCATTTTCACCGCCATGAAGGATCAGAACGCGCCAGTTTAAAACGAAATGGAGCCATCGCTAAACACGAAAATCGCGATGAGCCCATTGCAAACCTAGGATGCGGTGCCATAGCTTCTAAGGACTAATAAGAAGCTACCTTAGCGAGAAGAGGCTACAAGGGCGGCCACGAGAAGCTTGACCACCGTGGAAGCTCACTGACTTGAAGAAGAAAACCGAAAATGACACCTGAGCCAAATGAGTGATACCAAAGCTTCCAATATAGCTTCATAATGATTCACGTAGCTACATGAGCAAGTAATTGAAAATGGAGCACTCACTGAGCCGAGGAAGAAGATGACCTGGCTTGGCGAATTTGAACAAACTCAAATTGGACAATTCACGAGAATCAAATCCAAAATTAAGTGAGGGAAAATGTTCAAGGAAGTAAATAGATAAGGTTAGGGGCAAAGAAACGTGAAGAGGACCACTGGAACACCAAGAACACCAATGGAGCTCCATCGGGTCAACAATGGCATAGTTTGCCATTTTGAGGTGTTAAGCTCCAATATTGGGAGTGAAACTTGATGGTGGTCTAAAGAAACTCCAGAAGGGGTTTGGGTGTTTATAAGGCCATGAAAGTGTTAGGTTTGCACCACTCCTCTCTCCCGGCAAAACACAAAGCAGAGGAAGGGCTGACAAGGAAAGGAGGTGAAGGCGTGCATTAAGGCATGGCCTAGCTCTGCAGTACCTCCCATACTCCTACACGCTGGCTAGGTGGCTTTAGGAGCAAGAAATGACCTCACCATGCCTTCCACTTGCTTCGCACTCCAGGGAGGTTGAAGATGACCAACAAGAAAAGCTGGGCGATTCACACCCTACGATCAAGATCTGACGGGCCACGAAGCACCACGCCTCCTGTGTTTAAAACACCACGGGGAGATTGCGGAGCCTTCAGACAGAGATGGGTGCGCTCAGATTGCCCACGCCGCAATTCTCATTTACAACGAAGGCGCACGCGAGCGTTGGATCCTAATCCAACCGCCAGATTCAAAAATGCAACCGAGGGTCCGGAGGTTTCGAGGAGGACAGCGGTTGGATTGAGATCTAACGGTTTGACAATCAATCCTAGCAACCTAAGGTCCAAGTCTTACACGCTGGCGGGCCGTGCGATTTAGATCTAACGTTGAGATTCACCGCGCTTTAAAGAGTGACGGTGCGCTTAGTTGATCCAACCAAGTGGATTGGCTCGAGCCCGAGTCCGACTCAACCTAAGTAACAAGAAACCTAGTTTGACTTTGAAATAAAACAGAGACTTTGAAAGATTTGTTTGAGGTAGCAAAATAACTCCAAAAATTATGAAAATTTTACAGAGCTTGCTAACTCAGATATTAACCTTATGTAAAATTTTCAGAGATTTTTATGCTGCGAATAAATCTCCAAAAATTCTGCAAGGCTCTGTTTGAATGTTTGACTGAGAGTCAAACAGTTTGATCGCTCTCTAAAATTTTCAAACAATTTCTAAAAATTGTGAGATTTTTCAGAGGGTCACATACCATCACAGAGACTTAGGAAAAATATTTCCCAGGATGACTGTAAGATTTGACAAGATTGTTTTTGGAATAACAAGATTTGGATCAACAAGACTTGTGACAATATATTTCCATAATTCCTTGTACAAGAATTTCTTGGCACCACAGAATTACATGATGTAAGAAAAAGTTTTAATTTCTACGATTTTCTTACATTTGAAACACAAGCCCAAAATTGGGATGTTACACAATCGACTTGGGCACTTTGCCGAGTGCCTCAGGCACTAGGCAAAGGCCTCTGCACTCTAAGAAAGGCTTTGCCGAGTGCGACACTCGCAGAAGGGCACTCGGAAAAATTTATCGGCAAAGCAGCCTTTCTACGAGTGTATTTTGCCCGCACTCGGCAAGCTGCTTTACCGAGCGCCGAGTCAAGACTTGCAAAGAAAAGGGCCGATACACACGCGCCTCGTTGATTGCCGGCTGTAGAAGTGCCAACCCACGGCCACTCCGCAAATATTTTTCACGTTTTTTTGAAAATGTCTTTGCCGAGTCGGAATGATGGCACTGTGAAAGTTTTAACAAATTTTGAAAATCTTTGTTGAGCGCAGCAGTGGTCCGCACTTCGGCAAAGTTTTAATTTTTTTGTGATTCTTTCTTCGATCACCATGGTCATGGCACTCGGCAGAAAGCTGAAAACCGATTTTAGGTGCCCACATTCTCAGCTTTGCTGTGAGTGTCATGACCATGACTCGGCAAAGGACCCTTGCCGGTGTTGCACTCCTGCAAAGTGACCCAAACCGCATTTTTATTTATTTACATTCCATCACGACAAACAAATCCATCCAAACATATATCAGATCCATCACATATATATCACATCCATCACATATATATCTCATCCATCACATATTTATCACATCCATCACATATATAACAATAAGTGCTCAAGTCCATCCAAACAAATCCATAAGTTCATCACAGTGACAAGTGCATCATAAGTATATCACAAGTCCATCACCAAGTGAACAACAAATGAAAATACAACTATCATTCATCTCGAAGGTGGCCACTGCGACTGTGGTGAAGGAAAAGCTCCATCATTCGGAGGCATGAAGTGGATTATTCGAACCCATGATTGAGGTCAGCACAAAGAAGAAGAGATTGCATGTGAGACAAGATTACATTAGATACCTAATCTAGGAAGGTAGAGGTCATACAAGCAAAGCTTTAGCGAAAGCAAATAACTTTCATACTCACAGGAGTAGCCGCAGTGCAGGACGCCAGAGGCGAGGTTGAGCCACAGCCCACCGGCACATGTGGCCCAGTGATGTTGCCCAAGACCTTGTAGGAACTTGTAATGTCCGCCACCGTCTGCGGCCCGCTCGCTGCCCGCTGGGCCTCCACTGGGCCGACATCTCTCTTGCCGCCGCCTCCGGCTCCCGACGTTGCCTTATTTCTCGCTCCGGCTGGACCGCAATATTTCACTCCAATGTTTCATGAATGAAAGCTAATAAAGGTGTGTAAAGATCAATGTACGACGAGTAAAGCAAAATAGCCTCGAAGTGCGCCGACCGTCTTTGTCGCGCCCGATATGCCGTGGCGTATGGTCGAGCTCGCCGTGTCCGTGCTCGAACTGGGAGAGAGATGGAGTAGAGGCCGTGTCGATGAGGCCGTCGCCAAGCCGTAACCGCCCATGCTTCTTGCCTTGTCCCACCTCGCGACGATCTCTCCATCAAAGTCCTGGTGCTCGGATCATGGTCCGCCCATGGACCGACTTGCCGCCGACGATGTACTCACCGACGCGGTGTGGACGCTGGGTTCGCGGTACGCCTCGGGCGGGTCCTCCAGGTTGAAGGAGACGTCGGACGTCGCCTTGCCCTTGTGGGCCATACACCATGCCTGGAAGTCCGAGCAAGGCTGGGCACTATGTGACGCCGACTGCGAGAAAGACAGCAAGATAATTAGAAATCGAGCGCACTGAGCGTCACAATAGATAAATGAATTCGTGTACCCATGCTTGTTTGTATGCGGAGAAGGCAGCGTATGCCTTGATGGTGTCCGACCTGCATCATCAAACGACGGTCCCGGCATCATCTGCATCTGGAGATACTCCTCGTGAACCACTTGTCCACGATCATCGCCAAACACTCGAGGATCGATTGGCACCACCATGGAATCATCTACACATCATCAAGTATTTGACATATAAGAAGATCAAATTAAACGCATTTAATCTCAAAACGAATCAATATTAATGTTCTTCATCTACCTCATGGTACTAGTTCGGTCGCGTCATGTTTCTTGCGTCTTTCTTGGTAGCCTTCTCCAAGCTTCGACCGTGGTAGGTTACGATGGCTTTGGATGCGCACCTCGTGATGCATGTCGGTGATGAGTTTTTTACGTGCTTTGGGTAGCCACCGTCCGCCTCGGGCCTCAAATCCTCATCGCATCCGAAATAAGTCCGCATACAAGCGCGATGTATCCATTCATTATTTCAAGAAAAGTCCAATGAATGCGTATGTATTGAGCAATGTTGTGCGAGGGAGACTTACCTAAAACTCCGCCTTCACCGCGCCGCCTTGTTGGGTACTGCAGATCGGCGACGGCGTAGTGGTCAAACGAGTAGGCCGGCTCGCCTTCCGCTGCATACGACAATGCGTCGGGTAGTGTTGCCTCGCACGAAGACCCGGATGCCATTGGCGGCGCGCGCCAAAGACACTGACACAACCACCGCTTCTCGCACAAGTGATTAAGAAAAATTATTAGTTTCTCTTTTTTCAACATATCATATGAAGTAGTGGTGACAACATCTAAAGTTACTTACTTTTTACGCCTAGGCGAATCATCGTCGGTGAGGATGCGGAACTGAGGGAGGCTCGCGGGACTCTCGCAAGTAGACACCGAAGAGGCAGAGGAGGAAGCGGAACCCGTGCCTACCGCCTCGTCGCCGCCTCGTCCCGCCTCCTCCTCGCCGTCTGCCGGACCAGCCTCGCCCAACTCGCCCATGGGCGCCACCTCCTCCAAAGCACCTCCTCACGCGCGGCGTGAGGAGACGGCCCTCCTCGCGCCGGCGGTCCTCTTCCTCCTCCTCCGTCCGACCCTCCGCCTCCTCCTCCACAAAGGCGTGGTCTCGGTAGCGAGGACACGTTACGACTGTTCCCGCCATCTTTGTTCACTCACCGCAATTAAAAAGAATAAGCAAGACGTAATTAGAAATAGATGCAAAATGAACATAACATAATTACAAAAACATAGTAATACATGTATTAGAAATAGATGCAAAATGAACAAAACATAATTACAAAAACACAGATACATGCATTAGAAATAATCTTCATGATTGGGATTAGCCGATCATAGGTCTCGTCATCACTATCAACATTGTCCAAATCATCAACACTATCCGAAGGAGGAATGTTGTCTTCATTGTCATTGCCTAAACGTAATCGCTCAAGCATTTGTAAGTCCTTCACATTTCGCACCTCGTCTCAGCTGGCCCTCGCCATCAACCCTTTCATTGTCTACTTCCATTCCTATCGCCAGTTAAGTCTATCTCAAACCTCCTTGTAGCCACTCTTCTTGAAAGAACTCTCCATCATATGTGTTTGGGTTGAAGTTGTAATCTTCATCGTATACAACCACATATACAACCACAACTACACCGTAATCGGCATTAATTATCCATCGATTATTCTTGCACATATAATGACTAGCCTACACACACACACACAAATATCCTTTGATCTGATGTTGCGTGCATCCTGCATGACGTGGACCTTTGATGGCATTGTGATGTCTCAATCTCTCGTTTTCAATGCACAATAAACTTATGCCAATTAGGAGAAGCAATTACTTCGAAGGCAACCTTTATCAATATTTATACGGTATCGTGCACAAATGCAAATGCATATGAATGCATACTTTAGTATCCATACAGTAAAAGCATAAGAATAAAATACACGACATATATAGTTTTATGTGGAGCAATATATAACGTTAGTGTGCATACGACATGCTAAATTGCTACGCATGATTGATATATATATTAAACAGTCATCAAATTGGAAACGACTACAACTCAAAAGTTTTATCAAAACAAGGAATTTTAAACTCATATTAACCTATAACATGAGTTCGTCAAGGCGCTCGCGCTGCCGCGCGCAGGGGCGGCGCAGCGGCTCGCGGCGCGCGGTGGCAGGCGGGCGGCAGCGGCGCGGCGCGGCGCGGGCGCGGCAGCAGGCGGCGCAGCGGGCGGCGCTAATTGAACACAGACGATCGACGTGATAGTACTGCTGTTGCTCACACCAGACAGCGCCAAAGATGCCTAACCATTTGCGTTCTTGCGGACATGCATGTCGAGCGAGATCGATGTGTCGTCACAACTAGATATCGAGCTAGATGAATGCTCACCGCAAAGATGTCCGTGAGTGTAATCGCGACAAAGCTAGCTCGATCTTTATGCAAATTAACCGGCGGCGCACGCACACATACTCGGAAACCATAGACAGAGAGACAGATAGATAGATATATACATGCACACGTTACATATATGTAGACCGTGTGCATAAAGTGGTTGAGGTTGAGGACAAGGACCGATCGAGCATGCAACTGCATTGCGACTAGCCGAATTAATCGGTGATCGATCGATTAAACGAAAGGAGGAGATCGAATATACATAGATTAACAGAGATGGATTGGAACGAGGCAACCACAAGGTATATATGATTCAAGATATGTCATGTGGAGTTGTGCGATAGTTAACGATCGATTAAGCTTTCACCACGAGTGATCGTTGCACTGGGGGTGAATGTATCGACAGAGCATCCACGCCTTCTTGTTACCGACGAGCGGCGCTGCGCCAAACCGAGCCGCGACGTCGGACGCTAACACGGACAGCAAGGCGGGCGGAGGGCAGCGGCGAGGCGGCAGCAGCGGCCAGCGCGGCAGCGGCGGCGGGCAGGCGGCAGCGAAGGGCAAGCGGCGCAGCGGCGGCACGCTGGCAGACACGCGGCAGCGGGCGCGCAGCGCGGCGAAGGGCAAGGCGCGGCATGGCGGCGCGGTGTGCGGGCGCGTGTGCGTGTGTGCGTGTGCAAAGCAAATAATAATAAGGTCGAAGGTTTGCCGAGTGCCCGCGATCCGCACTTCGGCAAACAATTTTTAATTTTTAATTTTTAATTTCTTTGCCAGTACCGCGATCCGCACTCAGGCAAAGAGGATTTTTTTAAAAAAATTTAATTTTTTTTTTGCCTCCAATTTTTTCACAAACCAGACATCTCTTCATCTTTTAGTCAAATGTCATGTGGCACTCGGCAAAGACCCTTGCCGAGTGCTTAGTGCCACGGCACTCGGCAAACATATATATATATTTTTATTTTGGCCTCCATTTTTTTGTAGCACCCTACTACAAGTACAGTGCTTTATGTTAGGATTTGGTACATTTTGTGCCTTTTGTTATACTTAGTTAATTTATTTCATTTACTATAATTATTTGGAAAATGCAAATTTGATGCGTGCATCGAATAATGGAATTTAATGATTCAAAAATGATAGTCATGTTATTGAGTGTAGTGTGATGCAGTATCAGAGCGGACCGAAATTTGGACATCTTGTTGTGAAACATGAGTGAACTTCTTGGCGAAGTGTTTTTAAATTCTATAAAAGCAAACAAAGTCCAAAATTATGAAACTTGTGGAGATATCATGATATCATATGTGGAGGTGTGATAAAATTTAAGAAGGTTTCGTGCATGTTATCACGCACGATGCTTTCAAACCGTGACATCTCCACATGTGATACTTAAATCCCACCGAGATGTCACGGTTTGAAAGCATCGCACGTGACAACGCATGAAACCTTCTCAAATTTTTATCACAGCCTCCACATATGATATCATGACATCTCCACAAGTTTCATAATTTTCTGACTTTGTTTGCTTTTTATAGAATTTAAAAACACTTCGCCAAGAAGTTCACTGGTCATGTTTCACAACAAGATGTCCAAATTTCGGGTCCGCTCCGGATACGCCCACACTACACTCAATAACATGACTATCATTTTTTGAATCATTAAATTCCATTATTCGATGCACGTGCGCTCAAATTTGCATTTTCCAAATAATTATAGTAAATGAAATAAATTAACTAAGTATAACAAAAGCCACAAAAATGTACCAAATCCTAACATAGAGTACCTGCAACGTAGTAGGGCTGCAAAAAATTTGAGGCCAAAATAATAAAAAATATATGTTTGCCGAGTGCCGTAGCACGACACTCTACAAAGGGGTCTTTGCCGAAGTGCCACGGTGACTACACTCGCAAAGATTTATTTTGCCGAGTGCCAAACGGCCGCGCCGCAAAATTTGACGCGGGCGGGACCGTTACTCGTGCCACCTTTGCCGGTGCCCTCCTTGTCGAGTGCCCGCACTCGCAAAGCGCGCGCGTTATCGAGTGTTATCCTTTGCGGAGACGCACTCCGCAAATCTTAATTTGCCGAGTGCATTTCTTTGCCGAGTGCGGCACTCGCAAAATAGCTCTTTGCGGAGTGCCCGATAGTTGGCACTGCAAATATTTTTGCACTTTCGGCAAATCAGTCGTGTGTCCGTGAGTGTGAGCATAAACAAAGTTTCCTTTATATCACAAACTCACAGTAACAAAAATCCTAATTAGAAAATCAAATGACACAACTGTAAACCATATTCAAAGTGTTGTAAATATGGCGGCTTAGCAAACATTCAGAACTAAACCCGGCATATGTAAAAGACATTAAAGCATACTTCAAAGATAATTTAAATGACCCAATTAACATATACACATGTAATTTCTTCAAGCTATTTAAAAGGAATAATATGCTCAACACATACATCATGTATTCAACCAAAATCAGCATAAAGCTAAGATTTATAAGATTGATTATTGCTCTCAGAAGACTAGTTGTACAAGATATAATCTTAGCCATCACAGCACTCATGACAAAATGTAATCACAAATTGAATATGAGAAATATAGATTAGGCCTTGAGCTCAATTTAAAACTTGTTATTCTAATCGGACAAGTTCAAGCAAATTAATCAACTATATCTATGCTGAACAAGAGGAACAGACTTCATATATACTACTAACAACATGTAGATCACCACCGTAAGAAACACAAATGACAAAAAGTTTACAATGAAACAACTACAGAACAAAGCAGGTATATAATGACCGAAAGAGCTCCAGAACAAGCTAGCAAAACAGAATGAAACAATTTGCTCAAAGATATAGTAAACACCAAGAGCAGTTCAACCGAGCCCACAAATACCACTTTGCAATATCTCCCAGTGCTAGTCACAGACAAAACAATCAACAATTGAATATATCCACTAGCACAACACATATATATGCAAAGTGATACTCAACAATTGGAATACAGAAATACTCACAAAACCGATGGTAATCAAAACCATCGAGATGATACTGCACAAGGCACGCCGAAAGACGTGTGTCTAAGAAAACCAAGCACCTCGCAGTCGCGCAAAATAGACGAGGTTGACGGAGATACAATGCCGGCCTTCGCACTTCGGGATACACCGAAGAACGAAGTTGAGGTACAGGAGATATGCCGCTGAAGACCACCAACAAATGCTCCGGCCGAAAGCCCAAGTAACATCAATAACCAAAAGAAACCGAACTCCTTCTCCCTCAGCAGGATCAACAAGGAGTACACCGAAATCACCTCCAACCGTCGCACCAACAGGAAACCTCACATAACCGAACATCGAGGATGCAAGAGGGAGCCACTGGGATGCGCACAAAGTAGGGTTCAGGTCTAACCAACAACAACACCTGAACAAGCATGGCGGAGCAGGAGCTCTGATGATCCAGAAATCGAACACAAATCGAAGGGAAGAAGAACAGAAAATTGGGGATTTTCTCACTATTTTTTCTGCTTATAGAAAAAGAGGGGAGGGCTCACCTAAAAAGAGGAGGAGAAGCTGTTGACCCACCACCCGACGGCGCACAACCCGCGGGATCCGAGACAGCGCCTATCGCCGAAGTCGTGCATGCCGATTTGGCCGAAAGCCAAAACTGCCGAGCGCCCAAGACTGCCGAAGCAGTTCTCCTCTAACCCTTATCCTTTCCTCCACCACAATGATAGGTGGGCCACTATTGATTTCGAGGATAAAAAAAGAAAATGCCAGAATCAGACCTGACCAAACGGGCGCCACCAAGACAAGACGCCCATGTGGGCACGGCCCGTTTAGGTACGGCCCATTCTAATCCAGCTACTATTCGTGTCGGACCGGGCCGGCCCACGTGCAGGGGTGGCGGCCCAAGCACGGTCTGTTGGCCGATCGTACCATGCCGGGTCGGCACTAGCCCGTTTGGCCCACTGGGCCAAGGCCAGCCCATGTGCCCCGCGCGGCCGCGCCCTGCCACGTGGCTTGCCCCGCCTACCCTGCACCCTGCCCGGCCTACCCCCGCTGCTCACCGACACTGCCTGGTTGCCTCGCTGCCCACTGCCCATACCCGGCTGCCTGCCTCCTCTTCTTTTCCCACGCCCACCTACTCGCCTGCCCTGCCCATTGCGGTAGTGCGCGGGGCGCAGCGCTGCAGCATGGCACATGCCCGCCTCTGCCCAGCGCCTACCTCCACGCCGGCCTACCTCCACGGCGGCGACACCCTGCACGCTGACACCGCCCCCTCCCGGTCTTCTTCCTCCTTGCGCAACTCCTCCTCGTCCTTCCTCCGCGCGCCAACACCGCGGGCGCCCGCCTCCTCCTCCCGCCACCGTGCCGCCGTGCCGCCCTCTTCTCCGGCCTCGGCTCTCCTCCTTCTTCCTCCACACGCCTTCTTCCTCCGTGGCCGGGCGCTGTTCCACCTCCTCTCCTCTCGCCCTCCCTGCCCAGCTACCTCCCAAGCCGGCCCATCGTACCGGAGTGGCGGCCCAGGCACGGCCCAGCCTTTCGTGCTGTGCTAGCCCAGCCCATGAACAGTTCGGGCCATGCTGTGCTTGGGCCGGGCCAACAGTGCTATGCCTTGGGCCGGCCCGGCTGACATGGCCCATCTGGCCAGCTCTAGCCAGAATACGGCTACAGTGGCAAAATGCATCTATTTATGGGAGTACCAGATGATCAATACAAAACTTAGAAGTGGCAAATTCTTAAACAGGATCGGTGGCAAATCCTCAATTTCCCTTTTTAAGTCTCGCTGAAAAGCCAAATATGCCATTGCCCATTCGACCATTTCCCCCAGAAGAGCCCGGGTAGGATTTTTTTTTAAGAGTCTTGCTGAAAGCCTGTTTTTTGGTCACACTCGAAAGAACCTACACAGCTACACAGTTGAGACAGATGAACATAACACGTGCATGAGTACTCGAGAATAGTTACAGTCTGGAATCAAATGCTGCTAACAATTATACTCGCACAATTTAGTTGTCACATGCTAGTGTTATTAATATATCATCTTTCGTCATAACATGACTACGCTACCGAGTGCAGTTTTGGTGCCCAGAGGAACCTGCGTCCCATTAGCGAATCTGCATGATGCAATGTTCCAAAAATACCAAAAACAATCAGGGATGTAGTGCACATAATGTTATGTAAGCCTGCAAATTAAATTTTAAATTCAAATTCATCCCGATAAGAAGAACAAAAAATACAAGCAGTCAATCATGCGTTGTTCATATGCGCTAGCAGTCGCTTAGATGGAGGAGAGCATAGAGCAGTAAGCCGTCCCTTTATGTGGGATACCCTGAACATGCGACACAAGAATATAGGGACGGCTTCAAACTGCGTTGGAGCAATTTTTTGTGTGATTATGGGTAGATGATCTTAATCTTAGTGTGATAAAACAATTGCCAGTGGTGTTTGAGAAATCCTCGAGTAGTTCCTTCTGCTATCACGTCATTGGCGGTTTGACCAACCATGGGGGCGGTCGGACCGGCCAGTGGGCGGCAGTCTGAGTCTGACTGGCCGAAGTTGAAAAGTTAAAATTTTGGAATCGGCCAAAAATCACGTATGTAGGAAGGTGAGAGGATGCGTTTGCACTTGGTCTCATTGAAAATGGAGTTTCGAGGAAAAACTAGATAGAGTTTGAAATTTCCAGACAAAGTGCAGTTTTTTGACATGGGAAAATTTATAAGTCCCAAGTCCCAAACGGTCTAACAGGTGTTTGCCGATCGATCAATCGGTGGGTGTGATCGACCGGCTAGGTGGCGGTCCGACGGTGGCCTTGCCGCCGACCTATCGAGGGCGCGATCCGACCGTTAGTGAATTTTCATGCGCCGAAGACCGTGAATTTCGTGGGTTTGGACAAAGTCATAGGATTCAGTGTATAGGTATTGCATGATGCATATTTTGGCTAACGTGAGTCAAGTTTCAAAGAACTCGTGCCCAAAATTAGTTTCTTGGTCTATTGTTGTGCATGTGGCTTGAGTCAATGACGATCAACGGCGAGGATGATCGGAACAGGCTAGGAGAGTTGAGGTCCAGAACGATTAAGGATGTCAAGTGAAGTGGTTTGACTCAAGCATGGTGGAAGATGGACAAGAGCGATCGAACGGCGAGTTCAAGGCGATGGGTTGCATCAAGTGACTTGGGGCCTGCATAAGTGCCATGGTAGTTCCGGTGGCGAGGATGGGAGAGACTTGCCGACATGAAGAGAGCCATTGATCAATCTACATGCAGCGAAGCATGGGATTGCTTCACGACGATTGGACTCGGTCTTTGGAGAAGGATCAAGAAGGGGTATTTTGGTATCTTCACTAAAATACCGGGTTAATGACCTTTAGAGAAACCGCAGCGCAAGACAGCGCAAAGAGAGGCAGTTTAGGTCAAGAGAAGACGAAGATCACGAAGACAAGGGTTCGGTAAATCTAGTTTGTCATCCGCTTTGAGAAGCGTGCGTAAGTATAAACTCGTTTGTGTGTGGGATTAACAGCTGCCTGGTAAGGTTTTCTCTCTAGACCTAACCTCCACTATAAAAGGCTAGAGTGCAGTATTTACACTCAACTCTCTCAAGTCAAGAAACCCTAATTTATGATTTGGGGAAAGTGGATATAAAGGAGGCTAGGGATTGACGGAGATGGATTGATTAAGTGATCAAGTGTTGAGCTTTTGTCCTCCATGATGGAGTAGTTGTAAACCAACAATATCTTGAATCAATCCTAGCAAGGTTTGCCTCAAGATGAGTTCCATCTTGTTCTTGCTCTCTCTTTGATATCTTTGGAATTTTTGTGTTCCTTTGGTTTTGCTTGGTCTTTTGTTGTGATCTAGCTTGCTAGAATTTGTGGGAATTGATCCGAGATTATCTTGACCATCTTCCACCTACGAGCAAGTTTTGGATCAAAGTTAGAATTTTATCGGTTTTGTGCCCCTTGACCTCATCCAATACATTCATGGAACATTGGCTTTGATTGTCTAGATCGTTGATTGGAATATGTTCTTGACCTTCTTGATGAGTTGTGGTTGAAATCTAGAGGGATTAGGGTCTCGGAATCAAAAGTTAGGTCGATTTGATATCATCGCTGGTTGCTATTTTCGCAACCTGGTTAGATAGGCCCACCAAACGCATGGACCCGCCAGAGAGTGTTTGTCCTCGGGGATTTCTAGTTTCAATGCAAGACTTCCATTGTACTTGTGTTTGTGATCTTTATAGCTTCCATGGCTCCTGAAGTGAAGAAGTTGAATACTATTGGGGTTGAACAAGGATAGTTGCTCCTATCCCCATGTCCCCCCCTCTAATTGTCTTTTTGGTCCAATAGGTTGTCTCTAAAGGACGTGTTTTGCGAGACCCATGGCTTTGTAGTAATTAAAAGCTCATGGAGCTCTTTAGAGAAAACTTTAAGAGACAACGTATTGAAGTGCCTATCTCAATGGAATTCATGAGGTGAGGTAGAATATTCTCTCCATCCCAAGGGACATAGCGCCGGAGATGCCCTAACTATATAACATCGAAGAAATGCAATGTATTTGATGAATGAGTGAGCTTAGCAGGGTAGCCAAAGGCAATGTAAAAATACCAATACATTTATCCTTCCACTCTCTGTATGGCTAAACACCCAAATCTCCTAGCTAGCTCTTTCAACCTAAAGAAAGCTTTGGGTTCCCAATTATAACTCTTTAAGAAATTGGAAAAATTCCATCTGTAGTCCCTCAACTCTTTTCGTCATCTAATTTTCATCCCTCGTGTCCAATACCATTTATAACTCATCCCCCAATAGGCATAACCATGCAAATTATGTCCCTAGGCAGGTATCATGGGCGGTTTTTGCCATGTCGGCTACCACATCATCACTTCAATCCCATATGTCTCATCCCTACCTCAACTTACTCATCTATTTATCCTCTCTAACTTTCTCTTCATGATCTCCCTCTCGGTCTCTATAACAGAGGAGGATTCATGTGAAAGGAGTAGCATGAGCGCTCAGCCTGAGCTGCCACTGCCAAAGAGCACATACTCACATCCATGCCATTGCTTCTCCAAATTTTTACTATGGAGGTCTGGAGGGAGAGTGGCAACACTTAGTGATTGCATCTACCTGAGGCACTACATGTAACAACAAGCTCTCACCTGAGCAGCAAAACAGACCCCTCTCCACGTTCTACCCCGGGCTCACCTCCTTCATTCTGGAAATCGCCCGAGGAGAGCTCAAGCTCTACTATCGCTATTGACCGAGGTCCGCCTGAGAACGTGTTGACTCGATCATTCAATCCGATGATCTACATTGAGATGTCCGCGTCAAATCGTGTTCCACCTTTGGCTCCTTCAATCCCCCAAGTTAATTTGATTGTTTTGCTCATAGTGGCCAGTAATTGAGTTTCTTCTCCCTCGCTTCCGTTCGGGTTTCACCGTCTATGTTCATCGTCTCTGGTAAGAATCTAACCAATTAACTCATAACCTAGCATCCCCTAGTTATGTTCTACATTTTGACACACTCAAATTCTTGTACTATCCACCATTCTGTCACACACATAAGTGCCCGAACAGCCATCGTCACCACCTCGTCTTCAGTGCATAACCACCTAAACCACTAGCACCATCAAACTCCTCACGGCATGAACATTTCATTTTGTATTTATCTTGCCCATGTGGACCCTCCCCTATTGCCATCATGGAGACTCAAGGCACTGCCTGTCAAGCTCTCATTATCTCTCAAGGAAGAATACAATGATGTGGCAAGTGGGTCCTACTTCCCTATAAAAATTGATGATGCGGCAGCTGACATGGAAAAAACCGCCTAGGATACCAGCTTTCGGATGTGATTTGACCTAGTTTTGTCAATTGAGGGACGGGTTCTAAAAGGTATTGGACATGAGGGATGAAAAATTAGACAACAGAAAGCGTTGATGGACCATAGATAGACTTTTTCCAAAAAGATTTGATCTACTGTTTAGAAATTGATAACCCTTTTTATCATTAAGATAAATATAGACAAGCCATGAGTTAAAGTAGGTAACATAAATAATGCATCATACTTCATCTGCTCATAAAAAACATTTTGAATATGTATCAGACTTATTATAATAATAATAAACTAATTGCCAATACCTTAAGACTGTGTCATTTAAGAAAACACCATTTATTCAATGAGAGATTGAGTTCATTAGGCATCATGGCATTGTTTACTAATATCTCTGCATATTTGATTATATTTAAAATTAATTTTTGTTAGAGCTCTACTCAAACCAATGCATCAAAATTTGTGGAAAATACATAAGGGAAAAAGGAGAAGAAAATCTTCACAACAAAGTGTGGTCTAATTCTTGTTTTTCTTATTTTCCCGACCTCAAATACAAAAATAAATAAAATATAATGTACAAGTTACTTTATATCAGGCCCAAAACAAAGCCTAGTCAAAGACCAAAGAACATGGCCCAAAGATTGCCATGTCATCCATCGGTGCTTCCTTTCTCTCAAGCAACCAACACCGAGCACACAGCTCACTCGCTTCTTTCCTTCCCTCAACGCCTTACCCAAACACTACTATGTCACCGATTTGTGTCCCCCCTCCTCTCAACCAATCAAAACTGAGCCCAGCCCAAACACGGCCATGTCATCGATCTGTGCTTCTTACTCTCAACCAACTGGTGGTGAGCACACGGATCGCTTGTGTGTTTCCTCCCTACAAAGTATAGCCCAAAGATTGCCATGTCATCAATCCATTCTTCCCTTCCTCTCAACTAACCAACACTGAGCCTGGCCCAAAGACTGCCATGTCATCCATCCATGATTCCATTCCACTCAACCAACCAACAAAAAGCAAACAGATTACTTGTGTGTTTTCTCCCCCTCACAAAGCCCAACCATTAGATCATATCAAATATCTCCAAAACCTTCCTCAAATGCTCACAAGAATCATGTTGGTCCACATAACACCTACCCTTGACACCTCACACCACATCTATAAAAGCACCCCCACATCCCCAGTTTTCTTCCAACATTCGCCTTTTGGTGTCCTCTTGGTTGCCTTCAAAAGCCCCCAAATCAGCAAAAGGAGTTCGAGAGTTCAGGGCAAGTCAAGGAGGGATGACTCGCACCAAGCAAACTGCATGCAAGTTCATGGGTGGAATAGTCCCCAGGAAGCAGCTCGAGAGCAAGGTATGTTTTTGCCAAATTTCTAGATCTGTGGTTTTTTTTTGTTGCGGTTTTGTTTAGATTTGGTGTTGTTTTGATGTGTGATGCAGGTAGCGAGGAAGTCAGCACCAACAACAAGTGGCATGAAGAAGCCCCACAAGTATAGACTGGGGACCATGGCGCTTCGCGAGATCCGCAAGTACCAAAAGAACATAGACCTACGGATCCGCAAGCTGCGATTATAGCGCTTGGTTCATGAGATCGCGCAGGACTTCAAGACAGAACTTTGTTTCCAAAGCCACACTGTGCTGGCACTGCAAGAGGCAGCAGAATCCTACCTTGTTGGACTATTTGAGGACACTAACATGTGTGCCATCCATGCCAAGCGTGTCACCATCATGCCCAAGGACATCCAGCTCGCCCACCGCATCCATGGTGAGTGCGTGTAACTCTAAGTCGTCGTCGTGCTTAAGAGGGGAAGGGGGATTGACGAATCATCATATTGTTGATGTTCTTCCGCTTTTAGGTCATATCAGATGTAATAGGGTTGTTGGTTAATGCAAAAGATAAAGTAATAAAAGCTCTATGTTCTCCTTTTGTTTCATGTTTGAACCCAACAATGTTAAGAGATATTGCTATCGATGCTAAGTAATATTGCATTGCTCCTACCCCATCTATTTGCTTTGCTGGGGGACGGCTTTTGATCCTCTTGTCGGTGGTTAGCATTGCTGTTTGTGGATTTTTTTTTTTGGTTCAGATGTTTTGGTGTTGAATGGGCTTGCCAGGTGTAATATTTTGGTATTGGTAGGACATGTTCATCACGCTCTATGTGCGTCTGATCTTGCAACGTGCAAGTATTTACTAGTTGTTACCATGCAACAAATGGTATTTCTATGTGCGTGATATTATTTTTAATTGTGTATTGAATTTGCTTTGGATTTTCCTATTGTGTAATCAGAAAGAACAAAATAAACAACATGTTTGCACCTCCCAACCCAGTTACATTGGCAGATACAATAGGGGTATTGAGGTGCACAGGCGCCCAAAAAAACAAATAAGTTATATACCCTTAGTACTTAGCACCTTTTATCAAAGTTGGATTGTTTTGCAATTACAACAAATGCAAAGGAATTAGATATAGCATTTATCCCAAGTCCCATCCACGAGAACTGCATCCGCTCGGCTCTCTCGCTAAGTGATGTGGCAATGTGTGATTGGTTGGAAAAGTATTTGATTTCTTTTAGCTCCCACAAATTTCTTTTATGCATAACTAATGAATGGAGCCTCCAATTTTTGGTCTGTCTGCAGCACCACGACTCTGTTGACAAGCATAATTGATGGGGATCTAACAATCATCAATTAATTATTTATCTGTAATATTCATTATAGATGATAATATTTTTATAGAACCTTCAAAGATATCCCTTATTATCAATAATGAGAGAGATTATAAATACCTAGTGGTCGTAAGCTATTTTACAACCACCATGTATAATTGTAGGCCATCCTACTACCACTTCATAGTCGTAAGTTTTTCTACGACCACCTACTGATCATAAGTTCTACTGCGATCACCTCATGATCGTAAGTTCTTCTATGACTACCTATTAATCGTAAGTTCTACTATGATCACCTTTTGATCGTAAGTATTACTACAACCAAGTCAACCACGACCACCCTATGGTCGATAAAGACCACTTACATGTGGACCTAATCGACTAGGGACTTTATGCGTTGTGTCTAATTATACATAGCAATAAATATGTGTCGTTATCCTTCGGTATAACTGCACATATTAGTCTTTGTCTCTAGCGTAACAGGCAAGGAGATGTGGGATGTTGTCTCTCTGACAATAACTACCATCAACGTGCGCCATTCTTCAACTGTTGAGGCACCTTCTGGCATGGACAACTACCACCCCCTAAAATTCTATATAAGGGATAATGCCTGTAGACAGAGACAACAATAAGAAGTGACATAAGCAACAAAACAAACAGAAGTCATTAGTTCTTGCCTTCGGTGACTTTTTTCTGATTGTAAACATAATCAATACAAGAACACAGGATTAGGGTTGTTATTCTCTCAGGAGAAGGCCCAAACCTGTCTAAATTACCTGTGTCTTATCCTTGTGTAGTCTCGAGCAAGGAGGACCCCTTTTTAGCATTCATTTCAAAAGTTCGATATTAAAACATCGACAGTTGTACCATCCGTGGGGATATTATTTTATCTCCTTTGTACTTTCGACAAATTTCTTTGTTCCCACTCTAATGTTACCATGGCAGGGGAGTGGAATGAGGAGAATTAGTTCGATCTCATAGATTACCTAGGACTTGACATGGATGCCTGCTACGACTATGAGGAAAGCATGGTTTCATTCGATGACAATGCCAGTTCTAGGGATCTTTCACTAGATCCCGAAAATCGCATACCGGACAAGGTTGAGAAGGGAACCTTTTCCCCCCACAATAGTATGCCCAGATGAGGATCCAGAATCCTCATAAGGCAAGGGTCTGAGCGACCATGTTTGGAGTAGCCCCGAAGCAAGAGCCGAACGTAGCAAGGATTCCTCCTCCAAACGTTCGAGTCCGTCTGAGGCCATCCAATCTAACGCTCCAAGTCTTGGAATCCATGGTTCTGGGGCCCAACCTTCACCTATTAACTATCACCCTTCGGTTACCCCCACCCGGAGTGTGGTTGAACCTTTTACAGTTACGGATTCGACCATATATCCCTAGAGGATTCACATTCAACTGGAGACGGTTATAACCTGGAATTGCCTTTCCTGGAGGGGATTGTTCCAAGTTGTGAGGCGCTATCCTTCGATTACTCATCCATCCTGGAGGGCTCGACCGCAAGCGAGGACACCAACACCAAGCAGGTCTTTGTTCTCCCCTCAAATCCTGATTGTTCTCCAAGAAACAGGACTGAGGCCACTTCCCATCAATCACTCGCTTTGGGCTCTCGTCACAATGGCAAGGACGCCTCCGACAACGACTAGGATCTCAACCTTCATGAGTGTGGTGGACATTCTTGAAGTGATCGCACTCCACTGAGGCATGCTCCCATCAACTCGGATGCTGACGATCCTAACACTATTCGACAAGGAGAATTGTAGCCCATAATACATTACCTGGGTGCATCAACTACCAGTAAGAGACCGCTGGAGAGCTTCAACAGATCAATGATTTGATCGAGAACCCAACTCTGGAGCTTGGCCAAGCACCAGGTAATGATAACTTCAATCAAGAGATTGCATGGAGGCTTCAAGTCACCATGACCAGAATCGAGCACAATCGACAACGTCGTCCCGGAAGTCATTCTAGCACCACACTTTCGAATGCCAGTCATTCGAACAACTCTCCTCGTGGAGAGCAACAAGGCCGCAGGCCCAATCGATCTCTCAACCACGATGCTGGTTGAAGAAGTAACCCTCCAGCAACTGGTAATCAACGGCCTCACAAAGGAGGTGGTCGTTCACCATTTCCTCAAAGGAATCTACACCAACAAATGGAGCGCGAGGAGTATTACCCTCACAGGACCGAGATTTATGATAGATCATGTCTATTTACCATTAGTTATCGCCAGGGTACATTCACCTGGTGATGCTAACTCGTCTTTCCAGCAAAGGAGGCATTACGACACTATTACCGGATGTCAGGCGTTTTCACCTGTTCTCCGAGAAGTTCGCTGGCTGGCCAGATTTCGATGAGCCAACATGGAGAAGTATGATGGGTCTCAGAATCCTATTGAATTTCTCCAAATCTATACAACTGCAATCCGCACCACTAGAGGATACGAGCACATTATGGCGAATTACTTACCGATCATACTCGAATGATCTGCTTTATCATGGCTGCTGAACCAACTAGCAGAATCAATCTACTCATGCAAGCATTTATGTGATCTACTGCTGGCAAACTTCCAAGGCACTTACAAGTGTCCTAGAAAAGAGGATGGCCTACATCGAATGCGACAACATTCTCATGAGACTTTGCATCAATTTATAAGATGCTTTAGTCTAGTTCAAAATTCAATTCCTGAAGTATCTAATTCTTCTATTATTAGAGCATTCAAACAGGGTATCCAGAACCAGAGGATCACAGAAGACATTGCTCTCAACCCTCCCGATACCGTTGTTGAGCTCTTCGAGATGGCAGACCATTATGCGTCGCTTCCGAAGCAGTTGAGTGGAATCGCATGATTGATTGTCATGACAAATGTACTTGAGGAGAGAGTGAAGGTACCAAGGAGAAGGACAAGCCATCCAAGAAATCCAAAAGCAAGTCCAACAACAAAAAAGTCACAAGCCAAAAGCTCGAAAGAGGTCTTAGCCGTGAGTGATAAGGAGTCCCGAATCTCTAAACAGTATTATGATCAGGGCAAAGGCAAACGCCCTAAGCGAAAAACTGATAAGACAAAGTGGTGTCCTTCCATAAAAAGGAAGGCCACAACCTCCGCAGATGTCGGGTTTCCAACGAAAACTCGAGGACTATTAGTCTGGCAAAGGACCACTTTCTACCCTCGAGGAAGTACGGCAGACAAGTGGCCAAAAGCAGTAAGAAGACGATGAGGAAATGTCGTACCAAGACACTAAACATACCATCGATCACATCTACAGGCGGTCGTCAGCATATGAGTCAAAACGACAACTCAAAGCGGTTGAGAGGTAAACTCTATCGACCCTCCTCTTGTCAATAAGTTAACAAAGTGGTCAGAGGTTACCATCTCTTTCGAGAAGGATGATTGTCCGATCCCTTCCACCTGACTTGGTCATTTTTCGATCGTGGTGGAACCCACCATCAACAACTGCCGAGTTAATCGGGTGTTGGTTGATGGTGGAAGTTCATTGAATATACACTTTATGAGTGCCGTGGGTGAGATGCAAGTTCCCAGGATGAAAATTAGGCTTGTATGGTACTCTTTTCATGGGATCGTACCGAGGTCTTTGGCCAAGCCTATTGACCAAGTCTCCCTTCCTGTCATGTTTGGCTCAATAAACAATTTCAGGACGAAGAAAATCTCTTTTGACGTGGTTGATTTTGATATGGCATACAATGTTATTTTTGGTATTCTGGCACAGTTCCTAATGGATGCTCATTATGGTTACCAATGTTTAAAGATGTTAGGTTCCAAAGGAGTCATCACAATACGCTGTGATAAGAAGATGGCGCTAACGTGCGACTCCAAGTCCCTTGAGATGGTTGGCCAGATACCAACTCGAGAAGCAAACAATGTGCAACATACGGCAAAACACTCAAAGCCAAAAGTTGTACCGCGGCCGAACGACGAAGACAAAGATGTTCCACTAAATCCAGCAGAACCCTCTAAGACTGTTCGCATTGGAGTCTCCCTCAACTCTGCATAGGAAGACGGCCTTGTCACTTTCCTTCGAGCAAACGCAGATGTCCAAATCTGGAGTGATTCCCAGATAGGCCTCGCACAAGTACACAAATATGCTCAGCATCGTGATGGAGTTGGGAACCAAGTTCACCAACTCTACCTCGAAGTGCTCGAGCACAGCCATTAGAAATGGGTGACCAGGTAGTCGAAGGCCGCACTAGCAATATGCCTGGAGGACCGGGATCGCTCCCTTCTCCTCCGATGGCCAATGCTCCCCCTCGGCGTTGGTCAACTTCACCAGTGCGCGCTGCGGGATCTTCTCTGCAGCAACGAGCACCGCCATCTTCACAACATCCATCTCTGATTTCTCCCACTTTGAAGCAACTCTGGCCATTTCTTCAAGGATTTGAGTTGGATTCGAGGAAAATGGGGTTTGGATTCAAAGAGGTTTGGGGGAAAATACAATTCGGGCAGAAACAGAGGAAGCAAGAACTCAATATATTAGAACTATTAGGGAAGTAAAAAAAACCCTAAGTCTACCATCTGGGAGCTATTTATAGCTACCGATCTGGAGTAAAAGATCATGGGATCCCAACAGTTGCAAACCTCTTCGGGAACCGCTCCCAACAGAAAGAAATTATAAGAGACAATTGGTATTCTTTATCCTGTCTGTTCGGGAAAAGGGAAAATTATTTTTACAACTCAAGTAAAAATACTTTCTTAACCAAGTCAATTCTTGGTCGAAAGAAATACCAGTCGAAGACACTCAATCTTCGACCATGATCCTACAACCTCTTTTCCAAGACATCATTTTCACTTGAAGTTGGGGGGTTAGATGACGAAGATCTAATAATCCTCAATTAATTATTTATATGTAATATTCATTATAGATGATATTTTTTATAGAACCTTCAAGGATACCCCTTATTATCAAAAATGAGGAAGATTATAAATACCTAGTTGTCGTAAGCTATTCTACGACTACTCTGTATAATTGTAGGCCATCCTACTACCACTTCATGGTCGTAAGTTCTTCTACGATCACCTACTGATCGTAAGTTCTACTAGGATCACCTCGTGGTCGTAAGTTCTTCTACGACTACCTACTGATTATAAGTTTTACTATGATCATCTTATGGTCGTAAGCATTACTACGACCCGGTCAACCACGACCACCCTATGGTCGATAAAGACCACTTATATGTGGACCCAATCGACTAAGGACTTTATGCGTTGTGTCTAATTAAACATAGCAATAAATATGTGTCGTTATCCTTTGGTATAATCTAGCATATTAGTCTATGTCTCTAGCATAACCACAAGGAGAACGTGGGATGTTGTCTCACCGACAATAATTACCATCAACATGCACCATTCTTCAACCGTTGAGGCTTTCGGCATGGATAGCGTCACTCCCTCGGGCGCTATATAAGGTATAACACCGATGGATGAGACAACAACAAGAAGTGACACAAGCAACAAAACAAATAGAAGTCATTAGTTCTAGCCGTCGGTGACTTCTTTACGATTGTAAACACAATCGATACAAGAACACATGATTATGATTGTTATTCTCTCAGGAGAATGCCCAAACCTATCTAAATTCCCTGTGTCTCATCCCTGTGTAGTCTCGAGCAAGGAGGCCCCCCCTTTTAGCATTCATTTCATAAGTTCGATATTAAAACATCGAAAATAATAATTCAATATTACTGAATATATTTTGAGACAATATTTTCATACGTGCACAAGAGTTCAAAACCATAAATGCAAATAGGCTAGGGGTAGCGATGTTTTAGAATTACTTATGGAGAACTTTCATAATTCTAGCAAAATATTTCTATTACATTAATGAAAAGTAAATCAATAAATACTTTGCCTAGTCAAACAATGTGTCATTTTGGACAATGCATGGTAAAAAAAAGTTTATCTAGAAGGAAAAGTCCATATAACTAGGTATTTAACCCCCCCCCCCCAAGTTTCTAATCCAGTTCACTTAATCCCTTGGCTCAGTTTAGTAGGGTGTTTTTTACTCGCATGGTGGTAGGTTTGCCCATGTAACGTGAAGAGTGGCCATGTACCGCACTGCTGTTGTGTCACCAACAGAGAGAGAGAGAGAGAGAGAGAGAGAGAGGAGGGAGGAGGAGGGAGGCGATGAGAGGAGAGAGAGAGCAGGGGAACAAAACAGAGGAGGCAACGAGCCCATGCGTGCAGCGGCTCTGGCGAGCTGGCCGAAGGCAGAGGGGTGACAGAGCGGAGACATCGGCCGAGGAAATGGGTTGCTTGGAAGGCGTGGGTGCTAGGGGAGGTGACGGCGCGGTTCAGGATGCACCAAGGCGAGCTGGCTGCAACACATGTCAGCTAACGCTGAGGAGAAGGAGACAATGGTGCAGATGAAGAAGAGAGAGAAAATAAGGGTGCACATGAGCATCTAGGGAATGAGGAGAGCTCACCGGTTAGAATGTTTAGGGCGGGGAAGTTTCGAGCTGGCTTGGCGGCGTTTGACCGGCTGTGGAGAAGAAGGGCGATGTGGCAGCAGTGACCTGGGAAAGCGGAGATCAAATCAATGGTTGGGGATGAAAGAGGAATGCTAGGCGGTGCTTGAAGAGGAAGGAATCGGCTTAGAGCTCACTATAGGAGGAATGGCTTCGGTAGTGGCCATTTCGGGCAGATTTGGGGAGGCGACGGTGTCACTATGATCCTATGCACGTAACATGAAATTGATTGAGGGGAAATGTAGAGGAGTGTCTGGAACAGATGTGACACGGATAGTTTTGGGAGATCTCACCAGTGTCGACGGGAATGACAAGGTTGATATGGCGGCCACGAGCGATGACTTGGCCAAAGAGGTTGAAGTCAGAATGGATTTAGGTGCTCCTATGAGAGGGAATAAGAATGGAGGTGAGGGCATGATCGAGAAGTCCTAGGAGCTTTAGCCCCCCTCATGGTCGTTGCCACCATAGCCCTGCCACTATTGCCGTCGCATGCAGCCGCCAGCCCACCGTAGGCCATCTCTTCCTGCATCGCCGCTGCCCATGAACTTGCCATGGCTGTTGCATTCCATTTTTGCAATTTCTTTTCATCGTAGTCATCAGCGCCATGCTCGACAGAGGAGCTCCAATGGCCTCCCCTGTTTCTTCCTCTGTCCCTCACTGTGGAGGTGAGGAAGAAAGCCTGTTCGGCTGACATGTAGGCCCACAAGCAATTAATTAGTAGGTTAATTAGGCTTAATATTAAATTGACATGCAGATCACATTGTTCATTTCACCAGCATGTCATCCCACTTGGGCAAACTGCCCACTGATGGTGCCACATAGGCAAAACCAGCTTAGGGGATAAGTGGACGGGATTGCAAAATATTCAGGGGTTAAATACATGGTTTTGAAGTTCGGGGTGCCAGCCGGACTTTTGATCAAAGTTTTTTTTGTGTGTGATGGGGGTGGGGTGGGGGGAGGCATAAATGGACTTTTTCCTATCTAGAAAATGATATACAATGTTTATGTTTATACACCCCACCGGTAAATTCCTAAATCTGCCACGGTCCATTCCCAAAGCAATGCTTCAAATCAATCACATTTTCTAATAATATTTGATAGAACTAGCCGAATTTCACTGCACGGCTAGATACTACAATACGTATGCTTTTATTCAAAATTGGACTTGTATTCGTTATAGAACTCTAATGCTTACTATTGAAAATAGAGTTGTATTTTTATATAATTGCAAGTGGTTCTAATATATATCTAATTAATCTGCAAAGTTATAATTTGGCCCCACTAAAATAAGCGATGTATGTCACTAGTTCTTTTCTAATTAATATGGAAATTTATAGCTTCTCGAGCAAGTGTGGTGGTTTTTTTCTATTGTTTTAATAATACTAGTAGGGTGCCTATGTGTTGCAACATGAGTTTTAAAAGAGGGTGAGATGTACCAGCATCGGGATCCTAAACCGCAGATAAATATCAATTTCGACGAGCGTCGATGGTGACGGTGGTGACCGACCGAAGATGTGGAGCGAGCGAGGTTAGATCGTTCCACCGGCGATGCGGGCTAGCGCGACGAGCCTCCGCCTCCCCTCCTCCTCCGTCGCCGCCCCTCCACTCCCATCACCTCGCCTCCTCCCCTCCACGGACCGCTCCCGCCTCCATCTCCCTTCCCGCTAGCGCTCCGCGTGTCGCGTCGGCGGTGGTGGTCGACCGAGATATGGAGCGGCGAGGTTGGGGGTTAAGAAGGGAGATGGGCTATTGGGGTGGGCGAGGGACTCACGAGCAATTCAGGTTCATTGGATTTTTTTCATATGAGGGGGTGGGACGATCTTCCCGCTGCGTGAGGGTAAACTCTTTTTTTATTAGTTAAGATAAGATATTTGATAGATATGCCACATGATCTGGCTCACATGCTCATTTTGCTCACGCTCGAAAGAGCCTACACGGCTACACAACTGAGATAGATGAACAGAACACATGTCTGAGTACTGGACAATAGTTAGGTTCTGGTATCAAATACTACTAATAATTATGCTCACACAATTTAGTTGTCACGAGTACTGTTATTCATATCTCAGCTATCATCAGAGCATGACTACGCTAAAATTCATCTTCTTTTAGCTCATTCACAGCTGCGTCAAGGACAATTTACTCGTTGCGTTACAATGGAGGAACTGACGTCAACCAGGCATGAGCAAACCGTCGATGCCAAGCCAAAGATATCGTCTGAAGTCTGAAATGATTTGAAAACTCTGGCTCACTGCGATCACTCATACATGACTACAACCTTGCGTGCCTTCGAAGGAATTCCTAGTAAGTGTCCTAACATGGAGCCATAACTTGAACAATGGTTTCCATGACTCAACTGAGCTATGATCAATCTATCATGTCAATTTTACATGCATACATCTTGGCACGAAAGGGACAATCTTTCAGACAAGGCAAGGAAACGTTTGGATGAACAATTTTGTGCTCCCCTTGGATTGTACCACAGTCAACTTTAACCAGGGCATTGTTGACCCTGCAAATAGTTATTCAACTTTGGGTTCTTTTTTTTTCATTCTGGCATACGAACCACTCATGATTCATGGTGCCCTGGCCATCATGCCAGATCATAGTTAAACAGGAAGGCAACTTCCCCAATCTACGGCTGATGTTTGAAGCTGCCCCATCGGAGTAGGGAACACCGACGGGTACAGCAGCGACGGCACGGCATGCAATCGGTGCTCGACAAGGTCATCAACAACGTCGACGAACGGACTCAAGTACAAACAGATGAACCTGCTGTTACCTGTAAGTCCATCTTGTAATGCACATTGACAAAGAAAGTACTGACAAACTTGGTGGTACACTACAGCAAGTAATTTTGGGTAGGCAGTAATGCGACATAAATATTCTGGCTCCAAAGTTTCAGACGGACCTGTACATTGTCCCCAACGTTGAGGCAGTAATATCATCTGGTTATTACTGCAGCAGCCTATGGATTCCATGTACTCGGGGGGAGTGAAAAACCGAAACAGTCCAGGGTAAGGCCAGTCTCAATGGAGAGTTTCATGGCGTTGTTTCCAAGACTGTCATGTCATATGAAATGAAATGAAACTCGAATGAAATACCCACTCTCAATGTAGAGTTTCATTCTACAGTTTCATAGGCATTTAATTTCATGACTCAGAGGGAGTTGGTATTCGTGCCAAGAGAGTTTCATCTAGATGAAACCCATTTCTCCTCTCTCTTCTTAAATACACTGCCATGTCATCTAAAATACCTATGTGGCAACACATTTAATGAGAATGAAACTCTAATAAAACTCCCACTGAGACTGGCCTAATGGGTTGCAAAAGAGAAACTGTACAGCGCCTTCCGTGCGAAACAGTCCAGGGTAATGGGGATTTCTGATTCAGTGACCATAGTCCAGAGTTCAGAGTATGATTGTACATCCATGTGGAACCCTGAGACCTACATACGTTGTACATTATGCGTGTTTCCGAGCACAGCACTCCATCTGTGGTCAGTTCGGTTGGCTAACTGTCACGAAGAGTCCATGAGATGGTGTCTCTGATCTGTAACTATAGATGGCTCCAGTCCATGGAACAGTAGTAGGAGCTACATCAGAAGCATCGGACAAATTCCAGGCTGCAGCAGTAGGAGATGAAATGACAAGCTGCCATCGGTGAGCGTCATGCAAAAGAAGAGCAGCGAACCATGGTGCGACGCTAGTAGAACGGCGATGCCGTGAGCCTGCATCATTATATTCGCTCGTATGTTTCGTCTTCACTGCGGCAGTCAGAGCCATGAATGCGCGACTTAACAGCGAGATCAGAAGCGATGGCTAGACGCGCCTGGCCCGGCCTGGCCTGGCCAGGCCTGCTACTTCACTCATCAACACGTACAGCTGATGCTCAATTAAGTATCATCGTATTCATTCTCATAAACTCACGGTGCCATGCCATTGCTCGAAACGAATCACTCCAAGAAGAAACGAATCGCTGGTGTTAATTAACCAGCGTGTCTAAGCAGAGTTGATTAGGAAAAATTGTGACAGATATTCTGAAAAAAAAATCTACAATCTGGCTGGGCCGCGAACAAATCCTATCCAAAAATCCTCATAATTTTATTTTCGTTATCAGTTTGAAGAACCCCTTACCAACATGTGGATTCTCGTGCACATGTCCGGTGGTGCATAAGATAATCCCACATCGACCCAGATCCGGCACCCCGCCGATTACTTAGGATGTGTTTGGTTCCTAGGATCATGGGGGATGGGCCAGGTCCATCCCAAAAAAAACGGTGTTTGGATCAGAGTCGTGGGATCGGATGGTCCCAAAATGCTGGAAAAAACGGGACAGTGCCAGCCCAAGAAATCGGTGGGACGGGGGCGTCCCTCATCCCCCCGACGCGTCACGTGCCTCGCGCGTGGGGAAAAATCCCCGTGCGGTCACCCCCTCGCGGCTCCGCTCCTCCCGTTTCTCCTCCCCGGTCATTCCTGTGCTCCTCCCGTCGAGAAAACTCGCGTCCCTTTCGATCTCGGGCGGTCGGCCTCCGTGCCCGCAGAGGTCCAGCGGCGGCCGCTCATCTCAAGGGAAAGCCAGGCGGCGGCGCATCACCGGCTCGGACGGGTAAAGTTGCCACACACAGCTCCTCCTCCATCCCGCGCTCGCCGCGCCGCGGTCTCTCGTGGCGCGCGCGTTCTTCTTGGGGGCGTGTGCGCATCAACATCAGGTGATTTTCTGCCTTCTTGGGTTTGGATTTGTGCGATTCATGTTTCTTTTCTTGGGTTTGGATCCAGGGATTCTTGCGGCCGCGGGTTTGGCTTGATCCGTCCTTGATCTTTCACACCGGCGACGGTCTCCCTCAACCTCAGCTGCCGGCGAGATCCGTACCTGTTCTTCCACACCGGCGACTCTCCCTCAACCTCATTTGCCGGAGATCTTGCCAGCAAGGTTTGGAAACCCTAGCATGCCCTGTCTCTTCTTTGTAGAGGATGTGTGATCTCAAAAATTGCATTGTATATACATGTTGAGATTGAGATTGAGATGATTGCAGTAAACAATATTGAGATTGAGATGATTCTGTGAAGTATTATTGAGCAGTAGTAGACATTTTGAGGAGTAGTATTGATATTGTGCGAGAGTCGACATATTGAGCAAAGGTAATCGCGATATTGAGTAGTAGACATCGATTTCCACTGTAAACTTGCTTGATCGTGCAGTTGACAATATGCAGCGTGACACTTAACATATGCTTAGTTTTGTTATTAAACTTGTTGCAACTAAGGTGGGCAAATGTCATGACATGGAGACATGTTTTTGTGTTTGCTTCATTTATTGTAGATGGACAAAAGGAGAAAGCTTTTAATTTTCTTCTTCTTTGGATATATGGTTTTGGCAAAGATGGCTATGATTATTGAATCTAGAAAACGTAAACGGGATGCAAGGAGAGTAGGAATAACATATGGACCTATGGATGAAAGGGACAGGATGAGACTTGAGTACCTCGACACCAAAATTTGGAAAGACGATACAACTTGTGTGAACATGCTAAGACTTAATAGAGCAAAGTTCTTTCGGTTTTGTAACCTTTTAGGAACCGTGGTTTGCTTGAAGATTCAATCCATATGTGTGTTGAGCAACAAGTGGCTATGTTTTTAAATACAGATGGGGCATAACCTTAGGAATAGATTAGTTGGAACTAATTTTGATAGATCAGGAGAAACGGTTAGCGTTATTTTAACAAAGTACTTCGTGCCATTGGTGAGCTACGAGGGGAACTAATTAGGCCTCCTTCATTGGACACTCCAAGCAAAATAGCAGGGAACCCAAGGTGGGATCCTTACTTCAAGGTGTGAGGCTCATCCCTACTTCCTTGTAGTTTCTGTAGTAATATAATCTTATCGACCCTAATCTTTTATGATTTTATTGAACACATAATAGGATTGTATCGGAGCTATTGATGGCACACATGTAAGAGCCTCTGTTCCTAAGGAAATGGAACACTCCTTTCGTGGTAGGAAGACCTATGCCACTCAAAATGTAATGGCCGTTGTAGATTTTGATCTCCGGTTCACCTATGTCTTGGCTGGTTGGGAGGGGACGGCACATGATGCTCTAGTTTTAAGAGATGCTATAGAGCGTGAGAATGGCCTTCGAGTGCCACAAGGTAATAGATTAGTACTACCTCAATTGTCCATAAAAATATTGAAATGTACAAACATGACCAACTTGTTTACCATATGTTAGGCAAATTCTACCTAGTTGATCTTGGATATGGAGCCAAGCCGGGATTTTACCCCCTTTTCGTGGTGTACGGTACCACTTGAATGAATGGGGGAATAATCCAGTGCAAAATGAGCAGGAGTTGTTCAATCTTAGACATTCATCTCTTCGTGTGACAATAGAGCGTGCATTTGGGTCACTTAAAAGGAGATTCAAAATTCTTGATGATGCCACTCCATTCTTCCCTTCCGAACTCAAGTAGACATTGTTGTTGCATGTTGCATCATACACAATTGGGTCATACAAGACGGATCGATGACTTTATTATTATCGATTCTAATTGGCCACACTATAGTCATTCTACAACGATATCTTGGTCAAGCAAGTGAGCATGCACTATGGTCAATTTTAGGCAACAAATTGCGGACAAATGTGGGCGCATCGTCAAAACAACAATGTTAACCGAATTTGAGTTGTATTTGTTCAATATGAGTTGTAGGACGTATTGCTTGTTTTATTTGAGTTGTAAGGACCTATTGCTTGTTTTATTTGAGTTGTAAGGACGTATTGCTTGTTTTATTTGAGTTGTAAGGACCTATTGCTTGTTTTATTTGAGTTGTACAAACATAATTCATCATGAATTTGAGGTGTATGAACATCTTTCTTGAAGTTAATATTATTCTATGCTTTCTGAGTGTTTGACATTATCATAATTGTTTGTGTACTTTCTATGTTGCCATGGTAGACAATGGATGAACATGTTGAAGGACTTGGGGGGCACTAATGGCCATGCTACATGGACATCGGCTCGATCGACTTTCATGTTGACTCACCTGGCCAATGTGGTGGCTGGTGGTGCTAAGACATCAAAGGGCTTCAAGAAAGTCCATCTCAATGCATGTGCTAGGGCTCTCAATGAAAAGTTCAGCACTATGCGCACTGGTGAGCAAATCAAGAACCATTTGAAAACCTGGTCAAGGAAGTTTGCAAAGATAAATAGACTTAGGAAGCTGAGTGCTGCTGGCTGGGATGAAGATAACTTCATTATCACACTTGATGCTGAGCACTACAATAACCATGTGCAGGTATACTTCAATACTTGCTCTGCATATAATTGGGGCTTGCTGAAATTTATTTATTTTTCATATACTAGGATCACAAGGCGATCTTGAGTATCCGAACAAGCCTCTAGACCACTATGGTGAGATGCAAACAATATTTGGCAACAAAGCTGGCTACAGTGAAACTTCGCGAAGGACTCAAGTGCGACTCTAGGTACTAAGGATGGAGGAACCAAATCGATGATGTTCTGCACATGATGTGAGTGATGGGAGTACTATTCCGGATAATCATGGGGCAACATCTTCTGCAAGCAAGACCAACAAGAGGGCCAAGATAGCTGAGATTGAAGACGATGGGCTGATTAGTGCTTTCAAAAGTGTAGGTGAGAACATTGCCAATGCTATAAAGATGGGCGCTAAACCTGAAAATGAATTGCCTGCAGACTTATTTGACCAATTGAAAAGCCTTCCTGGGTTTGATAAGACCCACATATCTTTCTACTATGCTTATTTGGTGGCTAACCCTCACATTGGTAAGGCTTTCTACCTCCTGCCGTTCGAGCACAAGCTAGACTGGGTTGCAATGTTCATTAGTGAGAGGTTTCCAGGACAGTGAAGGTGATTTGGAGGAGTAGGACATTTCTTTTGGTGGAACCACATATAACTATGCACTGTGGTCTAATATTAGGAATGCTATAATTTATGTACTGTCTAATGTCACAAGCCTTGAACTTGCTATATTGTGTGGCTTGAATTCGATGTATTATGTACGCCTTGGAGGCGTAGGACGTTTCTTTTGGTGGAACCACATATAACTATGCACTGTGGTTTAATATTAGGAATGCTATAACTTATGTACTGTCTAATGTCACAAGCCTTGAACTTGCTATATTATGCAAAAAGGATCATTTATTCGACATAATTTGATTATGCAAAAAAAAAAAACATCGGAGATGAGCTTCATTTATTCTAGCAAATGTTTGATTCATGCGACAAAAGATTAGTAGCACAGAGGTAACCTTACCAAAAGGTCACCACACCTTCTGTCCTATCCCCATCCCTCTATCCAAACTGGTGACTGGGATCATTCCATCCCCTTTTATCCCCTCAACCAAACATAAAATAGGGTCGATCCCATCCCAGCAACCAAACAAGAACTGGGTTGGTTCCATCCTAGAAATCAGGAATGGGTCCATCCCATCCCACCACGTCTCCAAACCAAACACACGCTTAGTGACTCGGGAGTTCTGATCACGAGGTGGCATGATGAGAGAAATCATGCTAGTACCATTGCCCCTGGCAGCATCGAGCGCCTTGATTAACTTCTTGACCTTCCATATCTCAATGTTCATGTCAGTTTCATGTCCCTCGCCCATTTTGACTAGTGTTTGTAGGTCAGCCTTTACCTACAGGAGAGAAGGTCCAAGGTCAGACAAGACTGGTACCAGCAACACAAACCCCATACAGAATGACATACATAGCAGGATGTAAAGTAGTACTAATATGTAGATGCGCTCCATGATAACATAATGAAACCTTAGAACCTCGGTATCTTGAATAAAACCACAGGACCTCGGTACCTTGAATAAAACCACACCAAAATACCAGCACACCAAAGAAATTTAAGGAGCAAATTAACAAACTAATAATACAGCTTTTAGTTTGCAATATTTGTAGGTGCAATATACAAAGTAGCATGTATTTTTGAAGAAAAAACATATGATCCAAAACACAGTAAAAACATAGGACGTGTGTGAAGGTAGCAAGCAGCATTCAACTCAATGTAGTTGGACAACGCAAATCCAAAAAACATGCACCGGTCAATCCATCCAATACAAACATCAATTAAAAACCACCAATAAGTGTACCAAAACATAAAACAACATATTAAAGATATTTTAGAAAGAGCACTTTTATAAATGTGTCTGACAAATTAGTTTACAGTCTTCTTATAAAGAAAAAAAAAGAAAGGGTACTTCATAGGACTAATGCGTAAAAAATGTTCCATTAAAATACAATCAAACCTTTTTCATAAATAGGGGAAAAAAACATGATCTGAAGCCGGAAGTTTTTTTTTTTTGGCAGCACATTACAAGGCAATTTTAGTGAAGTTGCAGATTAGTCCATACAGCATAGGAGTAATGTGTAAAAGAAGTTCCATTAAAATACAATAAAATCTTTTCTTAAATAGGAAAACGATTATGTGAAGACTGAAGTTTTTGCGGCACATTACAAAAACATTTACTTGAAGTTGCAGATTAGTCCATAATGAGATGCGTAAGTGCGTAACAGGCCGATATCATGGACTGATCTACAAAGAAACAAATCTAAACGAAATCCATGTTGGAATTAATACGGGTAAGCCAAATTTTAATTCTAATTAATTCCTAAAAATCCCAAAGGCCAATGTGCACGTGATAAAACTGTTTAGTCCTACATAAAGAGTTGAAGGGGAATTACACCACTTTAAAAAATGAAACGTGGTAGCCCCCTTGTAGAATTGAAGAGAGCCAATACACGCGCTCGCCACGCCGCCTTCGTCGTGCCGCGGCTTTGTGCCGTGACTGCAGTCGTGCGAGTGCGTGTGAGTCTTGCGCGCGTCAGCGACGTATCAGTGCGTCGCGCGTTTTCTTTATCTATTCGAAAATCGAAACACCGACTCGCGATTAATGGCATTAACAAATGGCTGGCAGTAACGGTTCAATTACTAGTGAGTAATGGGCGGGCTGCGGTTAACACTGGTTGATGGCGAATAAATGGTGATCGTTTCCAAAGCCTCGCCTCTTTGTTTTTGGCTAGCGATCTTCATCCCGGCGAGGCAGCGTGTGCGGCTACCAGGGAGAGCGAGCCTCGGAATCCTCGTCCTTGAAGGCTTGCACGGCGAGGCGAATAAGGTTTTGGGCGTTCGCTGCTGCGCTCGCTTCATCGATTTTACGCTACGTCTACATGCGCGCATCGCTACCACGACTTCCACGAGTTCTCTGCTACATCTACATCAATCGCACAACTACTACCACGGCGTCCACTACGCCATGACTAACAGCGACCTCACCAAGACTTCGCTTCTGCGCCTGCTGCTCCTTCCGCTGGATCTGGGTATGCCTATCTCGCACTTGTTGTTTACTTAGCTTTATTATCTGTTGTTGACTTGAACATTCAGATAGGTATGCTAGTTTCTGTCCTTCTAGAAATCCGTATATCTATAGTGTTCTTGTCTACTTGCTTTGTGAAAATGGCTACAATATTCTCCATGATTTATCTAGTACATTTCTGGATTAAAGTATTTCAAAAAATACTCATATTTTCTACAATCCAAAAACCTTATTATAGGCATTTTTCGTCAACTGATTTTGTTGCTGCGCTAAAATCCTCTGAATTCGATGGTGCGAACTACAAGAGGTGGCGCACCAAGATGGTGCTTTAGCTAACTGCCATGAACGTTTTTCATGTGGCAAGTGGCAAGCCTGAAAGAACACTTACTCCTAAGCGGGAGTAGCGTTGAGCTAGCGATAACCTTTTAAAGGTGTCATGATTAGCGTCCTTTGTGAGAAGTTGGTTGATGCATACATGGTGATTAAAGCGGGAAAGAGATGTGGGATGCACTCGAGGTCAAGTTTGGGGTTTGGATGCGACGATGAATTTTATCTCATGGAGCAATACCATGACTATAGAATGATTGATGACCGTTACGTAGTTGAGCGAGGCTCATGAGATACAATCCATGACCAAAGAACTTGAGCACTTCAACTGTGTGTTACCGGACAAGTTTGTCACGGGGGGGCATTATTGTCAAGCTTCCTCCTTCTTGGAGGAATTTTACTACTTCCCTAAAAACACAAGAGACAAGAGTTTTCTGTTGAAAATCTCATTGAGTCTCTTGATGTTGAAAAGAAGACGAGGGCAAAAGATACACACATCGAGGTAATGAGGACATTCCGGTGCCAATGTGGTGCAAAGAAGAATGGCCAAGCTCAAAAATTCAAAGGCAAGAACAAGACTGCACAAACAACTAGCTTCAAGAAGAAGAAGAAGAACACAAAGGATGGCCTTTGCTTTGTGTGTGGCGAACACGGTCATTGGGCCAAGGATTGCGACCAACGTAAGGGTGGGAAGAATCGGCAAGGGTAGAATTCCAAGTGCGCTAATGTTGTTGTTGGTACTCTTGAGGCGGGAACATCGGGGTATGGTAATTTACCTCTTTGTTCTTTCCTTATATCAATCTCTGGATTGGTGGATAAACACGGTGCTAATATACATGTGTGTCTTGATATTTCATTGTTCTCTTCTTACGAGTCACTCGAGATTCAGCCGTTCTAATGGGAATGGGTCACATGCCACTTGTTTATGGTGTTGTACGATCGATCCGAAGTTTACGGAGAAGATTGTCAAAAACGTGCATCATGTGCCATCTATCAATAAGAATCTCGTCGGTGGATCTCTTACGTGTAGAGATGACTTTAAACTGGTATTTGAGTTCAATAAATTTGTAGTGTCCAAGTGTGGACAATTTGTTGGTAAAAACTATGTATGCGGAGGCTTGTTCCGCCTATCTCTTTCAGATTTGTGTAATAATATTGTGAACCATGTTTTCAATGATAATGAGACTACTATTTGGCATTCACGACTTTATCACATAAATTTTGGTTGCATGACGCGGTTAGCCAATTTAGAGTTAATCCGAAAATTCACCCTTGCCAAAGGTTCTAAGTGTCAAGCTTGTGTGCAATCAAAGCAGACTCGTAAGCCTCATAAGGCCGCAGAGTAAGAAACTTGGCACCATTAGAACTCATACATTCAGATCTGTGTGAGATGAATGGTGTGTTGACAAAAGGTGGTAAGAGATATTTCATGACTTTGATTGATAACTCCACTAGGTTCTGCTATGTGTATCTTCACTAGAAATGGTACTTGGAGTATCTTCCACAAGGTACACAATGAAATCAGGACCAAAAGACTTTGCAGTCCTTTGTCTTTTACTCTTTCTCAGAGTTTCATTGTCTTCCTCCCCAGGAATTTACTCAGGGGTTTGCTCAAAATATTCCATTGGAATGGCAGGTTCAGGAGTTGTATCAGGCTCCTGACTCGATGAACTAGGCATATCTTTCATCGGAAAAATATCCTCAAAGAATGTAGCATCTCTGGACTCCATAATTGTACCGACATACACGTCAGGTACTCCAGATTTCACCACTAGAAATCTATATCCAACGCTATGGTGAGCATAGCCTAGAAAGACACAATCCACGGTTTTTTGTCCAAGCTTACGCTTTTTGGAAATTGGCACACTGACTTTCGCCAAACAACCCCAAGTGCACAAGTATGAAAGTGACAGTCTTTTCTTCTCCCATTGTTCATATGGGGTTATCTCTTTATTCTTTGTGGGAATCCTGTTTAGGACATGACATGAATTCAATATAGCCTCCCCCACCATGCCTTGGAAAGACCCGCTGTTTCTAACATGGCTTTAACCAAATCAGTTAGAGTGTGGTTCTTTCTTTCAGCAACCCCGTTTGACTGGGGTGAATAGGGAGACGTCCTCTCATAGATTATACCGTGTTCCTTACAGAATAAATTGAACTCATTAGAAAAGTACTCGCCGCCACGATCAGACCTAACCCTTTTGATTTTCTTTTCAAGTTGGTTCTCAGCTTCTGCCTTATAGATTTTAAAGTAGTGAAGAGCTTCATCTTTAGTTTTCAAAAGATACACATAGCAGAACCTAGTGGAGTCATCAATCAAAGTCATGAAATATCTCTTATCAGCTTTTGTCAACACACTATTCATCTCACATAGATCTGAATGTATGAGTTCGAATGGTGCTAATTTTCTTACCTTCGCAGCCTTATGAGGCTTACAAGTCTGCTTTGATTGTACACAAACTTGACATTTAGAACATTTGGCAAGGGTGAATTTCCATATTAACTCTAAACTAGCTATCTGCGTCATGCAACCAAAATTTATGTGAAAAAGTCGTGAATGCCAAATAGTAGTCTCATTACCACTGCAAACATGGTTCACAACATTATTACCCAAATCTGAAAGAGATAGGCGGAACAAGCCTCCGCATACATAGCTTTTACCAACAAATTGTCCACACATGGACACTACAAATTTATTGAACTCAAATACCAGTTTAAAGCCATCTCTACACAGAAGAGATCCGCTGACGAGATTCTTATTGATAGATGGCACATGATGCACGTTTTTCAGCTGCACAATCTTCCCCGAAGTAAACTTCAGATCGACCGTGCCAACACCATAAACAATGGCATGTGACCCGTTCCCCATTAGAACAACTAAATCCCGAGTGACCTGGTAAGAAGAGAACAATGAAATATCAGCACACACATGTATATTAGCACCAGTGTTTATCCACCAATCGGTAGATTGACATAAGGAAAGAACAGTAGGTAAATTACCATACCCTGATGTTCCCGTCTCAGTAGTACCAACAACAACATTAGCAGACTTGGAATTCTACCCTTGCTGATTCTTCTCACCCTTACGTTGGCTGCAATCCTTGGCCCAATGACCAGGTTCGCCACACACAAAGCAAAGGCCATCCTTTATGTTCTTCTTCTTCTTCTTGAAGCTAGTTGTTTGTGCAGTCTTGTTCTTGCATTTGAACTTTTGAGCTTGGCCATTCTTCTTCTGCACCACATTGGCACTAGAATATCCATCATTACATCTGATGTGTGTATCTTTTGCCCTCGCATTCTCTTCAACATCAAGAGACCTAATGAGATTTTCAACAGAAAACTCTTGTCCCTTGTGTTTCAGGGAAGTAGCAAAATTCCTCCAGAAAGGAGGAAGCTTGACAATAATGCCTTCCGCGACAAACTTGTCCGGTAACACACAGATTGAAGTGCTCAAGTTCTTTATTATGGATTGTATCTCATGAGCACGCTTAACTCTGAGCGGTCATCAACCATTCTATAGTCATGGTATTGCTCCATGAGATACAATTCACTGCCTGCATCCGAAACCCCAAATTTGGCATCGAGTGCATTCCACATCTCTTTTCCAGTTTTAATCACCATGTATGCATCAACTCACTTCTCACCAAGAACGCTAATCACGGTACCTTTAAAAAGGTTATCGCGATCTCGACGCTTGCTCCTGTTTAGGAGTAAGTGTTCCTTCAGGCCTGCCACTTGCTACATGAAAAACGCTAATAGCAGTTAGCCAAAGCACCATGTTGGTGTGCCACCTCTTGTAATTTGCACTATCGAATTCAGAGGGTTTTAGCGTAGCAGCAAAGCCAGTTGATGAAAAATGCCTATAATAAGGTTTTTGGATTATTGAATATATGAGTATTTTTCGAATTACTTTAATCCAGAAATGTACTAGATAAATTATGAAGAATAGTATAGCCATTTTCACCAAGCAGGAAGACAAGAACACTATAGATATACGAATTTCTAGAAGGACAGAAACTAGCATACCTATCTGAAAGTTCGAGTCAACAACAGATAATAAAGCTAAGTAAACAACAAGTGCGAGATAGGCATACCCAAATCCAGCGAAAAGAGTAGCAGAAGTAGAAGTCTTGGTGAGGTCGTCGTTAGCCATGGCATATAGGTAGTAGTTGTGCAGTTGATGTAGATGTAGTAGAGAACATCGTGGATGTCATGGTAGTAGTCGCGCAGATGTAGCAGAAAATCAGATGAAGCGAGCAGTCGCGCGAACGCTCCCCAAAAACCTTATTCGTCCTCGCTCGTGCAAGCCTTCGAGGATGGGGTTCCGGGGGCCTGCTCTCTCGGTGCGACCGTACACGCGCCTCACCGGGATGGAGATCGCCGGAGACAACAACAAAAGGTAGAGTACTGTTTAAGTCTTTCGTATGGAGATTAGTTGCAGAGCCAGTGCTTTGTTCTTCTTAATAGCAAAAATGAAGAGGACATAATAGTGTTAACTACAGCCATTACTTAATATTAAGCGCATCCATTAGTCATTAGTAACCGCACCGTTACTGCCGGCCGTTCGTTAATGCCATTTACTACGAGTCGGTGCGTTTCGATTTTCGAATAGATAAAGAAAAATACGCACGCACCTGACACGCCTGCGTACGTGCGCGCACACACACATGGCACGACACGACACGACACGGCTCGGCTCGGTGAGGCGAGGCGAGCGAGCGCGCGTGTGTATTGGCTCTCTCTAATTCTATATAGGGGTTACCACGTTCTACCTTTTAAAGTGATGTAATTTCCATTCAACTCTCCATATGGGACTAAATAGTTTTAGCACGTGCACGTGGGCCTTTGGCATTTTTCAGGAATTAATTAGAATTAGAATTAGGCCTAGTCCGTATTAATTTCAACAGTAGATACTCACGTATGTTTTTTTTCATCATCTAGACGAAAGCAAACACGGGACAATCTGCTGACCCTACGCTACCATCTTGTAGTATAAGAACACCATAGATGTTTAATAATAATCCAATTAAGCATACAGGACAAGATTATCACGAAGCACAAGCGGATCCCACGACAAGAAATCCAATTTCCCGCATCTGGAAGCATGTAAAAAACAACTATGAAGGGCCGATCCTAGTCAAGACGCCTAGCTCCAACCAAACTACACGGCCAACCATACATTGCAGAGAGAAAAATACGAGAGGGAAGAGATAGAGCAGGAGGAGGAGGAGGAGGGGGCGCACACACCTGCGTGAGTGAGCACCGCGTGGGTTCCCGGCCGGCGGCGGATTACGCCAAAGTCGAGACGGGCGCCTCTCCTCTTCTACGTCTCTCTGGCATGGTGTTGTGCTTTGCGCCGCTCCGATGGTGGTTTGGGCTGACGGAGGAGGCAGTGGACATGGTTGCGAACTCTTGCGAAAAAAACACGATTCTATTAGGAAGAGTTTTTTTTTCCTACCTTAGGATCTTCGTTGACCTGAGAAATAGTAAATCTAGCTCTTTTCGTACATCAAAAGCAAAAATAGCACCTAAAGATACGTGAATGTGCCTCATGTCCTCGTCGGCAACTCGAGGTCTGATGAGCCTTGTTCGCGCCTCCGGGGGTTGGATTTTCCATTGTACCAGAGATGACACTAGCACTGTTTGAAATACTATTTGTAGACGAGGAAAGAACGTCTTAAAAAAGAATTTGGGCACTATCTGATATTATTTAAAACACCATGTACAATACTATTTGATACTATTTGGAATACTATGTATAACACTATTTGGCACTATTTAAAATACTATGTACAACATTATTTTACACTTTAAAAAATTCTACTGAGAGCATTTTCTTCTTTGAATTTTTTCTCCTTGTTTTTTTTTATCTCACACTCGTAGCTTCAAAAGTATTATCAAATGTACAAAAAAAATTCATACTTTTTTCACATAAAATCACGACGCAGGACAACATCAATCTCCTTGAAACATCAACGATTCGCCGAACGAGGCGACGGGCAGTAGTACTTTTAAAAAAATCATCGTGAAATCGGATTAGGTGGCATTCCAAATAGAACATTATTTGAGATACTATTCCATGATTTCGTGCGCAAGTCGCCTCCAAGTGCTGCGGCCGGTGATGGTGTACTAATGCCTGCTACCACTGCCAGTGACGATGTACTACTGCCCACCACTATGGCTGGTGATGGTGTACTACTGCTCGTCACCCCCGCCTCATCCGACGAATCGTTGCTATCTCAAGTAGATTGATGTTGTGTTGCACCATTATTTCATGTGAAAAAATTGTGGAACTTTTTTGGTATATGTGATAATATATTTGAAGCTGCGAGTGCGAGGTAGAAAAACAGGTAGAAAAAATTCAAAGAAAAAAATGCTCTCGGCAAATTTTTTAAAAAGTGTAAAGTAGTGTTGTACATAGTATTTTAAATAGTGCCAAATAGTATTATACATAGTATTTTAGATAGAGCCAATTAGTATTTCAAATATTATTCAAATAGTGCCAAAATTCTTTTTTAAGTCATTTTTCACGGCTGCCTTGCTTCACTGTGCCCCTAGGGCACGACACTGGCATCTCCGGACCCTAGGGGTGCGGATGAGGACATGTGGCACGTCCGCGCGCCTCTATAGTGCTATTTTTGCTTTTGATGCGCGCGAGTGACTAGATTTGTTATTTCGCATGTCAATTGTGCTATTTTAGCCAAAAACTCCTGTTACAAAAACTAGTTATGGGCAAACGACTAAACCGCTAATGGAGGGCTTCCACCCCAATAGGCTATATATATGAGGACCTCATGTACAACAGACATAAAGATGAAGAAAGATCTTGGATCCTCATCTATATTGTGCCTTTCTTTGGTGTTCATTATGTGATTGGATTGATTATCTCCTGACTACAACATCGATAAACTAACACGTTACCAACACGAATCATTGTTTCAACCAATCGGTATGTTGTTTGGGATCCTCTTTTCAAATCCTCGTGATCTATAATTTAATATGATAGATTAAAATTTAAAAAATCTAGAATAGATGGGATGTCGGGACCAAAAAATACAATTCTGGACCCTCTATGTATACTACACTAGTTCGGGATCATACTAGTGCACACAGTGGTAACATCGAGGAAATATCATTCCATATACAAAAATAATTAATAAATAGGCAAATAATAATAATTATCAGAGTAACAACCTTAAGGTCAAAGTTTACAATTAATGCCTCAGATGGCGAATAGATTAATCAAGCTGTAGCGGAAGGTAACAGAATAACTTAACTGAAGCCCCATCCATATGCCCATAGGCAATCGGTTGGGGTAGCACTATCTAGTTCCCCATGATCCTTAAATAGACCTTATTGACTGACGATTCCTCTATTTTTTCTGAATGTTTGCAACAAGAATGAGTACTCCAAGTACTCAACAAGTTATACCACACAATGCAATTACAGATGATGGCTTATTCCAAAAGAAATGACTTATGTGGTTGTTTTGCAACAAAGCAATATTTGCAATTAAATACGAATAATAGATTGAAAACATAATTCAAAACAAATAACAATAATACTTTAACAATTATTTTCACAAAGGACACAAAGCCTAATTAAAATTTTTCACACAACCATATGAGTTTAACCACACAGTTGTCCCTTCCCAATTATTTTATGAAAATCCACCCCTCGTGTGAAATCCCCGAACATGTCTATGACCACGGACGCGGCTATTCGAATAGATTGTTTAACACTCTGCAGAGGTTGTACATTTTACCCACAAGATGCAATCAATTGGATTAGAGGTGATCACAACAAACTCTTTTCAAAACTTCATCTCAACAAATACTGACGGTACCAACGCCCACACAGAAAATTAGCCGTTGCACACCGTTGAACTCGAAGGCACAGCACCGTCCATCGATGTGAATTACCACAGAGGCAGAAACACACCTCTACCTTGGCACACAGCTTAAAAATAATCAAATAAGGTTTAAAAACAACCATATTTGAATGTGACATGAAAATTGTACCCAAATTTATAAAATTAAATTCAAAATTCTACTATAAACTTGTGTATTTGAAAGCATAATTAAGTTTTTATACAAAATATATATGCTTTTAAAAATATGATGAAATCTGATGCTACGATTCACTCCCATCAAGCGGAAAACGATCCTACCTATGATCAGGATCCTAACAACCTCGGTAAGTACCGGCTCGAATTTTACTATCCACCAACCAGTTTAACCAGGGCCAAGTGTGTCTCCTCCTGGAACCGGCTAGAGCAGCAGTTGTGTAGATATTTGTACACAACGCTACGTGTCGCCCTGGTGCAGCTGAGATACCTGGAATTGGAACTCGCAAGTCACGGTCCACGCCTTCTATGGCAAAGGGAAGGGACGTCTTGTGAGAGAAACTAAGTTTTTCATTGCCCAGTGGCTCGTTATGTTTGGCAGGTGACAACAGCCTATTTCGGGTTTGTTCCACCTATAAACATAGACCATATGCTTGTGGATTGGCCGAAAGGTTCTGGAAAAGTAGTGAAATCTTTGATTTTGGTAGGGGTGACGGTGCTTTAGATGGAAATTTACTGAGGAGGGCCTCACGTGGGGCCTCTCTTCATCAGCCGTTGATTCTTCCCACATCAACAAAATTAACGGCTGCCTCGTGCGAGGCCCTTCCCATCAGATTTTCTTCCTGACGCTTTGCTGGTTCATTTGGAAAACTCAAAACGCGGTGTGCTTTTACAAAAAGTGGCCAACCCACCCGATTCATGTGGTTTACCATTGTTACCGTTTGCTTTGTTCTTGCTCTTTGCTACGGAAACAGGAAGGACATGCAGCCTTGGAGCAGGGGCAAGTGTGTTGATGCAAGTGGCGCTTCGAGTCTTTCCTGATCGTTGGCTCAATCTTTCACGGTACGCATGAAGAACAACAAACTCACAAACCAATTTGGGTAAACTGAATCGCAAGAAAATTAGCACACTCAAAAACCAAAACTAATAGATTGAATTGCAAGTATTAGTAGCTTCGATGAACAGTGTCCAGCATAAATAGTAATCATGCATGAACAGTACCCAAACCCTTGATCTCTCCCTCTCAATTTTTCTCTCTCAACTCATCTCAAAGAACACATGATATGCGCAAAAATGACTTTTCTGAATTTTATTATTTAAATCATAACTTGTCTCTTACATGGTGCGGTCATAGGCCTTAAATAGCCTCCTATGTAAGAACAATAGCGTTCGGATGAACAATATCATACGTGAACAATACATATGAATAGTGTTCGAAGCCAACTCAACCTCCTAGACGTACACAACTCAAACTCTCCTATTTCTGGAATTAAAAATCAGCAAAAAGGAATTTCGGATTTAAAGGACCGATACCAACTCTAAATCACCCTCCTATTCGGGCTCTTCAATTTAAAAAGGAAATACATATAATTTTGGAATTAAAGACTAAACGCACACCACTAGGACTCTTAGAGATAATTGATACGAACTCCTCCTCGGATGGTTGTTTGAATGAGAGCTCAATATGAAATCCAAAGGGAATCCACTTGGAAATCAAATCTCTCCTTCCCTTACTACTGCTTGCGCCAACCTTGGCTTCTTTGCTCCACATGCAATCCGTGCATGAACAGTACCTCATGCGCCCCATGTCCACTACTCGGCCCAAGGGGATCCTTCCTTTGCCACACGCCTTGTCTCCTACGCGCCCCTCTTTCTCCCACAACCGCATGCCTCCAAGCCTCTCCACGTGCCGGCCCAAGCTTCGCATGTTTTTTGGCCCAATTGTCAAGCCTCCCTTGCACTGCTTGCAATCTCTCTTGTTGCACTTGCACCGCACGCCATGCTATCTCCTTGCCTTGGCCTTGGTTCTTTTCCTCCACATGCAAGCCCCTCCCCGCCAGCCACCCCATCCACCATCTCAGTCGCACTCAAGTCTTGCTTTGTTTCTTTACTCAAAATAACACCGATGTGATTGCTAGCTTGAGAATTCAACACAGAATCACAAGTTGAAGTTTTAACAGTACTTGACGCCATATAATAATATAGTTGAGTATTTTGGATAAGGCGTAATGCTGAAGAAGTCCTCTTCCCCATGCTCACCTCCATTTCCTCCCTTGGCAACCACATCGTTGGGAACGGCCACACCACCATTGCCTTCCTTGAAGTCAGCAGCCATCTCCACTCGTCGTTGCTGTTGGTCCAATGAGCAAATCCAAACTATGTTCGTGTCACGACATGCTCCACCGCTCGCTCACTATTTTCCCCCTCCCAATTTTAGTGCCACACCATCACGCTCGGTGGAATGCCTTCTTCCCCAATTTCGGATGCCACCGCCGTCATTCCTCACCAAGTGAGCTCCAATTCCATCCCTTCCGTTTGGAGCCCTACATCTTCCCCTATATTCACCCACCACTCATTAATGCTCTCCTTCTTCATAGCGGTGCCGCCGCATGGACCTCACCTACGCCACCATGGGCTCAAGCCGCTAGCCCGCCTCGGCTCTCCTCCGCCCCACCATCCACACCGGTGAGTTCTTCTCATCCCGTAGATGGTCATGCACGCCGTCGTTTTCCTCCTCTCCCCCTCTAGCATCGCTGCCCCACTCTTTCCCTAATGTCAGCCACCGCTCGGCCTTGCGTCCCCCGTCACCTTGGGCCATCCCTTGCAGTGCGGCTGCCTCCCCTTGACTCCTCACGGTCCCAGCACCCCATTTTGCCTCCAGCACCACCTCCCAGGCACCGCTACTTCGAGAACCAAGCTCGGCTTCCTCCCCTGTTTCCTCTGCCCCTCCTCTGTCTCCCTGCCTCTAGCTCACTCTATCTCTACACTCAATGATAGTGGGCCCATTCAATTAAATGATTAATCAGAATTTAATTAATAGGGAAATTAGTTAATGACATTTTAATTAGAAAGTTCCTTTTTAATCAAGTTCATTAGTGATTAATTTAAGGTGAATAATTTAGGTAATTAGAGATTAATTAAAAATGATTAGTGTGCCATTATCATTTAACACTAAAGGGAAAATTTAATTAAGCATTATATTAAAATATAGTCGTCTCGATGACTATGGGCCCTAGGCCATTGTTATAATAATAACAACAACAACAATAATAATAATGGGTTATTTAAATGGTTAATTAGAATTAGTAGGTTAATTAGATAAATGGATATTTCAATTAGCCATTGCATTTCTAATTAGGTTAATTAGTAGTTAAATTAAGGTAATTAATTCAGGCAATGAAATAGTAATTAATTATCATTAGTGTGCAATTAGAGTTTAGTTTAAAAGGGAAACTTTAATTAGGGATCAAGTTAAAATTTATAATCTTGCTTGTATTTCAATAATGGCTGGGCCCACTTAGTTTGATAGCAATTAAATTAAATAGTGTTAGATATTATAAAAAATACTATTAGGTCAGTGACATTTATTTTTAATAGTTAAAATTTAATTCTAAGCACTATTAAAATATAGTCTTATGTTTAGAAATGTCTAAATGACAATAGGGCCCTACTTAATCAGATGAGTGATCAAAATTAATTAGTGTTAGATGTTAACCATAGATAATTAGCGTATCATCACTATTTGAGTTAGGGTACAAACTCGATTAGAAACAATGTCCTTAGCCCAGCGGTGTCGGGCACAGTCATCCTAGTCCTCTACCTCAGTCCGGTGGCGGCTGGCTTCCTCGTCATCGAGCTCGGTCCAGCGATGGCGAGACCTCCCCTGTTGGCGCAAACACCACGATGTGAGCAACGACTGACTGGTCCGTGCAATTTTGTCCCCTGAATCCAGTACAAAGCTTAGTAGCAGTACTAGCCTTGGTAGCGATGACTAGGTTCCTCCAGTGTGTGGCGCTAGTACCAAATCTCCCTCTCTCCTCTTGGTACCGCCAAAATTCTCACATTGGAGATGCTCTTAGACCATATGAAACTGGAAGTAATATCTGAATTGTAGAGGCAACTCGCAGATTTCTTGATAGAATTACTCGAGCGCGGTGTGGCGCGCGCTTCTCACCTAGTATAGCTATTTAGCTAAATCATGTTTTTACAATACTATTGTTTCAGTTTTAAAAAATAAAACTGAAAAGGTGCCCCGTAGTCCGTAGAGTCCTGATTGGTCTAAAAAAAGAGTCCTGATTTTTTTAGGAAAAAAAAACAGAGAGAAAGAGTCCTAGTTAGTCTAAAAAGACTTGGTTTTGAGGGGAAAACAGAGAGAGAGAGAGAAAGAGTTCTGGTTGCTCATAGCACGGATTTTTGGGCTCAAAACCCTATTATCTGGGCCAGGTTGAAGTCAGGCTGGAAAATTAATACGGCCGACCCACTCAGGCCCAGGACCCGTTAACCAATCCTCAGGATAAAATCCGCGCTTGCGCCTCCATTTCGTTCCCAGCTTCGGGTTCTAGGGTTTTCGCTCGCCGCCGGCTCCCCCTCCCGCCCGCCCACCATGACGGCCGAGACCGAGACGCAGGAAGAGCAGCTCCGCGCCCAGCTCGAGGAGCATAAGATCGAGCAGGTGACGATGATCTAGCCCTTTGCTATCCAAGCACTGTGCCTGTCCCCTCGGTTCGGTTCGGCCCGTGCTTCGCGATCCACACGGTTGGATCGCGCCTGCGGGCTGCTCAAAGATGTGGTTTTTCTGCTTGTTTGGGTTCTGTTTTTGTTAGATCTTGCATGTGTTAAGCTTTTTAGCAGCATGATAGCGGTTGTCCTATTCGTTAGGTTGGTGATGTTTACTTGCTAGGTGCTCGGGGATTAAGCTGCCGTTGCTTTAGAGCTGCAAGGTTCCAAGTTCTTATACTTTAGGGCTGCTAGTGATTGGATCGTTCTGTAGCTTTTGCCTCACTTTTATTGTGGATATTAAGATTGTATTACCTTTTGGGATGCTTATATTACCTTTTGGGATGCTTAAGTCTGTGAGTTACATAGTTTGGAATAATTGATTATTTGCCACTGCAAAAGAGTGAATTTTAGGATTTGCCACTGTATGTATACGCACAACAGTGGCAAATTCTAAATTATGCATGAAAGTATAGTGACAAATAATTGAATCTCCCACATTTTTAGATGCCCATTAAGCCAGTGGCGAAGCCAGGATGAAAATGGAGGGTTAGCTCAAAGGATTAAGCTAAATTGACACAAACATAGTTTTTATAGTCTTGTGCAGTCCAAATTCATACTTGAATAGAAAATAAACAAAGCAAAAAAGAAGAAGAAGAAATACAATGAAGATATCTCGCTAATGAAAAACGCATCCCTAAAACATATAAGTATGCTTCTAGTGAGTAGCGATCTGTTATTTGTATATCAAAATTAGCAAAACAAGTGATACAAATTGTAAAATTCATCACTACACAAAATACAAAACTAGGTAGTCTAGATTACTGTCTATTATCTAATTGTCTATGCAGGACACTGATTAATTGATAAACATCAAGTCATCTTCATTCATCAACAAGAGTAACAGAGTAACAAAAAAAAAATAATACCCACTCGGCTGCCAGTGTCGGGAGATGAGCAGATCCCCTTTCGGCCTCCCCGGCTTCCCCCACCTCAGGCCTCCTCAGGCCTTGGTAGTCGGTTTGGCTCCTTGCCTCCCCAGCCCCCCTTCTGCTGGCCGCAGCCCACACTCCCTCAGCCGGCGATCGGCTTGACCCCCCCCAGATCTGGCCGCCCGCGTTGAGCTTCCCCACACGGCACGCTGCTAGCGCCCAAATCGCCATCACCTGTGGTGGTCGAGCTTCGCTGCCACTAGGGTTTCTCCTCTCACCTCTCGGGCTCAGTCATGTGCGCACTCACTGGATCCTCTTTCTCGATTGCATCTGGTAGTGATGTGAGGATTTTGCCATTTTGAACCTTGTGGACTGCTGGTTGAGGCCTGTGGTCTGAGTGTTGAAAAAAGCCCGTCTTCTAAGTTCTAGTCTATTCTTCCCTCAGGAGTCACCGAGTTTGGGGCGAGCATGGCTGCCTTCCATGGCTGCTATGGCTGATCGCCGTCGGGGAGGGGGTGCTACGGCGCCGGTGGAGGGTAGGCTCGAGCCTAACAAAGCCCCCGTTGGATTCACCCTGCATTAAGTAGTGAAAGAAAAATAGACGTGTTGAGAGCTTCCTACAATAATAGGGCCAGGTCTTTTGTTTGTTTGATTGTTGCTTTTCATTCTTTGTTCCAGTTTAGTTTCTTCACCAGAAACTTGGATGTCTTTCCCTCACTTGTGTTACAGGCAGTGTCATGTGTATCACTAACTTGATTCCTAGCATTAACAGTGCAGTAATTCTCATGGGTGGGAACATGGACTAAATAATGTGTTAACACAATAGTATAGTATATAACACACTTAGCACAGGATTTGTACCCATCACAGATTCACAGTACATAATCTAAGAATAGCAATCTACACAGAATGATTAATAGTTACCATGGTTTTTAAGGCGGTAAGGCGAGGCGACCCACCCCCTTCACACCTTTTAAGCGATAAGGCGTGAGGCGAGGCGACGCCTTACTCACGTCCTAAGGCGCTAAGGCAGCGAATAAAATGAGTATTTCAGCAGCGCATGTACCTTGTCGTTGCCAATTCTTGAGCCTATGTAGCACCCATCTCCCCTTTCCAATTGCTCCTTCCATGTAGCATCCATCCCCCCTTGCAAGTTTCAACATATAGATTGTTATAAATGTAATAGATACAAATTGTATTCCAATTAATTGAGTAAATACAGATTGAGTGACATACCTTGTTGACAATCTCTCTCCTCTCCTCTCTTCTCTTCTCCCAAGCAACAAGGCACATGAATAATGAGCGATATAAGTCCACAATAACAATTAAGTGAATCTGAGAATTAAATAAAAGCAACATAACAAATTAACAAGCACGACATAAGTGACATGAGTCCACACAAATAACATAGGTGATAAGTCTACAAACTTATAGTAGTCTAATGGTGTAATAGTAATCCACAAGGACCACAACACAAGAGTAGCATAGTCCATCTCTCAATATCCATTGTCGAACTCATTGGGATTGCTAGTAGAATCCAAGTTCTCTCCACCATCTTCGGTAGCATTGGGAGCTTCGTCACAATCGCTCACATCCGCATCATCATGTGGATCTTCTTCCTCATCGTCTTCATTGCCCGAATCCGAGTCTTGCCCTTGCTCATCTAAGCCATCTTCTTCAACCACCATTGTTCTAGATCTTGCACGTCTTTGGAAGGCCATAGGCTCACCAGGACTATACCTATTAACTTGCCTTGGAAGATTGCGACCTCGAAGCGAGCGTGATGCGCCAATGGCTTCATCAACATCATCCCATGTAAGGTCACACTCACGACCACCTTGAGGTGGTACAACCAATGAGTCAGTCCATTCATTGTCCCAATCAAAATCCTCAATGACCAAAGGGTCATAGTTTTTGCCCGCTTTCTCCCGCCTCATTTGAAACCTTGTTTTCATCTTTCGGTTGTATGCAACAAAGACCAAATCATTCAATCTCTTGTGTAGTAACCGGTTCCTTTTCTTTGTATGGATCTACAAAAGCACAAATAGCAAGCACAACAAATAAAATGAATAACTTACTGAAATTAATAAGCACATATAAGCTACAAATTGAGTAGATGAAAATAAACACAAAGAAGCTACAAATTGACTCACAAATTCAAAGGTACTCCAATTTCGTTCACAACCGGATGATGAAGCACAAAGACTAACAACACGCTTAGCAAACCTTTGTAGGTCAATGGCTCAGCCACCATATGAACGCCACCAATCAACTAGAATGGCAAATAGCCAAATACACGCATATATTAGGAATTAGAAATGAGATAAATATGCTGAAATTAACAACACTTACTAGGGGTCCTTGACTGTAAATTTTCGATTGCTAATTTGTTTGAAAAGACATCTCCTCGTTGGTCCTCATAATGCATGGCTTGTTCATCAATCTTGTTCCGAATATTCTCGTCTTGTACCATTCTCGCAAGCAGGGAAAAAATACCCGCCAGAATCGCACCGTGGGGTCCGATTTTGGATCGTAGGCTTTTTCCGGTTTTTACAAATTCAAATTCTAATTTTTGAATTTCGAATGATTTTTAATCAAATTCAGCGGTTTTCATCCGGTTTTTCGAAATCCGGTTCTGCGGCGGTTACGATCGGGTTTTTTCGGCCAACGACAGGATTTACCTCAGAACGGGTTTTGATCCTTGCTCGCAAGCACATCATTGAAGCAACTCCTTAGCTCCCAACATAGGTATCATCTCCACTCTTTTGGATGGCAAAGAATTTCCACAGGTTCAAATAGAGTGCGGCCCCATACAATGGATGATCCATTTGTTTTACCCAACGTCGCTCAATAATGTTTATAATCTTCTTGAGCAAACGTTGCTTGTTTTGGGTAGAAAAGCTAAGGTTGATCTTCTCCTTTGCATGAGCCATTAATGCCGCAACTTCGGCATTGCGGGCTTTTCATCACCATCAACCACCCTAAGCACGATAAGAAGAAATTTTGAAGCTCTAAGGCAATCTTCAATTGAATTCCGAACTCCTTAGAGAGCACAATGTGCATCACATGCATGCGACCTCCGTCTTTGACAATTTGATCCTAGTCCATGATTCACTCACAAATAGACACTTCAAAGCATCCTTGTGCTTGTGCATGCTCTTCAAAGTAAGGAAGGCTGTGGCAAACCGAGTGGCTGCGGGTCTCACAAGATCCATCCCACCTGTCTTTTCCCTCATTGCACTAAGAAGCCTCCCATGCTTATAAATGAATGTGGTGACACGCTTGGCACGTGCAATAGGCTTCTTAAATTCCTTCAACTTCGCAATGTCTTCCAACATAAGGTCCAAACAATGTGCAACACAAGGACTCCAAAACAGTGTAGGAATCCTATCCATTAGAAGCTTGCCATTGCCTTGTAGTTAGCACCATTATCAGTGACAACTTGAACAACCTTGTCTTTTCCAATGGCCTCAATTTACTCCTCTAGCAAATTAGCTATCATAGTTGCATCATGTTGTTCACTTGATGCATCAACGGACTCCAAGAAGTAAGTCCCCTCCGGGCTGTTGACAAGGAAGTTGATCAAGTGGTGTCCCCTTCTATCGGACCATTCATCCGACATAAGTGTGCAACCATATTGCTTCCACGTCCGCTCGTGCTCCTCCCTCAAAGTACTTGTCTCCTTCACACACTCCCGAAGCAATGGCTCCCTCAGCTCATGGATACTAGGAGGTTTATACCCAAAACCGTACTGTGCACAGGCCTCACAAGCAATCTCAAATTGTCTTGAGTTTGCAGCATTAAATGGTATGCCACACTCATAGAACCACAAGGCCCATTGTTTATTCACATAATGCTGTCATTCTTGGTCTTGTGTCTTTGGCCTCCATGGTGCTTTGAAAAGACCTAACGTCTTTCATCTACAACATCTTGGTGTTCTTCAAGCATACTAGCAACCGACTTGGTCTCCTTTGTCTTGGTCTTTGCCTTTGCCTTGACCTTGAATGAAAAGGCAGCATGCCTTCTTTTGGCGGCTGTCCCTGAACTTGGCTTCACAGTGGAGTCTTGGGACCCGATGCCATGTGCTACTACCTCAACATCTTGACCTCCTTCTTCTTCATCATCATCATCATCATCATCTAGGAAGATTGGCCTACTCCTCTTGTTTTTTTTCAAATAATCTCCCATCTCTTTTCGATTTACGTGGTAGTATTAGAACACATTACCACATCCGAATAACCACCTAACAAGATGCTCCTTCACCTTTTAATCCCTCCCGTGGTTGGGGTGTTACAAAGAATACACATCACCTTATCTCGGTTGCCAATTTCCGGCCAATAGCCATATTTCCATCCCGGATCATTAGACTTCGCCTTCCATTTTGGATCGGTCTTTGGATCATACCCGGCTTCGGAGGATGCTATACTTGTACTTGCCATTTTTTGCTTCTGCATTAGAGATATGAGATCACTATCAGATAAGCAATAAATAATCAGTAGCAAGTTCAGCACAGTAGCAGCATTAGTTCAGCTTTGCACTCAGCAGCTCAACACAGTAGAAGTCTAGCAGATAAGTATTGCTCCTCTGTTCGCCATCGCCAATCGCCTTCGGTCTTCCGCTCTTCTCCTTCTCGCCCTGAGAAGTGCGGCTGCCGCCGGCGCAACCCACCTCCTCGGTCCCTCCTCCTCGGCTCCCCCTCCCGGCGACTCGGCCCCTCCTCCCGGCCCTCTCTGCCGGCCTCCCATCCTCCTTCTCCCGCACGCCGCTGGCAAATAAGGGAGGAGGAGGAGCCGGGAGGCGGAGGCGAGAGGAGGGTCGAGCTGGGAAGAAAGTGGGCGCCGGGAGGGAGGGAAAGAGGTGGGCGCGGGAGGAGGGATGGGGCAAACCTGGAGCGGAGAGGGGCGACACCGCGATGGGGATGGAGGCGGGACGGTGGCGTAGCAGATGGTCGCCGGCGCGCCGCTTCGGGGATGGTGGCGTCATGGGGATGGAGGCGGCGCTAGGGTTGAGGGCTTTGCCGCTTCAGTCGTGAGGCTTCACGCGACACCGACAGGTTTTCACCGTTTGCCCTCCCCGCACTCTCTCGTTATATCTCTCCTCTGCATATGGCGCCGCCTTGGAGCATCCCGGCGCCATATGCCGCCTAATGGACGCCATGGAGACGCCTTGTGCTTGAGGCGGACGCCTTAGACCCTCCTGGCAAGGCGACTGCGAGGCGAGCTGCTGCCGACCGCCTTACCGCCTAAGCGTCGCTTAGGCGACTCCTTGAAAACCATGATAGTTACAGATTACTACTGCCTACACTGGGTGCAATCGAAGTACCTACAGGGAAAGATGCTCCTGTTGATCTTATTGTTGACATTAATGATCTGTTATTAGCAATCTTCTGTGTGGATTGATAGGTCAGTGTTTATCTGCAGTAATGGATAGTTACTGCACTATTAATTTTAGGAATGAAATTAGTGATGCACATGTTGTTGCTTATAACAACATGCACATGCCTTATCTGTACTTATCTGGCAATTATATTATGTGACGTTTCCATTGGCAATGCTTTTCTATTGATGAAATTTTGACTTGAAAAATATAGGGTTTGTTTCCATCTCAAGGTGTAACATTAGATTCTGCAGTGCTCCATTGATTATGTTGTGCTGTTTGGTGAGGAATGTTTATTGAATTTTGGTTTCTTGCTGTCAGAAAATCTTGGTGATATATTGAAATGGATCATATTTCTGTTTCTGTAGTTACCAATGCCGTTCATAAAATCTGAACCGTTAGAAATCCTTTGTACTTTCAGGAGATGAGCCAATCGTTGAGGACGACGATGATGAGGAAGATGATGATGAGGATGATGAGGATGACAAAGATGAGGATGATGCAGAGGGTATGTGGAAAGTTCATTCCACTTATATCTGTTGGCTATTCTCAATCTTATGGGAGTAGGTGCTTTACAGAAAAGGATTCACACACATTAGATAGACACGTGTTCCACATCAAGTATGTGGTTTAGTTTGTTACTGTATGTTTTTTTTTATGAAACAATTGACTATGTACAAATAGAAAATATTGTGAGGAGGGATTTATTTCCTCAACAAATGAAATAATTGAGTGGTGGTTGCCGTGTGAAATATTTTCTCTTAACACGTGGTGAGAACATTATTTATAGAACTTAATCTGCACTAATACTGTAACACATGACTCCAATCTTTGCTTAGAAACTTGTAGGATGTTTGATGGTATCCTATATTCTCATCCCCACTTTGGATGCTTGGATACCAGCATATAGATGCATTTGCCATTTATGTGCATTGTGGTTGACAATATATTATTATTGTCTGAACAGATCGATCAATTAACCAACTATGGTCTGGTGGTTTCCAGTTATGGCAAGGATAAGTTATCTGTGACCTATCATTTCAGAACAATCCCATGATATGTTGGTGTTTGAGAGCCCTTAATGTGTATGTCTTGATATTTTTACAATGAAGTATGACAAATTATTCATTTGCTAATCGAGTTACATTATTTTGTAGTTTTTTTAGTGGAAACTTCTATTGTAGTCTAAATTGATTTTTGTTCACAAACTCAATTGCCTATGCTTTAATGACCAGCAGGAGGTGATGCCAGTGGAAGATCTAAGCAGAGTCGGAGTGAGAAAAAGAGCAGGAAGGCCATGCTGAAGCTTGGCATGAAGGCCATCACTGGTGTGAGCCGTATAACTGTCAAGAAGAGCAAGAATGTGAGCTTCTGGCTGCTCTTATCTTGTTTTCCACAACCTTCTTGGTTAAGGTCTTTGCTGCTATAGCTAACTCATGTTGTATCTCCAGATGCTGTTTGTCATCTCCAAACCAGATGTCTTCAAGAGCCCTACGTCTGACACCTACGTCATCTTTGGGGAGGCAAAGGTTGAGGATCTGAGCTCGCAGCTGCAGACACAGGCCGCGGAGCAATTCAAGGCCCCAGATCTGAGCAGTGTCATCCCGAAGCCTGAAGCGTCGACAGCAGCTCAGGATGATGAAGAGGCAGTTGATGACACCGGCGTCGAGCCGAAGGACATTGAGCTGGTGATGACGCAGGCCTCCGTGTCAAGGTCCAAGGCGGTGAAGGCACTGAAGGCTGCCGAGGGCGACATAGTCACTGCTATCATGGAACTTACAAACTAGCCAATTCGGTACCCTACATGTGATATTATGTCAGGTTTTCCCCGTTTCCGTTGGGGGTACATGAACTGAAATGTTGGTGGTGCATGTGTGCGCCATTACTTTGAGGCTTTGAGCTGGCCTGAATGTTGTAAGACCAGAGAAGAAGAGGCTTCTTTTCCATGCTGTTACAAATTAGTTGTTCATCTCTACCTGCATCTTTATATGATGAACGAAGTTTGGTTGTCTTGGTAGCCTATGGCTCTAGGTGCAGTGAAGATTGACCGATCAAGATTCTTGGCGTGGGTCTCCCATCTCATGTCAGGGTTATATCCACGTTGAATTTGTGGCCGTCTGTAGGACAGATTGATAATGACCAAGCTTGCAGTTGAACATAGCCTGCTGCATTTTGTCCTTTTGTGAATAGAAACTATGCAAGGGGGCATCTACACCAGAAGTTACTGATTGACCTATATCCCTCCCAATTTGTATGCCTTGTGGGAGCATTTGTGCAAATATAAGAGTATGTGAGAACATGCAAGATGCAAGCAAACACATGGTTTACAATATGGTATTATCAAAAAAAAATTGTATTTTTGTGAAGTCAAATTTTTTTTAAAAAATAAAAGAAATAAAAGGGGATAATGTTGTGGTCTTTGGTTAGATATGGGTCTGATGACCGAGAGTAGGACACTTGTCATCATCTAACCGCTGACATGGCTCTTCCCTGTCGAGGTAGCGATGCTCTGAGGCTTGATTAGCCAAAGGCGAGGGATTGTCATCCAAGCTCGGCCGGGACTCTTCCCGACGAATAAAGAGGTTATGATCTTTAGCCTATTGGTTAGAAACCAACTTTGTTTATTTCTTGCTTAGATACATGTTATCCTTTTTATAGGAACGACCCGACTTGATTCTTAAGAAATAATCTATAACGGAACTTATCTCTAATAATCCAATATAATAATAACTTGCCTAACTAATAGATAGTATCAAACACCTAATAGATAGATGCCTAAATAATAAATCCTTCGTAATACTTGCGGGCATTACTGTTTACGCAGAGCTACAATGCCATGTTGCTACAGTGCCATGATATTGTTCTCGAGTTGCTACAGTGCCTCACTGGGATGTTAGTCCATAACATTACACCCCTCACAGCGAGACATCTAGTCCTCGAGCTGTCAGGTGGCACCTACGGACTAAGACCTTCGTACCCCCATATTGACGAAAGGGCACGGTGACGACGTCCTGTCACATGGACAAGAATTAACGAAGCTCTAATGGACAACAACCCGTGCTGACGTTGGCACCAAGGAAGATGGTGGCAGCGTAGCCATTGCAACGGCACCAACTCCATAGCCTTTTCTAAGGTGATCATCATGTTGTCGAGTAAGGTCTAGCCTTCAACTTCTCCAAGAGAGATGGTGTGGCACCGGAAGCCATAGTGAGTGACTTTGATACTAAATGTTGTGGTCTTCGATTGAGTACAGGTCCGAGGACCAAGGGTAGGACACTCGGCCTCATCTAACCACCGGCAGGGCACTTCCTTGTTGAGGTAGCGAGGCTCTAAGGCCTGATTAGCCAGAAAGACGAATGATCACCCTCCAAGCTCGGCCGAGATTCTTCTCGACGAATAAGCAAGCTTTAGCCAACCGATTAAGAACTAAATTTGTTTATTTCTTGCTTGATTGATAATAGATACATGCTATCCTTTTATAGGAGTAACCCGACTTGACCAATAAGAAATAATCTATAAGAAAACTTATATCTAACAATCTAATCTAATTATAACTTTGTCTAACTAATAGATAATACCAAACATCTAATAGATAGATTTCTAAATAATAAATCATTCCTAATACTTGCGGGTATTACTGTTTGCATGGTGATATAGTACCATGATATTGTTCGCTGCTGCTACAGTGCTAGCTGGGATCTTAGTCCATAAGAGTTAGTTGCACGTATTTTTGTGCAATACTAATGCTCTAATAAACTGGCAATCAGTAGTAGTGTAGCGTATGAGGGTAGACCTTTGCGCTATTGTCATTCGCTACTTGCGCGGGAATCACGGCTTACAATGGCCACAAAGGCTGATGCGTACTATTAGATCTTGTTTTTATTTGTTCAATTGAATCTTTGTTGCTGTGCTTTGCAGAACCTCTACATCAAATTGGCGAATTTGCAAGGTTCAACGGTTGCTCCTCCAACAATTGTTCAGACCTCCATTGTTCTTGAAGTTGGGAATTACCGGCCCTCCCTCCCAAGGATGAGGCAATTGGCCCAAACAATTGCCAATTCATCTTCAGGAAACTTGGGACTGAATCACAGTGTTTGACAGAGTAAAGCAGATAAGCCTTTCTTCTTATCTTAGATAAGCCCTTTTACATTTCCACAACTGCCAGTAATTGTTATGTTCAAGCAATATTTTACTTTTTTTTTTTGACGGAAAAAGGTAGAGGATTCTCTACCTTATGACTATTGTATTAAAATAGTTGTCAAGAATAGTTACATCACGGGAAAGTAAAACTTCAAACTAAAAACGAAAAAAGAAGTAAGAAGAAAACGAAAGCGAAAAACACAACAAAAGTAAACAAAGCTGCAGAACCATCAACCATGTAATAAGAGCTGACTCCACTGGCAAATGGAAGCACAATATTTTGAGTTGGTCCTGTACAACCAGTGGTTAATATAGTCTTGGATCCGATTTTGTATCGAGGTGGCCCGTCTTCATCATTTCGGAATATTTGCTTATTTCTTGTAATCTATAGTGAATTAGCACATGCTGCGAAACATATAGGCCAAATGCCTCTGTAGGCAACTACTTGTGTTGATACTTTTTGCACAAATTTCGATATATCATGGGCTGAGGATGCTTTTGTTGCTAGCCCTAGTTTGCTCCATAGTTGATCCGCAGCTTTACATCGTAAAATGACGTGATGAATCGTCTCTAGAGCAGGGCAAACATCACAGTGAGGATCAGTCCTCTATTGCTTAGTTGTCATATTGTTCTTAGTGTTTAGTCTTCCTCTGAAAGCAAGCCATAGAAAGATTTTGTATTTGTGTGGTATTGATCTGTGCCAAGCATATTCTGTCGCCGTCCATTCATATCGTGGAATGAGAGTAGTTTGTACACTTTTGAAGTAGTTATGTCCGTCTTGATCGAGATTATGACTCGTTGATCTACAATTTCGTGTTGCAATTGCTGTTCAACAAGAATGTGAAGTAGAGTTTGATATTCCAAGAGCGTTTGTTGTGATAGAACTGGATGTAATGATATTGCCCAGTTGTTAGCAATGAATTACGAGTTGATTGTGCAATTCGGATTAGTGGCAAAGGTGAAAATAGTAGGTAGGCGTAAGTACAGTCGTCCTGAGGATGTCCAAAGGTCTTTCCAGAACAACGTAGTCTGTCCCTCTCCAATTATGACCTTTATCATTTGCGTAGTCATCTCGATGACAGATGATAAAGCTTTCCAAATCGCCGTGTCTCCCGGGCGGGGTTGCATTGGTATGCTATCCTGAATATACTGACGTCTTAACCACAAGAAGCAAGGTTCAGTTGAGTTTGATAGTAGTTTCTCTGCCGTTTTTATGATCAAAGCTCTGTTATGATTCCTGAGATCTCGAATCCCCAAACCTCCTTGCTCTTTGGGAAGCAATACAGTGGTCCAAGCAACTAGACAGTGTCCTCCATGCACCTCTGTATTTCCTTTCCACAGAAAGGCTCTTCTGATTTTATCAAGGGCTTGTATGCTACATTCCGGCCATTGGAGACAGCTCATGTAGTTAGTAGGTTTGGCTGATAGCATATTGTTTATCATTTGTACTCTTCCTCCCCAAGACAGAAGCTCGGGTATCCAACCTGCCAACATTCTGTCTATTTTGTCGATGATTGGTTGCAGCAGACTATGATGTATCTTGCTAGTAGAAAGCGGTAGACCTAGGTAATTGCATGGCATTGAGTTGATTGGGCACTGCAGGGCGGTGGTGGCGGTGGCGTCTTGATGTGTCATGTGGATGGGTACAAATGTACTTTTGTGATAGTTGATCTTCAAACCTGAAAAACTCATAAACGATTCCAGGAGCTCTTTAAGAATCAGAGCTTGATGCGCTAAACCCTTGAGTAGGATTAGGGTGTCATCTGTGTATTGCAATGTTGGAGGAGTCTGCTGCACATCCAAGGGGTGTAAGATCAGTCCATCTGTGTGAGCTTGTTGCAATATTCTCTGTAGGACATCTACTACCAGTATGAATAAATATGGAGAGAGTGGATCTCCTTGTCGTACTCCACATTTGTAATGAATTTTGTCGCCCATCGCATCATAACCAGAATCGTGCTTTGCGGATGAGAGAATATTATGTATCCAGTTGATCCATTTATTGTCGAAGCCTCGGTGTTGTAGTATATATCATCATAAGGCAGTCCCAATTTATTGAGTCAAAAGCTTTATGGAAGTCTTACTTGAGCACAATCATTGCTTTTTTCCTTCTTAATGCACATTGGACTAATTCTGATGTTAGTAAGAAGTTTTCTGTGATTGATCTTTTTTTAATGAAACCGGATTGCATGCAATATTTTACTTGATTGCGAGGATTATGGATGCTGTGCTTTTCAAAGGGGTAGTACGTACAACTTGGAGTTGGTAGAATGTTTTAGATTTGTAGTTATATTCTAAGTAGACTTCACTGTATCAATCGAGCTTTGATGCTTGTTACTGTAATTTTAGTGTTTTAGTTAAATGCTGTGGTGATACTATATAAGTGCATGGAAACTGCAATGTTATGCCACAAATGTTTAATGAAACTAGAATAATGTAATATAGTCTTGAGAAATTCTTACAGATATTGATTGGTTCATACCATAGTTATTCTCTATTTTTTTTTATGCTAGGAATTGAACAGCTATTCACATCCTATTCACTGCAATCTGACCACCTGTGCTAGTTACAACTTATTCAATTTTCAGCTTGTTACCTCTTGCTATACGTTGTCACGTCCTTGCTACTTACCATCCATTGTAGTGCAATTGCAGCATATGCCACCCCAACCCGACTGCATTCTTATCAACGGGCCCTCATGTTCCTGCTGTGTATGCTGATGGATGTACCTTGACAAGGACGGATGGTCTGAACTAAAGATAGTCCAAAACCGTGCTGTTTTCAGAAAATCGCGCGATGTACAGTGACAAAGCTAGAACGAAAAAAGAGAAAAATAATCTAGTGTTAAAGCTAACATTTCATAAACTTACTAAACGTACATCGAACGGTTTCGTGCAATCTAAATTTATACGTAACTAGAAAAAGTTGCAAAATACAGTAAAAAGTAAAAACAGTACATCGCCATTGGGTAGTGTTACACTTATGTACGTCGTTATTAAATAGTGTTACTCTCGTGATGTAGCACATGTTCTGCCCTGTGTAGCGCTGTAATGGTGCTCAAAAGATGATGGAATCCAGTATAGACGTTTATACATGAGGTCGTAGCAGTTACCAGGATCAAATTTTGCATTGACCCACACAAGCTTCAAGCTTCACAGCTTGCTCCTGCATTTTTCTCACGGCACGACGGTGTGTTTTGATGTACAGTATATGCCTCAAATTTGACATCCTACAGAACATCGAGCCGCTCTGACGAATAGGAATGGAAATGGATCGAATAGTCTCGATTACGAATACAAATCCATATTTTTAAAATGAATACGAATACGAATTCGAGCATTCTCGAATACGAATACGAATCAAATGTTGTAACGAATTCGAATTCGAATCGAATATATAGTCAATTCGGTCGAATGCGAATATCTACTACTACAAAACATGCAATAGAAGACGCCTCATCACAGATGGTTCAAAAGGAACCGTCTGTGTTGGGTCTATCGGGACCAGGCATAGCCTATCACAGACGGTTTGTTAATAGAACCGTCTGCGATTTTTGAACCGTCTGTGTTGGGTCTATCGCGACCAGGCATAGCCTATCATAGACGGTTTGTTAATAGAACCGTCTGCGATCATTCACAGACGGTTCTAGTTACAACTCGCATAAAGTTGTAACTAGAACCGCTCGTGAATGATCGCAGACATTCTATTAACAAACCGTCTGTGATAGTAACGTATCACAGACGGTTCTTAACAAGAACCGTCTCTGATTGTTTGGTGGGAAACAAAAATTTGGACATAATGGGCGGGTGCGAAACTCGCTTTATATAACCTGCGCGCCTGCCGTCTCTCCTCCTCACACCTCGTACCTCCATCTCCTCCTCTGTCGCCTCTCTCCTCACACCTTGCGCCCGGCTTCCCGAGCTTGTCGCCGCGGCCTCCTCCAACTCGCCCCGGCCTCATCGCCACCGGCCTCCTCAGAACCATCGCCCGGCCTCCTCCACCTCACTCGGCCTCGCGTGCCATCGGCCTCCCACGACCTCATCGCCTCGGCCTCCTCCACTTTGTCGCCTGACCTCCCACGACCTCACTCTCTACTCCCTTTGCTCGTGATGTGGATTACCGAGAGCTAGTGTTAGTGCTTTGTAAATGGATTGTGTTGATGCTCTTGTGATGTGGGTGATCTTGTGGTTTATTGTTGGAGGCCCTCGTGCATGTGTAGTTCATGTTGAGTTATTTGGTTTGGGCAAAATATAGATGGTAGTTTGCGACCTGTCCGTAATCTGGTCATAACTTTTGCATACGAACTCGGATTGCGACGTTCTTTGGCTCGTTGGAAAGCTAACAAAAAGTTCAATCCGAAAATACATAAGTCCATATTAGATTCATTTGCGTGGCTCAGGAGACTCCAGATAAAGTAAAAACCCCCCAAAAAAGATCGTTTAGGGCCTTAAAATAGCCTCCGAAGTTTTAGCAGCCGTTTTTGTTTTTTGCAACAGAAAAGGCTATCACAGACGATTCTAAATAAGAACCGTCTGCGAAAACTCATCATAGACGATTCTGAACAAGAACCGTCTGTGATAATTACTATCACAGACGGTTCTGGTTCAGAACCGTATGTAAAAATATACAATCACAGACGGTTTGGAAGTAGAACCGTCTGTGATAACTAATATCACAGACGGTTCTACTTCTGAACCGTTTGTGATAACATATTCGTATCACAGACGAACTTTTTCAGACGGTTTGGAAACTGTCTATGATGACGGTTCCAAACCGTCTGTGATGAGGTGACCTGTAGTAGTGATCCTACAACTTTTGCGACAAATCTCAGTAGAACACCCAACAGCCACAGATTCAGCACCGAATCAAGACCCTATCGAAACAGAAATGCTCTGGAAAAAAAGGATAGTATTCGTATTCGTATCTAGGAAAAAAAGGATATTATTCGTTTTTTCGGGGGGTTTTCCCGAATACGAATAACACCGAATACGAATACTATTGGATAGTAGTCGGATACGAATAACACCGAATATGGATACTATCGGATAGTAGCCGGATACAGATACTATCAATTTTCCCCAGATGGTACTCGTTTTTCATTCGAATGCGGATTTTACTTACCACATTTGTGTTTTCTCGGATACGAACTGTAACACCCCGACCCGCCACCTAAGCCCAGAATGCTGCCACTACATATTATTCATTACAAACTTTGCGCAGCTAATTTAACAACTAAACATAATACAACAAAAGTGGAACAATAGGAAGGATGGTTTGCATTATTAACCAAATGTGACGTGGTTGTACTACTGTCCCTTCCCGAAGCATGTCATCTGCAATGTTCACCTAAAAACCAACAATAAGCAAAGGTGAGTCCGAAAACTCAGCAAGCACATAATAGACGATAAACATTACCACACAAACCTAACATAACCATAACACAATTTCCATCATTAACCTTCCATTAGTGCAATGCACCATTGTCCTACATGCTCATTTGCTCATTGCACTACTCATGTATGCAAATGCACCATCATGCTCATGCTCATATGCATCTCATCAGTTGATACTGGTATCGCGGAGTGTTCACCCGTCGATGACACACTCTTCCCCATCTTCGTTAGGATAGGGTGCTTACATTGTAGGACTTTATCTAGTCCCTACAGATGTAAGACTTCATCTAGAGCACTCCAGATTAGTCATGTATCTTTCTCACCGACTGCATCGGATAGTTACATGATTTTCTCACCGACCTGGCTCATGCATCCTTTCCATGATAAAAGTGCACATGTCCATTGTCATTAACATGATTCATTATTAACATAATTCATCATTGTCATTATTAACGGGGTAGTCTCATTACTCACCTTGTTCCATCATTTTCGCCATTACCATAAGCATCATCACAAAAACATCATTATATCACGAAAACATCACATAATTCATAACATTTACATGCTATCGCTCTACCATGCACATGCCTGTTAACCAAGCGAAGCGGAGTAACGTGGGGATGACGCCGTTCCTGAACCTGTACCTGAACAGGTATTCAACCGACTCAATACAATATAGCAATACATGCACACATACGAACGTCGTTGATCCTACGCACCATCCGACCCGAACGAACCCCTTCTCTCTGGGCACTTATCCGCTAACCCAGTGCCCAAAATATTAATGCGTTAGGGTTCGCGTCGTCTAACCTGATGCATAAGAATTTTTTCACATGCCCCCTAATTATTTCCCCTTTTTCTTTCATCTTCTTTTCTTTCTTCTATCTCCACCTTATCCTCTCCATTCGGCCGAATGCTCCTCTGGTTCCCATTCTTCTTCATCTCTCTCCATTTCTCCACTTCACCATTTCTTCCTGTGGTGTTTTTGCTCGGCATCGCCTCCCTACTCCCGGCTCAACCTGCGCCACCGTCGGCTCCTCACCTCGCGCCCCCGCCTCTGCGGTCTGGCCCACGCTCCCCTTGCACGGCTTGGCCCGGGGCTCGGCCGCGCCTCTGTGGCCCGCGCTTGACCCAGCCTTTGGCCACCGTGCGCTTGCCCCTGGCTCCTGGTCGGCCCTCCACTCAGCTTCCCCTCCTCCTGGCCTCTGGTGCCTCCCCTACCGGCTCTTCCCCGCCTTAGCTGCGGCTTGTAAGATCGAGGAGGCCGACTAGAGGGGGGTGAATAGGCATTTTAAAAACTTCTATGCACTAAAACCGATTTCTAATACGGAAGCTCATACAAATATGGTTTTGCACAATTAAAGTCTAAATCAACTAGGTTCAACTAAGTGCACCAACAATACAAGTCTATTGATAATAATCAATCAAGCATGGACTTGTAAGCAATTCAATTTAAGCAATGTAAATGATACTATTGCAATCATACACAATGAATAAGCAATTTAATACAAGGTATATAAGTTGCACAATGTAAATCAAGCATTCATACATAATGAATGTAAATGCAATAGTAAGGCAATAGAGATCACACCACAAAGACACGTCGATGTTTTACCGTAGTGTTCGGAGACTTGCCGGTCTCCCCTAGTCCACGTTGAGGGAAACCCAAACCAATTGGGCCGGCTCCACGAATTAAGCCTTCCTCCGAGGTATCAACACCTCGCTCCACTAGGGTTGCTCTTACTCCACTCCGGAGATGACGAGCACCAAGCTACTCACAAATACAGGGCCTTCTCACAAGCTTCACTTGAGAAGATCACCGGACCACGCCGCCTCCACGCCATCTAGGTGTCGGCAAACACCAAGAGTAATAAGCCAAGCCCCTTGCTTGACTCTCACCACATGCAACGAATGCACAAGCTCAAGTGGATACGAAATCCACCTCTAGATGCAACACATGCAACTAGAGACCTATCCCTTGCTCACAAGGTGCAACACATGCACAATTGAGAGGAGAAGCTCACACTAGCTCAAGTGAGTGAAATGAGATGCCAAAGATTGTCTCTCAACCGGCCAAGGTGGGTATTTATAGCCCACACACAAAAACTAGCCGTTGGGAGCTGAAATCAGCAAACTCAGCCGAAATGCGGTCGTACCGCACTCACAGGGGCCGGTACTACCGTTTTTGACTCAACGGTCGGAAAGGGTGCAATAACGACTCAAAAACAAGCCGTTAAAACTTTAGTGCGGTACTACCGCACTCACAATGGCCGGTACTACCGTTCTGGGCAGTCATACCGCTCTTTTCATGGCGGTCGTACCGCAACTCAAAATCAGCACAGATGACACTCGGTAAAAAGGTCATAACTTTTGACTCCGATGTCGGAATTGAGTGATCTTGGACTATATTGAAAGCTTATTCAGAGGGCTACACAACTCACCTATTTGATTGATCTCAAACACATTTGATCAAATAAAAAAACACAACTCAAAAGAGCCACTACCATGATCTAAATCCAAAGAAATAACAACAAGCAATCTTAGACCATGTCAAGGGAATACACATGAATCTTAACCATTTGTAAAATATATTTACAAACTTATATCATACCACAAAGAGTAGGTACATGGACTTCAATCATTTGCAAAACATATTTGCAAAGTATAGTCACATGTTACAAGGATTAAATGCATGAGCCTCGACTATTTGCAAAACACATTTGCAAATAATAGCATCATGCCACGGTGAGCTAGAGCAAGCAAGATTGAGCTATCAATACATGATGAGACTCAAGCTACTAGACAAGACTCCTCTTAATAGTACGACAACCTATACTAGCAATCCGGTCTTCCAACCAAACACCAAGACCGGTAAAAGACTTGGAACACATCCTTAGCCCTAGCTAGTCATACCTTTGCCTTGACCATCCACTTGAAGCTTGATGACTCACATCCTCGCTTCATGTCTGGGTCATCGTTTTGATATGCATCAACCCATGATGCATCTTTTAATTGACCTCAATCAACACATGATGAGTCTTCTCTTAACTCGATGATCAACTCATGATCATCTCTTATTCGAGATCCTGATATGTATCAACACATGATGCATCATTTTCTTGAACCTTGACTTGATGACAATCAACTCATGATGCCATCCAAAGTCTTTGTCATCCTGGAACATAACCTATTCATCCAACTTATAGAAAATGTTAGTCCCACAATGTCATTAACATTAATTAACAAGATATACCTGCATAAATGCTTCTAAACAAGTCGTTGAAAATCCTGGACCGGTACTATCGCCAACCAAGTTACGGTACTACCGCTTGGTCTGGTTGTACCGCACGAAGGAGCGGTACTACCGATTGCAGGGTTTCCAATTTTGCCGAAAAGACATGCTCTCTGGAAAATACATACCGCCAAATAACAAACGAAACAACCGGGTTACGGTAGTTCCGCCAACATATTTGCGGTCATACCGCTACGCGGTAGTTCCACCACATGAACTCCAGTACTACCGCACATCGGCAGTACCGCTTACCAAATGCGGTCATACCGATTTCCACTGAACTTCTTCCGGAAGCTTTTTGAAATGCAATGCATGACTCCTTTGTCTTGAGCCATGTTAATCGTTTATCATCTTTGCATTTTCTTTTCATGTCATCATTCAAACTCCGGGACTAAGCCTTGAAAACATCTTAGCACAAACATTAGTCCCACAACACAATTGCAAATAATTGAATATAAAGCAATATGAGTATATACAAGTTATATATACCATGAGTATATACGAACTACAAGTTGTATATACTAAATATGAGTGTATACGAACTACACAAGTTGTATATACTCATATGAATATATTAACTGCATAAGTTAAATATATTCAAAGATATATTTCAAAGTAAAGATCCTTAATATATGTGGAAAGAGAATATGGATCAATACTAATGAAACTACAAAATATAGAATGAACTCCTCCTAAATGTGTGCATATACAAATGTGTAATGGAAACATATGCACATATCTAAGTTAACCTTTTTGGTGGAGTTTAACCTATATTTTGGATCCGATGAATGCAACAAGATATAATAAGAAGAAGTAGAATGCATACCTCTTGTATTTTCATCTTTATATCCAAACAAGACTAAGCAATAGATAATCAATAGAATTGTTAGTTTCACAAATAGATTTGTCATTAATGAATACATACATGTTTGGATTTTTTTTTCTTTTATATCAAAGCTAAGACTAAACATGATATAACAATAAGAGTGTTAGTCTCATAAGTGCTGAAGTGCATTTGTCATTAATGAATACATATATGTTTGGATTTTTGCTTTTATATCCAAGCTGAGACTAAACATGATATAACAATAAGAGTGTTAGTCTCATAAGTGCATTTGTCATTAATCACCAAAATACTTCATTAATACATAATGGCGGGTCTAGATCCTTCACGACTGCAGCTGCGACTGCCACCGGCGCAACCAGCTTCGACCGGTCCGGCCGTCGCCTCCTGCTGGGCCTCGAGCCCTAGCTCCCTCTCTCCCCTATGTGCCGCCCCGTGGCGCCGCCCTCGGCCCTGTGCCCGCAGTCGTCGCCCACGTGCTTCGGCCCTACCGGTGAGGTACGCTGTCAACACAGCAACCTCACCTTCTGTATACCCCTTCCCTCCCTTCTCCTCTACTCCTCTTTGCTTTGTGGTGGACTTGGTTGATGACGGGGGTTTGTCTTGGGCAAAAGAGCAATGGGGGAGAAAAGTAGATCACCTGGTTAGAAAGGGCCGACAATGATGGCGATGCTGTGCTCCTTGGCGCTCCCTTCGGTGGGTGCTTCCTTGGTGGCTTCTCCGGTTTTGCTCTGGTGGTGCTCTCCTCTGGAGGCTTGTTTGCTTGCTAGCTGGTTAGCAGTGGGGGGAGAAGAGCTAGTGTTGTTGGGAGCTTCAGCTGGCTAAAAAAGCTCGGTCTTATTCCCTTTTCTCATTCACTGTTGGTTTTCTTACTGTAGGAGGTAATTTGGTAAAAGTATTCTCACTGTTTACTTTCACTCATTTGCATTTTCTACTAGCATTACACGAATATCGAATAAAACGAATTATCCTTTAGCAATTTCCACCCTACTGACGAGGGTTTACCAATTCCCATCCGAGGGTTTTAAATCCCAACAATAACCAGACGGTTTCCGAAAGTTGGAAAAGGCCAGTTGGTACCAGGATTTATAGCGCCCGCCGTTTTGGGGGATCTCAGATGCTATTTCGAAAGGATTCAATAATTAATACTGTTCCAAAGTTGAGTAAACAAAGAGTCTCACAGATCAGATGGTTAGTATATGGATGGTGGCCTAACCAACTTAGATTCGAATCCTCCCTAACAAGGAATAAGACTTATCCTCCTCACAACACGTTTACAAGGTCGAGTAAACACCAAAAAATTGAGAAAATGCAAAGAAAAAGGAAAAAAAAATCTTGCCAGAATTTATTATAAACTGGATTCAGAATTTGCTCGGAATCCAGGAAATAAAACCCTACTCCTTCAGACAAAGAGTATAGATTAAATCCAACCATAGGCTACTGTCAGGCATGTAAAAAGCACATTATCGACGAACATGTATGGCACAAGCAGCGTGAATAGTACCTGAAATGATTGGTTGCAAGCTTCAATGGAGCAAGATACAGTAATAGACTAGTTTAGCCAAACACGACAAACATCGGTGGGGTTTCAGGTGCCCTTAGTTTCTACCCAGTCGATGACTGTTATAAGCCGCAAGTACAGCTTTTCCAGATTTGCAGCAAGGTAAAGGATTATACATACAGCAAACACTGGAGTGCGTAAAAAATCTGAAATGAGCAATGTTCTCACATGAAATGACTCATGAGAGGAGAAAAAGAAGGAAACAATTGAATGAATTAATGTCTGATGTACAATGGATCTGATGGTACAAATGCTACAACTATGCTGCAATAAAATACACAATGTAACAATTTTCAGGAATGTGAATTGAACCAAGATACACAAGCCCCCACCGACGACACATGGTGGAGGCCAGAGGAAACAATGAAGCGATCAATTGTGTGACATATGTACCAATTTTCCTGATCGTGTGGGGCATACAAAGGTATCGCGCTGTCAATAAGGTTTACTGTGCTTGCTGTTGTCTCTCTTGAGTTGTACTTTCAATTTCTTACCACCTAATTGGAATCCATTCATCATACTTATAGCGGTCTGTGCAGAAGCAGGAGAATCGTAGCTCACAAAACCTGCATCCAGTCAGGAACGAATTAACAAACCATGCTATACAATGACTATTCTCGAAACTCCAGCTAGGAAGAGTTAGTTACCAAAGCATTTACTAACACCAGTTGCCTTGTCTACAAAAACTTTAGCACTCAATACTCGACCAAAACTCTGAAATGCATTCGCAAGGTCTTGATCACCAAATTCTTGTGGGATGTGATAGATAAATAAATTGGCTCCAGGAGGACCTGTACACATGAAGTATCATCTCTTAAAAACAAACTTAAGAACTGAAGGGTGAAATAACTAATTTTCATAAGTAATAAAGGAAACAAACCCTCTATCTGGGGACCAGGGTTGCTGCTGGTACTTGAAGATGTGGGGGAAGTAGCATTTGCATTTGGAACTTTAATTGAATTGTGAGAATTCATGTAAGGACGACTATTGATGGCACCACCAGGATATGATCCAGGATACTGCATACTAGGCACAGCGGGATAAGGGCTGCCTAACTGCACTGAATTAAATGATCTAGGAACTGAATTAGGGGAAAGTTCAGAATTAACGCCGCGCATTGAGCTTCCTTGATTAACAGGCTGTTGAACCATATTCTGGAAGGCAGCTTGATTTTGCAAAGGAGATAAAGGGTATTGCATAAGTCCGTAGGTTCCTTGTGGCTGCACAGATCAACAAAAGTATAGTTATATCTCACAATGCAAGACAGATCAAGTTCAGGGGTTACGGTGGTCCTAGAAGCATACTGCGCTCAATCCAAGTTCATAAAGCATCTTTTTTTTTTTGGGGAAAAAATAACCAGAACATTAAGATACCATTGAATCCAAGTTCATAACACATTTGATCTAAAAAAACACATTTGATTTTGGCTAAATACAACTAGCACATTAAGGAAGATGGAAAACTGCAGCAGTGCAAAGGAATGCCCTTTCTGTTGTCCAACAGTTAACTTTTCTGTTTGTCTGTTTGCAACAGTAGATGTTCAGTATCATGTCCTTTCACAAGGATTTGTTTCAGCAAACTGAAAATCAGTCTTTAGTTAGGATTAGCCTTTTGTTGTATGATTTTTAAATCATAATTCACCTGGTAGCCATATCCATTGTACTGAGGCACATATCCCATCTGTAAAGCTCCAAATAACGAAGTCTGCTGCACGGCATTTGCATTTGACATATTATATGACTGCAATTGAGCCTTTTGTGCTTTTCGAGACTCCCTTTCTTTTTCTGTGTCAGCCCATTTTACAACCAAAGGTACACTTGAACCCTAACAAAAAGATCAGGGCACATCAGGATTTATAAGAACAAATCATGAAGTTGCAGAAGAAAAGGAAATAATTAATGTAAATGTGCATAATAGTGTCCAATTTCCAGCTTCCAATCATCATTTGAAAATTTTCAAATTCAAAATGCAGCAAATAAACCGGACCAGTTTTTTTGCCCGGAAACTGGCCTAAAACCGGAACTGGCCAGCTTCCGGTTTAAGGGCTGGTTCCGATTCCTGAAACCCAGGTTCCCATCGCTCATATAAAATCAAGAATGTTCAGCTCGAATAGGACAGCAGAATGCACCACCCATGTGGGGTTAGCTATTTCTGCAGTCATCTATGGTTAATCTGATCTGGATGTACAACTGTATCATGCTTTGTGTGAGTATCTTTTGCTTTATATATTGAAAACTGCCATGACACAGTGAATGCAATATTTTTTTTAACAATGTGGTACTTGGCACAGCATTGGGACCAGGCTTGCAGTACTACTCTCTCCTTTTCTATCTACCTTTCTTTCTGTTCTTTTTGAGATGGCTTGAAGTATACACTTGGTTATGATTTACAACTAAAGAACATTGGACTGCACAATCCAATTATATTAGGCAAGGATCCAAAAGCCGTTCCCAGGGGGAAAATCCCGGTCGGCGGCCGGGAAAAAAAAACTGGCCGGTTACCGGATTTCCTGGAAAAAGCCCGGTTGAATTTCATTTGAATTTGCTTAAAAACCAGCCAAATTCGAAATTTAAAATTTGAACTTGCAAAACCCAAAAAAACCGGCCGGTTTTCCGTTCCCGGACCCCACCGGTAAATCCGGTAACCGCCGGTAACCAGCCGGTTTTTTCTTCCCCGATATTAGGTATGTAGTATGTTTTTCAGGGGAGCCAAAGCAAAAGACTATCCCCACAAGTCAGTAGAAATTATTTGGAATCCATAATTTTTCACAAACCTCTATTTTGTGCTTCCCATTTAGAGCTTCGATAGCTGCCACAGCTTGCTCTTTTGTTTCATACTTCAGAAAGGCACAGCCGGCTGCAACATCCACAGTTGTTAAGCTAAATGTGCAGAAAAGTCTAAAAAGAAAAGTGATCTTCGTTTCAATCAACAAGAAAAACAACTTTCCACAAGAAAATTTTACCTTTGCTCATCTGTTGCGAACCTCTCAAAATTTGCAAATCCTTGATATTCCCATATTTTGAAAATAAATCAGTCATCTCAGCATCTGTTACATTTTTTGGGAGCATTCCAATGAAAAGTTTGTGCTCTGGAAGTAACAGCGTAGACATGTCAGTCGAATGAGGATCAAAATAATATTCCGAGCAATGACTGATACACAAATTCATTATGAGTGAAATAATTTTAGAGAGGCTCATACCCAATCTTTCCAACTCTCCATCGGCATATTTTACTTGCAATGGACTTGAGGCCTGGTTTCAAACAGAGAAAGAATAGAAGAAAAAGAAAAGAAACCGTTAAGGACAGACAGAGAGAAGTAACAGCGGTACTACAAAATTTTAATCAATGTTTCAGGAATATTCATAGAAGATATTGAATAAAATTCCATGATCACTAAAAGAATTACTAGCCATCGGACGGCCACTCCATATGGTTATTACTGGCAAACATCATCTGAAACTAAATTTTGCCCATAATTAGAAGGACTGGTCTACCACTCTCAGGTAAGCTAGGGCATCTGTTCTCTTAATGTATCTAAAATCGTGTGCATTGTTAGAGATATATGTATAGTGTGTTATTCCCCATTGTTATAAGGGGTTCTTTGCATATTCACCACATGTACTTGTGTATATATACTGGCCCATTGGCCTCAAATTGAATACAAACGCTATTCATAACATGGTATCAGAGCGAACCTAGGGTTTGCTGTCGTTTGTCCTCCCGGCCGTCGGCGTCGCCTCGGCCTCCACGCTGCGCGCCTCGCCTCGCCTCCGCGTGCATCGCCGCCGCTTCGGGCCTCTCCGACGCGCGAGCCTCTCGATTGCCGCTGCCGCCGCTCGGCCGTCGTTCCGGATGTCATCGCCGCGGGCCTCCGGCGAGCGGCTGCTCGATCCGCGCTGAGCTCGTCTTCGTCGGCGCTCGCTGACGGCGCGGCCTCAACCCGGCTCCGCCCCTCTCGGGCCTCTACGACGCGCAGTCCTCTCCAGTCGCCGCCGTCGCTCTCGACCGTCGCTCCCGGACGTCGCCGCCGCCGGGCCTCCCGAGTCGGTGCCTCCGGATCCGCGCCGAGTCTCTGCTCCGGTCGGATTCGGCTGCAATCCGACCGCCACCGCCCCTCGCCGGTCCTTGCTCACCTTCAGAGGGAGCGCCGGCCACCAGGGGGAAACCCTACCCGCGTGTGCGTGCTTGGTTGTGTTTGACTGTGGGCCGTGCGGCCCATAAGTAACTCAGCCGAGCCGGAAAAAAAACGTCGTTCTAACCGCCGCGCCGTTCAGCGCCGCCTGTTAGACTTCGTTGCTTTGGTCGCCGCGTCCGCGCCGCCTACCAATGGGTACCGCTTTCTCCTCGTTACCCGGTGATCTTCGATGGTGTTAATTACACCGACTTCGTGTCTCACATGCGCATCCACATGCGTGGTCTTCGTCTCTGGGGCGTCCTCTCTGGCGATGTCACCTGCCCGCCTTGTCCTACACCTCCGACGAGCCTCGCTGTGCGCTGCCCCCAACACCAAACAAAAGGCTCTGCCGCGAGCAGCTCGCGCTGCCGATGATGAGGCTATCTCGCCTACCGGGAGGCTCGGACTTCTACAAGGATCGCTCGACCGCCTACACTCGGTGGTACGACGACGACGCCGCCGCCTGCTGCTGTCCTCATCACCGTGATCCGGCCTCGGTTCTCTTCGAGGTTGTGGGACTCCTCGCTTTCGGATGTGGACTCACCTTCGTCGGCGCACGAGCCCTCGGTGATGCTCTACACGTCCGTGGTCCGCCAGAGCACTCTCTTCAGCAGGTGATGCTATTGTTGACGCTTTTACGCTCGAGCTCATTGCTGGCGTCGGTGGACTCTCTCCGCGATCGCTGGCCGCCGCTCTCCCGATCTTTGCCTAGTTGTGCGTCTTGACACTGGAGTTTGGTGGGTCTACGAGTTCCTTACTCGCCGTCCCGAAGTTCGGCGGCAGCGTGCCCGGCTCCTTGCACGCCACCTCGTGTCACTCTCCGAGGCCCCTGCGAGATACGGCGAGAGACTCGCTCGAGTGGTGCCGCTCGCCGCCACCCCTCCGTGCTCGCCGCTCGCCCACTGCTACACCGATCGCTCCACGCCAAAGACATCGCCTCTTCGCCGGCTACTACAGAGGTGGTGGCCGCCCACCATCCGGCGGTGGTCGTCCTCACTGCTCCTACTGCAACAAGGTCGGCCACATTGAGTCCCAGTGCTATAAAAAGCAGCGGCATCTTTTACGTCGTTCTTCTACTAACACTGGTACTAGTGCTTCTACATCGACGCCTGCATCGACTCCTTCAGCAGTTTCTCTCACTGAGCAGGAGATAGCCAGACTTCGACGCCTGCTTGCCGCCTCAGGTTCTCCCTCGACAGGTTCTGCAGGTTCTGCTATTGATTCTTCGGGCACTGAGAAACCACCTCCTCCACAATCAGGTACCTCCCCGTGGATTCTTTATTCTAGAGCATCTTTTCACATGACTTCTAATTCTTCCACTATGTCTTTCATTACACCTCTTGATTCTCCCCGGTGTTCTTACTACCGATGGTGCATCCCTTCGTCTCAGTCGAGGACCTCTTAGCAACTCATCTTTTCATGTTACTTCTATTGCTTATGTTCCTCGTCTTACCATGCAACTTCTTCTGTTTGGATGACATCGATCTTGGTTGTCGGGTCATTTCGACTCGACTCTTGTTGTGTTCGGGACCGCCACACGGAGCTCGTTGGTTCGGCCTCGGCGCCTTGACTCGCGGCGTCTCGGGAGCTTGGTGGCTTCACCTTCCTTCCGCCACCGCCGCCGCGATCTCTCGGCCTACGCCACTCGCCTACCGGCTCTTTCCAGCGGTGGCATCACCGTCTTGGTCATCCGTGTGGATCTCGCCATGCGTCTTTAGTTCGCCGTGGTCTTCGGTGCGTCTCGGAGACATATCTTTAGATTGTCGTACGTAAGTTAGGTAAATGATTCGACTTCCTTATCCTCATAGTGAGTCGGTGTCTCGGCGTCCTTTTGATCTTGTTCATTCGGATGTTTGGGGTCCGCTCCTTCGTTTGAAAGGGGTCATCGATATTATATCATTTTTATAGATGATTTTTCTCGCCACACTTGGATATATTTCATGTCTTCTCGTAGTGAGGTCTTATCTATCTACAAACAATTTGCCATTATGGTCCCACACGATTCTCCACCCCTATTCGTGTTTTTCGTGCGACTCTCGTGGCGAGTACCTCTCGTTACTGCGCAGCCTTCCTTGGCGAGCGAGGTACTCGCCGATTCTCTTGTCCGGTGCTCATGCTCGAATGGTGTCGCTGAGCGCACGCATCGTCACCTCCTGCGCACGGCTCGCACCGATGATTGCCGCCCACTCCACCTCACTTTTGGGCCGAGGTCGTTTCCACCGCCACCTATCTCGTTAACATCCAGCCTCTTTACGCTCTTGGTGCGATCCCGTTGAGCGTCTCGTGGTCTTCTTCCGACTACTCGCCTTCTTCTGCTTGGTGCGTTTGCTATGTTCTCTCGCCTCGAGAACGCACCAAACTGACTGCTCAGTCTGTTGAGTGTGTCTTTCTGGGATACAGTGCCGAGCACAAGATATATCGGTGCTGGGATCCTATTGGTCGACGGATGCGGATTTCTCGGGATGTGACTTTCGACGAGTCTCATCTTTTCTACCCACGTCCTACCTCTCCTTCGGCTTTGGCTACCTCTGTGGAGTCTCTGTCCTTTTTGACCTTTCAAGATATACCTATATCTATCTTGCCCTCGTCCACCCGTCCCACCGAGTCTCCACATATTCCTCCTGTGGTCTCTCCGCCGTTGTCGCCGCCTGCTTCGTCTCCTGCGGCTCCTCAGGCTCCTCTTCCTACTCTCGTCTACACCCGTCGACCTCGTATTGAGGATCTTCCAGATGAGCCATCTTCTCCTGATGTTCTATCTTCTCCTGATGATCCCTCCTCCTCTGATGGGTTATCTTCTCCTCGCTACGCTCTCCGCGATCGCCAGTCGATTCGGCCTCCTGCCCGTTTTGGTTCATAGAATCCTATGGTTCAAGGTTTAGGACCGATCAGCTACATCAAAAGGTCTCGACAAACATCCGCTGATACTAGTCACATACAACGATATAATGCCCTTCATACACCAGGGATGCAAATGGAAATAATAGGGTTGAGATCAAACCTTTAACCTTTCCCACCTGTCAATGACTTCTCAGAAGGAGGAATGGAGAATTAGACGGATGGGCCTGATTACACCACTCCAAGTGGTAACTGGTAGGGGCTTATAAACTACAGTTTCAAGCAGTGGGGTCCAATTGCACCCAAGCTGATATTAAAGGTGCCTTCGACGCAATTTGGAGTAAAGACTAAAGAGTGTACAGTAATAACTGGGGTGATTCATAGAATATTTTAACATAAAGTTTTTTGCACTGCTGGACATGTCTTTCTCCATCTAGCATATTGGATGATGCATTCCACATAGACAGTTATTCAAGAAAAGGATCGCACACCGTCGCTTATCAGCACAAATTACCTCAACCAACAGACTGCAGTCTATCAGCACACCTGGACCAACCTTTTTCCACAAGACCCCATTCAACAAAGTTTCAAAAATTAATACTCTTGAGATTATTCTACTGCCTAAGAAACACATATGGAAAAGTGGATTAACTATATGAGCCAACAATATCATACAGGAATATCTAACAATTCATCACTTAAGCCACCCCGGGCATGGAACGGCCTTGCTGACGGCAACTCACCTATTGACCAAAATCTTGATGAGTTATACAAATCAAACTACTATATCATAGTCTGCACTAGGGAAAAAAAAAACCGGCCAGTTACCGGCGGTAACCGCCGGTAACCGGATTTACCGGTCGGTCCCAGGAGGAAAAAAACCGGCCGAAAATTTTTGAATTTGGATTTGAATCTTTCACTTGGTTGTTTCACTGGATGCTTGCAAAGGAAATGTACTTTTGCAATTGCTGCCTGTGAAACTCAGAATGTGAATGTGCAATGTTGGTTCTTGGATGCTTTGTGCTTCATTGACCTCATATGTTACTTCACAACCAAACCAAGAATTGAGCCCTGTTGCTTGGTTGAAAGGAATTTAACTTAGATTTACTCAATTAAAGCTTGAAGTTGTATTCTAAAGCTTTTTGGTTAGAGTATGCATACTATATACCTTCTTGAATCAGGCTTAACTCATACAAGCTATAGTCATTGTTACAAAACATTATCTAGTTAGCATTGCTATTTACTAATTACCAAATTTCCTTTCATTTCCGGTTTTCCAGCCGGTTTTTCCGGTTACCGGGTGGTTACCGATCCGGTAACCGGCCGGGAAAATTTTGAATTCAAATCTTGCCTTGCGAATTTTGGCCGGTTTTTCCGGTTATCGGCCGGGAACCGTTACCGGGCCCCGAGCAGGATTTTGCCCGGTAGCGGCTTTTCTATCCCTGGTCTGCACTGCATTATCGTTTTGGCTGACTTGGTAAGCTCAAAATGGCCACCTTACTTAAATGCAAAGATACCAACAAAGGTAGTAACATAGCCACACCTAAGCTTTTACAGATCACCAATAAAGCGCCAACTTCCAGGGAATCTCCCACTAAGGATTTACTTAACCCCACCTATACTGTCAGTCTACCATAAACATGCATTCACTCCTTATTCATCCACTGCCAACTATATCATTATTACCCAACATTCAAAAGGTCCCAACAATTCCTGATCCAAAAAGAAGGATTCCTTCAGAGGGATCGGTTGCTAAATTATACCCAGGCAGATACAGGTGAAACAAGCATAGTTGTGTCCACATACCCCAGGAAGTGTGTGCTTGTTGTGATATGCATTCACTGCCTTGTCAGCCTCCTCCCTTGATGGGCAGATCAGGAAGCAGCAGCCTGCAAATGTCCAGTATACCTTATATCAAGATCAAATTAAGGAACAAGAGGATAAAATAACATGAGGGTAGCCATCTGGAGACTACAATCCAGCAACAACAGAACAAAAAAAGAAAAAAAGGTCACTGGAAACACCAAAACTAACAAATATTCTCCTAAGAAAAGACGGGCATAATTTCAAAATTTGTAGCAAAGGCAATTCTAATTGAATTTGCACATGCAGGGCAGCATGAAATATTTGTCATTTTCACATCTGACTCCTCTTGGGAGAACAAGGGCAACGACGAAAGGTAGCATGTACCGAATCAATCCCTCCTAGCGAGAACAGAACTACTTCAAACCAACCAAAATGAAGAAGCGCCAATTCCCCATGGTACAGCAAAGAATCATGATAATATTAAAACAGGTCCTACTGAGCAATAGTTTTACGAGAAGTTCTAAACAGTTACCATAAGATTTGATCATCACGCTCTCAGAGTAGGGTAAATGACTGAGCACAATGTAAGGTAAAACAGCCAAAATTTCCAGAGCAAAACCTCGAAATACCATGTAAAGGTAAATTCCTTCATGGGACCAATGAAGTTCTTACATCCGCAAAAGCAGCAACACACACGTACAATTGTATTGGTCTGAAATGCTAGCCAATCGCACGTACAAAAACGACATATCTTTGTTCAGTTATTGGTTGAAATGAATCTGTACTAACACAGACAGCCTATATTCGGGTCCAATTGAAATCAACCAGCTGAAATTAGAGCTCAAGTCCATCTAGATTCCAGGAATTCAACCCAAGACCAATCGTTTACTTTCGCATCCCAGGATCAAAACACACACGAGAAGCACCAAAATTCAAAGTATTAGCGAAAGCTAAACTTCCCCAAGCAACAAACTACCAATCCAACCCCATCAATAACTCAGAGTTCACACCCAACGCATATGGACTCACAAAATTCCAACATTTTACACCGGCGTTGGGTCAAATCCACTAGTTCAACAGCATACAAACTCATGAAACCCATAAGCTGAGCTCAAGTCCAAGTAACCAAGAGAATTTCAAGGAAAGATCGAAAATTTCTACATATTAGAGCAAATCAACGACCATACGATGAAGAACTCAAAACTAAACTAATCGCAGGCTAACTCAAAATTTGACAAAGGTCAACAGTTTCCTCCGCAAAGAACACAAGATACCACCAATTCAACGCGACCCATAAACAGAATTTCCCACGAACAACCGGAATTCTCCACCACATTGCGCATAAATCCGCACGGAAGCAACCAATTCCCAGCAAAGCACGAACCCTTTGCCCCCAAAACACGGAATCCCCCCCAATAGAAAGGCGGCAGCTCAAATTCCTCGTCGGCATTGCCCCGAGTCAATCTCAGAACCACACCGGAGCCCCCCACAAAACACGAAAAGCGCAAGCAACGGGACCCAATTCCGTCCTCCCCCACCGGACCGCGCCCAGATCCCGACCCAGAGAAAGAGCAAGCACGGAGTTGCATTGCACGGGAGAAGCGAGGAAAATTCGCGCGCGGGGGCGTACGGATCCGGACCTCGTGACGCCTTGGTGACCTTGTCGCGGATGACTGTGACCTCGTCGACGATGGCCACGTCGCGGAACATGGCCGCGAGCTCCGCCTCCGTCATCTGCTTCGGCACCTGCCCCACGAACAGCTTCACGCTCTCCTCCCTTCCCCCCTCCTCCCCACCGCCACCGCCACCTCCTCCTCCTCCTCCTCCTCCCGCCACAGCCGCCGCAGCGGGCGGCTCCTGCTGCTGCTGCTGCTGCTGCTGGTCCCTGTCGCCGCTGTTCTCCGCCATATGGCCTAGCTGGCTAGGGTTTGCGGCGGAGACGTGGGAATTTCGGTTGGTTTGGTCGCGCAGGTGGTGGTGGTGGAGGCGGAGACGGAGACGGAGACGGAGTCGGGAGCAATTAATAGTAAATAAATAGCAGTGAATTTGGAGGAGCAATGGATATGGTAGACAAGAAAAGAAGGTGGTAGTGTGACTGTGTGAGTGTCCCTCCTTTGATTTCCACTTCTTTTTCTTCTTTAATCCCAACGGTTTGCTGCATCCCTCTCTTGTTTGTCTGCTTCTTTCTGTTTCTTTTTAAGAGATGTTTTTTTTTTTTGTGATCATACCAAACAATCTAATTTTTGAAGCCATCAGAAAGATAACATCGTGTTCCAAATAAGCCTACGATTGCTAGGGTAAATTTTATGCCTAAAGAATGGCATCGATGCAAGTAAATAGACTAACGACATGACTTGTATGCGCCGGTAGGAATTAACCACGAAGCAATATAATCCCTTTGGATTTTCTATCGTTGCTTTTTTAAGGCCATTTGTACACCCCAAGTCTATAACCAGTTGAGCTAGTCAATTTTGATTGCGTAGTTCAATTACCAATAAGATCTTTATGGCTCATTTAGAATACAAGAATTTTGAACAAAACAATTTTATTCCCATATGAATCGAGAATTTTTTTTTTGCGTTTCAAAAAACTTTCGTGATAGCAAGCGATGCAAGTTGCAGTTGGACAATAATGGTCGACCGCAAAGCCATAAAAATTACATCTAAAATATGTCTAGAGATAGGCAAGTAACAAAAATAAAGTGCAAGATAAACATGTATATTAATTTCCTTCCTTTAAACTTAGATATAAGGATGAACACAGCAATAGGCAATATGTTTTTTGTAGAAGAAAAGAGAAGTAGTTATCAAATTAATGTGCGTGCCAAATTGTGACCAATTTTTCAGGCCCAACTGGTGGTTAAAATGTTGCATACAAACAATTTTTGTCCTTGGGTTCTTCTTCCCCCACGCCGTGCTTGACGGTAACTGTGAAAGTAACTTGCCAACCACGAATGGGGACTGAAGGAATCATGCCATCATGGACAAGGACAGACAGGCTGCAAAAGGTAGAAGCTCGCCAATTGGAACTCTCCCTCTCAGTCCTACGAGGGAGCTGGCATGTCACCCTCTCCTAAATCCATCCGATAAAAAGGGCAAGCACTCAGGAATGATGTTGGGTGTATAAGTGTATGCAAGGAGAAAATGCTAGGTATCCCAATATTCTTGAGTGTGTATCAGGGGTTAGTGTGTACCAGGGCTACCCCTTGATGCATTAATTTGTAGAGCAAATAGATGTATTCCGAGGTCCAATAAGTTATGTTTTTGGACATGGTCCAAAAGTTAGGTATAATTTAGGAAATATTCATTCACTGCTGCCTTGTTTTCTAAAGTGAATTACCTTGTTGTTTGTTGAATGCTATTTTTTAAAATAATATTAATTTAAAAGATAATTACAAAATTAAATAGTCAGAGAAAAAATATAAAAGTAGGTGTATATCGTCAATTGGAATGGCGACAGGAGGGTGAACAGTGGGGGAGATTCCTGTCACCAATTGAACTGGTGACAGGAGCTCTGTCGTTATTTTTTATTTATGTGTAGAGAAAATTTTCAATTTTTTAAATTTTATGTAATTTTTTTAAAAAAAATTGTAATACATTGAAGTGTCTGCGTAGTTCGGAATACAAAATTGGAAAAGACAATGTAACGTGAAGTAGAGAATACAAGATCGGCGACGCAATTTGGAACGTGAGTTCTGGCGAATGACACAAACAAATTTCTTCGGCGAAATAAAAAAATATTTGGGTTTAGACTTTAGAGTTGCCATGCGTGATGTTGTTCCAATTGTATTGTTTGTGTAATGATTCCTTCCGGAGAAGATTACGTAATATTTAACAGTCGAAATATTTTAAAAAAAGATGTAAATTTGAAAGAATTCATAATTTAATTGTGAAATACATGGCGCGCTCGATTTGGCTACGTACATTAGAAACTACAACATCCACGAATGAGCAAACCGAAATACACCTAAGATATATGCAAACCTTTTTGGAATAAAAAAGGTTGATTGGAGTGAAACCGATCAGTCGTGGCGCCCATGCGGTCCCTTCCCCTTGTCTCTGGTCTACCCGTGGTAGTGGCCAGTCTTGAAGTCAGACATGTTCTGCGAGACGAACTGAACGATTAAATGATGTTAGCATAGCACAACATGGGGCCAAATTAATAACCATGATGTAAACTGAGCATAACTTACCTCTTCGATCCGGAATGCACCCGAGCAACGGGGAGCGCTAGGACAGCCATTGGTCTCATTAGCAGGAGTGTTCCCCTTGTGCGCCGCGCGCTCGGGCTCCTCCGATGCCTTTTTAGTAGGGTCAGGTACGTAAGGTTTCTAGCATTTGAAGGTCTCGGCTCACATCACATAATTCAACATATACTTCTGCTAGATGAGCGCCCTATTGTATATGTCCGGTCTGTCGATCCATTGGAAGAAGTTGATTGCATCTTCGGCTGCCATTATGCGCGGGTGTAGTCAGAAATTTGTGGAATAGAACATAAGATGTGAAAAATCTTTGTGTGTGCAAGATACACTTATGAGGTTGTGGCCGACGTGTAGTACGCCCGAGCGGCCGTCATCGGGTGTGTGGACTGGATGATCTTAGCCGGTAGTTCGCACACATATTGTGGGCGTGGGAACTCCAGTGGTACCAGCGCATCCTTCATATAATTATCCGGGTATGGTTTAGCCCTCTTGGCAAGCCACTCGTATTTCCACAGTATCCTCACGTAGAAGTTCGCCGACAAGTCCAACATCTCCCTCCAATCAGTTATGTAGACCTAGGTTTGGTGAAGTGTTGGGTGTGGTGGTGCAGTGTTCTCCTCGAGCTCTCTTCTCATGCAGTTCTCTTCTCCCTCCTTTTATAATGGGCCTTTTCGGTCTCAAATGGTGGCGTGGCAGAGTGTAGTATTTTCGGTCTGAAAAGGTAGCGTAGCAGTGTGTTGCCATTTCAATATGCAAAAGTAGCAACGTGTGGTGTGACAAGGTGCGGTCTTTTCGGCCTGAAAAGGTAGTGTCGCGGTGTGTTGTCGTTTTGATTTGCAAAAGTAGCAACGTGTTGCGTGACAGGGTGCAATCTTTTCGGTTTGAAAGGGTGGGTGGTGGAGTGTGGTCTTGTCGGTCTGAAAAGGTAGTGTCGCAGTGTGTTGTCATTTCAATCTACAAAAGTGGCAGCGTGTGGTGTGACCAAGTGCGGCCTTTTTGGTTTGAAAGGGTGGCGTGGCGGAGTGTGGTCTTGTCGGTCTAAAAAGGTAGCGTTGCAGTGTGTTGTCATCTCGGTCTGTAAAAGTGGTAGCGTGTGGCGTGACAGGGTGCAGTCTTTTTGGATTGAAAAGGTGGTGTGTCATAGTGCAGTTTTTGGTCTGAAATGGTAGCGTCATAGTGTGCGGTTATTTCACTCTACAAAAGTGGGGTGTAAAGGCTAGAAACAGGGTGGTGTAGGGTGTTGCAATGCTGACTCTCTCACATGGTTACATGTGCACGCAATAAAAATAATATTGAAACACGAGACTATCTTAAATATAAGTTGTACATAAATTAATATTTACATGGCATGACTGATATTTACAAGAACAAATATCTACTTGCGGGCCCTCTTGGGGCGTACCCCACGTGTGACCCCTGGCCTCGTCCGGGGCAGCTGGGGGTGCTAGTACGAGTACATCAAAGGCTCAGGCTGCCAAGGTACTGGACCGACGCGAGTAGCCTAGGTGTGTCGCGAGGGGGTCCTGCGTCGGTTGGCTTGGTCAGGGCGCATAGTGTAGTTGTGACCACCCACGGAGATCTAGCTGCCACGCTGGTCGAAGTTGAAGTCATCGGAGCATAACTCCTCGTGCGACACCACCAGCTCATCCCAAAGCGGTGTACGACCTGTGAAACATTACGTTATGCATGTAAACATGGCGAAAACCATGAAATAGTATGTTATGCATGCAAGAAAGATAGTCATACCTCATTGCACGAAGCCAGAGGATGGCTCCGCGTCCACCTACCCCTTGTACGGGTGGAACTCAGGACCTATTAGAGAAAATTGTCGTTAGTAACTAGTGGAGTTTGAAATAAAGAACTGGACGTGAGTGTTTCATGCTGACCTGCGAACTGTGTCGAGGTACTCCTAGCACGGTGCCACGAGGACCCGCTCGCGCACGTCCGGGTGAGGAGTTGTCGGACCCCAAATTTGTAATTTAGAATCTTCTGTGTTCACAGCACTAGTCCCTAGATCAGTAGCTAGTGCCCAAAGTTACATCATAGGATATCAAACACATATCATGAAAACGTAAAGCTATTTCATAATAATAAAAAAGTGTAAATATACCTTATGTCGTTTGTCTTTCAGAATGGTCGACCAGACCAAATACCTTTAAAGAATCAGCAGCGGGAGCAGAATAAATAATATAACACGTGGAAGCCTCACGATATACCCACAGGTAATCGACTGGGGTCCGCGACCTAGTTTTTGGCCTTCTTGATCATCAGTCTTGACCAATACTCATAATTATTCATGTAGCCTTCTTTTATGCTTACTGACTAAAAGAATATAAAGAGCGAGTATGAGTACACAATCATACTCGCGAACCAACACACAATACAATTATTATACATGCAAGGCTAATCAAGGGAAGTTCATGATTCTTTTAGTTGCACAAAGCCAAGTTTGAATTAAATTATGTAGTGGTAATTCCTGAGACTTAGCATTTTAACTAACATAGGTTTTATAAACTGAGTTTTTGTTGTAACGTACTAGTGGAGATTCCATCTCCTATACCATTGAGTGGCTCTGTCCACTCAATGCACATATTCATTTCTTGGGTCACATTCCTGTACTTATCACTGGTCCTCGACCAGGCCATCTCAATTCTCGGGGTTCCACCCCATATTTCCCATCATTTGGCTCTAATCCCATCTTTCCAACCACTGGGCTCTAGCTCAATCTATATCAATTTCCAAGGCTACATCCATCCAGCGATCCCAAGGTTGCAATCACCCGGCAATTTCGGCCAGCCTACACCTAAAATTCTGGGGTGAATACCTCTCGAGACTCTCCGGCTGCACCACTCAGCGAAACTTAGGTTGCACCCCTGGCGAAACCTCAGTCACAATCCCCTTGACTCACAGGCGGGACCACCATCGAATCTCAGGTTGCAACCCTCGAATCCCACGGCTACACCACCCTTGAGCCCTAGGGCGCATTCCCTTGCCAATTCCCAGGTTATACTCGTCCGCTAATCTCGAGTCGCATCCACCTTGCAAAACCCGCGACTGTATGCACCCAATACTTTCCACTGGTTCCAACCAGGATAACTCAAATCCTCGGGTTCCCACCGGCTTTTCATCCCATTTCGGTGTACTCCCATACGCATTAACCACTCTTTTCACACGCCCAAGTCTAAAACAGTTTCTAGGTTTTCCCATTTGAAATCCCTTTTTCTTTTCAAAATACCAGCCAGGCTCTAGCCTCGACTGCCCAAATCCAATTCCAAGTTTTAAATGATTTCAGGGCAAATCATTGACCACATGTCAATGTATGTAAGCAAAACTAAGCATGACACTTAGATACGGACTTATCAACTAGTATGTATACCATCAGTTCTAGAGTGACAAAGGGATAGTGTCCAAATTCAAGGATGAAAAGGTTATATTCAAGTATCATTAAGGTATTAACTATGAGGTAGACCAATATAGTTGTATAATCATAGCAATACAATTTCATAATTTATAGCAATATAATCGCATTTCAAAAGTAGGTGCAAAATGATCAAAGTGTTGACTAGTCTTGCTCAATATTCTGATAACCTTCTTGCTCAAGGTTTTGGTAATCTTGGTCTCATTCCTGTTCTATTAATTTTGATCCTGGCCTCGTCCTTGTTGGGATTGATGTTCCTGTCATGGCTTCAGCGTCTAACTACGCAGAATACGATCGAACCCAATAACATCTGAAAGTAACCAAATGAAATCCAACAAAAACATATTCAAACCAAATGAAACACTTCAAATAAAAGTAAACAAATATAGGTGTGTTTGAAGAAGGAAAACACTACAAAAACTAAACATACTTATTAGCATCTTAAAAGAAGGGAGTACTTCAAATGAGACCAAAACATACTCATCTGGAGTTGATGAAGGAAATATTATAGACGAATTATATTGTCGGGACCCAGAATTACGATTCTGGAACCCTCTGTGTATACTGCACTAGTCCAGGATCACGCTAGTGCACACATGGTTAACATAGGTAAATATCGATCCACACAAGCGATAAATAAAGTAAACGATTAATTTGAATAACAAATAAGGGTTTTGACCTTATGGTCGAGTTTACACTTATTAAGCCACGCAGGCTAAAGAATAAATAAAGAATGAACGGAAAACTCCAACGTAGATCCCACCAATTCACCACAGCAACCGATCGGGATCCGCACTTAACGAACGATCAACCTTCAACGAACTCCTCCTCGAAAGCGGCGTAGACTCCTCCTCTTTCAGTAGGTTTGGGCGCAAGTTTTACAACAAGCGTGAGTACACAACCGCATTTCGCAAATCATACCACGAATGCAATGTAAAGATGCAGGCTTATTCCAAAGGAAATGGCTTCTGTGGTTCTTTTGCATAAAAGCAACATTTGCAATTGAATACGAATAATAGATTGAAAACATAATTCAAAACAAATAGACAATATTAATTTAACAGATTGTTTCCACAAAGACACACAGCTAAATGATTATTTCACATAGCCATATGATTGAGGTCACACACTCCTGCTCCCACAATTTATGAAAATCTACCACTCGTGTGAAATCCCGAGCATGTCCATGACCATGACGCGCTATTCGAATAGATTGTTTAACACTCTGCAGAGGTTGTACACTTTACCCACAAGATACAACTAGTGTAGCAAGCACCAATCGTAACAAAACAGTTTGAAACTTCATCTCAAACATTGACATTCCCGGTGTGCTTACAAACCGCTATACCACTCACATAGAATTGGTATAACACACACCACGTGGAAGACGAATCGTCCCGCGATGCAACCACTAAGTAGTCACACCTCCACCCTATCACATAGCCTAACCTATCCACCTGAACATCAATGTCGAGAATCCATAACTTACTAAGTTAGGCCTGTCCCATACCTGCATGTGGTCGCTGATGAAGGCTCAGTTCAATGGCGCACAAAGTTAAGTCCTTAATTGACCAAGGCAAGACTTCCATTTTCTAACTAAGTCACAAAGATTATCATTCCCATCACATAGACCACCATGTCACACAGTCTCCACCACTTGCCTCAGTCTAAATCCTTTACCACCCAGTTGGTTTTAGTGCAACACATGCCATCACGAAGTAATAACACATAGCACACAGTTTTACACGAAGTTCCATAATCACTTAGTCAGATTTAATGTTTGCGACTCACATGAGATGATGACTCGTGGCGTGGCTAAGCAATTATACTCGTATCTAACCAACCCACGTTGGTGCTATAATATTACCAACTAATAACCAATCTAGGGTGATAAGGAATTATGACATACAAGGCCAAGGTGTGATAACAATTTGGATAATAACTATGCCCAAAGCATTTAAATAAATAATTAAAATAGAATGCAATAATTTAACACAAAGTAATTTGAAAACTGGGTTCAAGATGATCAAAGGTATGACTTGCCTTGGAAAAGGTCTATGTACTGGTCTTGATCTTGAGGTGCTCCTTCTTCCACAAAATTCCCGACTAATCGACGTCTACCAAAGCAAACGAGACACAAACAAACAAAACAAATAAATAACAGAGGCAAAACAAGCTCCAAAAATTAAATAAAAATCTTAGATAAATAGAGCTTGAATTTAGACAAATTTAGAAATTTGAATGGGCTCAATCGGAGTTAGGATGCAAAAGTTATGAGCTTTGGAAGATTGGAAATCTAAAAGAAACCCTAATTTGGATTTTCTGGATTTTCCCAAATTATTTTCCTATTGGAAATTCCGGAATATGACGCATGCTGATGTCAGCAGGGGTTTTTCGGAAATAAAACAAATCCTGAGAAAAGGTTAAGAGGCTGACAGTGGAACCCTCGGTCCATGGACCAGGTCCACGAAGATGGTTCATGGTCTACGGGTGTACGAGTCCATGGAACAGTATACTGACACGTGGGGCCCACGATTCAGTGGCTCGGCTTATGGTGGAACAGATCTACACGGGCTTGGGTCTAGGGTTTGGCAGAGGTGGCACGCGGGCTGCTGACGGGGCTGGTGACTAGACGACACGCGAGCAAAGAGGCCGACGTGGCAGCCGAGCTGGCGGGACACGGTGGCTTGCCGGCGAGTTTTGCCGGCCGTGTACGACAACGGTGACTCCGGCCACGGCGGCGGCAACGGAGGGTAGCACCGGACTCCTCGCACTCTCGCGAACCTGGTGACACGGCTGGTGGCTCCCGGCGGTGACCAAAACTGCGGCGGCGCCCACGGTTGGCGGCGGAGCGGCGCGGTTGAACGGCGACGAGGCGATGCGGGGCTCCTCCGGCGAAGATCTCGCGCGCACCGGGTCGAACACACCACGGCGACCTCGAATCTGGTGACGCGGAAGGCTGGGGCTCACCGACGGCGGTGCGAGATGGCGGAGAAGGTTGCGGCGGCGCCGAGGTTGAAGGGCTCGATTCTCCCCGATGGCGGCGCAAACCGAGAGGCAGCCCTAGGGTTTTGGAGGAGAGAGGCGGTGCGGAGATTCTGACGCGGGCGCGGGCCTTAAATAGCCACGGAGGAGGGAGAGTCCGCGAGGAAGGCGGCGGCGCTGCGGAGTCCGGCTCGCACACGAAGAGAAGTCCCGAGCGAAGACGACGCTGACGTGGCGAGCGGGTCCACCAGTACGGAGCGGCCACGCGCGCGCGCGCGGCGACGCGTGAGGCCGACGGATGGGTCCGGGGTTCGCGCGCGGAGAGAGAGGCGAGGCGTCGCGGCGGAATTGGGTGGGCCGCGACAGATCGGGCGGGGTTTTGGAAATTGGGCCCGAAAGGATTTCTGAGATTATTAATAGTTTTTCTATTTTATAAATTACCAGAAATTCAAAAGGGCAATAGAAAATAGCAAATGAACTTAGAAAAATTCTAGAAAAATCTAGAAAATATATCTGAGCACATAGAACCCAAATAAAATAGTTTTGGTTAATGTTCATGTTGGAATTATTCACATTAAATGTTTTTGATTGTAAAGTCCAATATTAAGCTTTTGAAATTAAATTCAAATAAAATCCAAATGGTGAATTTTCTCCTACTAACTATTAAAAGATTTTTAAGCTCTGAAAATTGGGATGTTACATATATCCAAAGTAGTTGATGAAGGAAATACTTCAGATGGAATGAAGTACATCCTGATAGTTGGACTGAAGAAAATACTTAGGACCAAAGTAGATAAATCCAAACTATATTCGTTTGGTCTAGGGTCATGGCTTTGGGTTGATAGTCAGACATAGTCAGACTTAAGGTTAGGTAACTTGTTTGATCCGGAGCGAGGACGAGAGGGATCGGGCTCTCAGAAAGTCCGTTGGTGTAGAGGAGCTAGGACTCCAACGGAATGGAGAGAATATTCATATGAATATTCCTCATTGGTTATCTAGACAGGAGAGGTCACCTGGCTAGATGTAATCTTTTGATCCACCTTCGAATCATGAATTGTACTTGTACCGTGAGCGAATAGCGATGGATGATAGCTAGAGCCTAGGTGATGTTGTCTGATGGATGAACTTCTATCATCCACTTGGGAACATACCACTACTGCTTACGCGGCGCCTAGCTGCTCTAATGATTCTTTTAGTTATTACTTCCTATTTACCGAGGAAGTTCTATGATTTTATATTTATCAAGGAAGTTCCGTGAGCCTTAGTTGGAACTTTCAAGCGTTGGCTAGACATCAACCTTGTGAGTTAACTAGTTGTATCGTTGGCTGCTAATTCTTGTTTAGTGAGTAATTAACCTAGTTTATTTTATTATCATTTATCACCTAGTTTATTTTATTATCATTTATCCAATGAGAGAACTCACATGGCTTGGACTCGCAGTTTAGTTTCTATTGCCATTAAGACCTAATTATAGGTGAAGTGTGCTTGTCATATTATTGCTCCAGTTGATATTGATTTTTGTTGAGTAAACTAACCTTTGCTAGACAAGAGCTAATGGCCTGGGGTTAAGCAGTCGCCTAGACACCGTTTATATGATCATCTTAGCTAATCACTAACCGATTTGCTTCCATTGTTATCAGTACTACATCCATGGCCTATGGCCTATATGTCGTTGAAACCACTATATTAGATACATGACTCATGATTAGATGTGTACTTTGGGTATACTGGTAATGACAACTACTTGACATCTAATCATCTACACTAATCACCTTATTGACTTAATGTGATTTGTAGCTACAAGGCGTCCCACTATTGTTTTAACTACACCAATTACTACTTAAAATGGACTATGGCTCTACTGCTCTTTTAACCAATCACCAGGTTATAACCTCATATACATCCTTTCTTCTAATCCAGAGTCATGAAGATCCTATCTGATTTATAACCTCTCAATCTGAATTAGTATCTAATTGATGTCTTTGTTACTTTAACTACACTAGCTCACTGATGATTTCATGTTAAGCTCTAATCACTAGTTATTATTACTGCAGTTGCAATTTGCTAGTGACACATTCATTCACTGAGGTTAACTAACTAATTAACCTACTAATATCCTCATACAATCACATACTAATTAACCTAATTTATTAAGTCATTATCATTTTAGTGATGGCCTAGACGAATCATCATTTGCCATACAAGGTTACACACACACACACACACACACACACACACACACACACACATATATATATATATATATATATATGTATGTATATACTTTTATCCTAGCATCCCTTTCTAATTATCCTTACATTTTTAATTAGCCCTAATGATCCACAAACTAATCCTGATCAAGCATTTACCTTTACTCACCATGGCCTAGGGCATACTGGTCATTGGATCATATATGTATACATATGCCTAAGTATGACGATATCATTTTAGGCTCTAACTGCTTGGGTTGATTACTTCAGTTTTATTCGCTAAAGGTTTGTACATACTCAAATCATCCACCCTATTGATTCACTAATTGGTTTAGTTAAAAGCATATATTGTCATCGAAATCTGCTTCATTAATCTACTTAACCTAACTACTTATCACTTAGCTAACAGGGACTTGCTAGTGGGTGACGTTATTAACTAATTGTTATCTGTCTTCTAAGTAACAATTGGGTTTGAAATGATCCACTGACAATCATACACTCTTGAAGTACTGATTGACGCTTAATAGCTTATTGCTCACTGACCACTTCTACTAATCTCTAATTACATAAGTTGACTACCAAGTAACTCAATACCATTTCTAGCTACAGATGTAGTATATCATTGTCTTAACTAAACTAACTAATTCACTTAATGAAGTCCTAACCATTTCTACCTAACCCCTAATCACTGGACTTATCCATTAATTATTCTATTAACAAACGTTAATTGTTCTTCTACTTGGATGGGCCCACTGTCATGCACCAACAGAGAAAGAGATAGAGAGCTACTCAGGAGAGGCCCACCTGGTAATGCCTACAGAGAGACAGCCACAGAGACGGGAGCACAAGAGGGGAAACAAAGGAGGTAGAGGGTGGCTCGGCGCGCTGGTCGCCGATGATAGATAGGATGGCGGCGGCTGTAACATCCCATTATTGGACTTGTGTTTCAAATGTAAGAAAATAGCTAATAATTAAAACTTTTTCTTACATCATGTATTTCCTGTTGTACCAAACAATTCTTGTACAAGGGATTATGGAAATACAATGTCATAAGTCTATTTGATCCAAACTATGATATCCCAAAAACAATCTTGTCAAATATTGTGATCATCATTGGGAAATATTTTTCCTAAGTTTCTGTGATGGTATGTGGCCCCTCTGAAAAATTTCATAATTTTTAGAAATTGTTTGAATATTTTTAGGGGCAATAAACTTATTTGACTTTCAGTCAAACCTGAAATCAGAGCCTTGCAGAATTTTTGGAGATTTATTCACAGTATAAAAACCTCTGAAAATTTTACACAAGGTTAATATCCAAGTTAGCAAGCTCCTGTAAAAATTTCATAATTTTTGGAGTTGCTTTGCTATCTCAAATAAATCCTCCAAAGTCTCTATTCTAATTGGAAAGTCAAAACCTAAATTCACTGTGCTTTGGGTTCGAGTCAGACTCGGGCTCGAGCCAATCGACTCGGTCCAGTAAACTAACCGCACCGAGTCTCTCTTTTAAAATCGCACGTCATATCGCAACCGTTGGATCTTAATCGCGCGGCCCTTGTGCTTTTAAACATTCGGACCTTCCGGTTGCGCTGTTAAATTTGAACCGTTGGATTCCCATCTAACCATCCAGATCCTCTGAAACGATCGGACCCTCCGGTTGTTGGTTTGAATCGGAGCTGTTGGATTAAAATCCAACGCTCGCTTGTCCCTCTGTTGTAAACCACGTTCGCGACGTGGGGCAATCCGAGCCGTTCATTTCTAATCCTAGGGCTTGTGATCTCCTTCGTTGTGTTTTAAACCTCAGAGGCGTGGCGCAATCTCAGCCGTCCAATTTTAATCGTAGGGCTCGGGATCGCCCGAGCTTCTCCTCTAGTCATCTTCAACCTCTAGCCGTGCATGAACAGTAGGGTAGTGATGGCAGTGTCAAATCGTGCTTCCTAGGGCCGCCTTAGTCGACAGTAAGGGTCGTGGGAGACACATTCGGCCGTGCCATGCCCTAATGCACATCTACTAACTTTTTCCTTGTCGACCGCGTCTGGTGCTTTGTGCTTTGCCGTCCGAAAAGCTTTAGGTCCAAACCCTAATGCCTTCAAAGCTTTTTAAGCACCTAGCACACTTCCTGGTCTCTCTTTACACCACCCTCAAGCTCTCATTTCAATTGGGGAGCTCAACACCTCAAAAATGGCAGGTCGCCATTATTGACCCGACAGCTCCATTGGTGTTCTTGGTGTTCCAGTGGTTCTCCTTCACGTTTCTTTACCCTATTCTTATCTCCTTACTATCTTGAGCATTTCCCCTCACTTTATGTTGGATTTGATTCTCAGGAATTGTCCAATTTGGGGTTTGTTCAAATTCGGATGAAATTGGTCATCTTCTTCCTCAGCTCAGGTGAGTGCTCCATTTTCAAATTACTTGCTCATGTAGCTTCTGTGGACCATAATGAAGCTATATTGATGCTTTGGAATCACTCATTTGGCTCAGAGTGCCATTTTCAACCTTTCTTCTCCAAGTCCGGCGAGCCTCCACCGTGGACCAGCTTCTCCAGCCATCTTTGAAGCTTCTCTTCATCAAGGTAGCTTCTTATTAGTCCCTAGAGGCTCTGGCACACGCTTCTTTGGACTGCAGCGGAGCTTTTTGCTATTTTCATGTTTAGCAGTGAGAGCTCCATTTCCATTTTCCGGCTAGCCGGCGTTCTGGTCTCTCACCGCCGGCGAGAATGCCACCATTAGGTTCGTAGTGCTATTGCGATTCCATTTTAGTCCTTGTTCGGTGCCGCTGCGGCCAGTGTCGCCGGCGACAAGCCGTGGAAGTTCCTCGGTAGTTTGCCGCAAGAACTCCCGTGCCGTGATTTGGTTAAGGCATATTAATTGCTCGTGATTGCTAATCATTAGTTCATTAATGGTGTCTTAGTCTATGTCGTTGAGTCACTCACCAGTGGGCCCAACATCTTTAAATCATCCTCTCGCACAACTCCGTGTTGTTCCGACATCATTAATGACTAATTGTTGGTTAATTAATGTGTCGGGTGTTATTGTCGGAAATTCACTTTTGGGTCTCGACATGCGGGCCCTCCGTCTCTTAAATCACATCTGCGCTCGTCGTTAGGACGCATTAATTGCTAGTTAATCACTAATCATTGGTTCCCGTAATTAATCGCCGTCTTAATTGTCCTCTCGTCTCTCGACATGTGGGTCCTCTTTAAAATCCTCTCCGCGCACTTAAACCCGTGCGTAGCGCTTGGTTGATCGTGGGCGTCAATCCGTGATCAACGGCCCGGATCTAGAGTGCATTCGGACCCTCGGTTGCCTCAATCATTCTTGACCATCGATCTTGTGATCAACTACCGAGATCCGTGTGCATTGGACCATCCGATCGATGGTGTGCTCGACCGCCCACCGCAGATCTGCGGTGTGATTGGCCCAAGCAACCGCACCATCCGGATGCCTTCCCTCGCGTGAGCCGTTGGATCTTGATCCAACGGTGGGCTTCTGTTAGGTGTCGCGCGCGTGCGCTGTTCCCGGCGCGTGTGAGCCGTAGGATTTTAGATCAAAGGCCCTTAGGCATCCACGTCATATTCTGTTGTTTAGGTTTGTCTGTATTTCGGTAAGTATTTATTTAACAATTGAAAATGGTATAAAAACTTTAGAAATTCATAACAAATACATTTTAAACCCTTTTTAGATGATTCCAACTGTAATAAATTCTGTTATCACTTAAGTTTATTTTGAAAATGGAATTAGGCATATTTCAGTAGCAGAAAATTGGGTAACTAGAAATAACTTGATTTCTGTCACTTTGAATATTCCAGAAATAGTTTTAAACTTGAAAAATGCATATCTTTTTCTGTATAAATCCAATTTGTGCAAAATCAATTTTGTTAATTTCCTCTGTTAGTGTACTTTAATATGAAATAGGTTTTTAGCATAATTAAAGCTCTGAAAAGTAACTTGCATTAGATTTACAACTTAGAAAAATCATAAGTAAATGTGTATAACTCCAAATTTAGTAAAATCAACTTTGCTGTTATTAGGATGTCATAATCTACCTGCTATAAAAATTTTAGACCTTAGATCATTCTAGAAAATTTCGCCATGAACAGTACTAATAATTAATTAGGTTGATTTTAGGCTCAGAAAGAGTATTTTGTCCATATCTTTTGCATGTTAAGTCCAAATTGTATGATTTTTGTTCCTAAAATTATCTAAAATCATTCTCTAGCTGCTGTATAAATTTCATTAGATTTGGATGTCTTTTGCTGTTGGAGTTTATTTGGTGTTCTTCGCTCTTATTGGTTTATCGCCTTTTCGCGTTAGGTTCCGAAGACAATGTTGTTATTGATTCTGAGCCACAGCCATCAGATCCTGCACTCCAGCAAGGCAAGCAGATGTAGCATCATTTGATCATATTGTTCCTACTATTTTCAAATTCTAATATGTTGTTTGCAAATTCTATGTATGCATTGCTATGTTGTTTTAAACTATTGTCGATAGTTGGCCCAAAGAGTTGCATTATCGGAGGAAATGTTGATTCCTCTACTACTGAGCCTAGGGTTACTTGCTGTGATTTTGGGTTCACTGGATGGACCCTTGTCACTTAGTAGTTTACGTGTCATTATGCTTAGCCATGCTTAGCTATCGGTAGAAATGCGCGGTTATCGACTTGTCGATAACCTTAATCACACAAACTGTTATAATCTGTATATTTCAGCCTTGTGCTATGTCTAAATTGCAAAACTAAAACTGAAAATGAAAACAATTTAGACTTGGGCACAATGGTAAGATGGTGTGATCTTTTGGGTGTGAATCGAATGGTGCTCGGGTCAATTAAGGACCGAACTACTTGTGAGTATTTGTTATCCGAGCATTCTGTGTGTGCTAACCACACTAGAGGGATATGTGACCTCTCTTAGCTGAGTACTTTGGAGTGTGTTAATTAATGAGTCGCGTGGTGGGTTGTATATTTAATTATGTGCAACATGGACGCGTTTGTGGGGAGGGGAGCACCCGCCGAGGCCGGTGTGTCCTGCTCCACGTATGGGTCCTTGTGATCCATATTGCGTCGACAGATCACTAAGGATTAACCCCCATACGTGCGTCTCTTGATTAGCATATTCCATTGGAAAGGGTTCATAGGATTTAGCCGTGCCGGCATACCAAAGGAAGTGTGCTTAATAGCTTGGCAAAAAGGCGGTCTCAAGTGTGGGTACATTGGTACACCCCTGCAGGGATTACAAACTATTCGAATAGCCTCGTCCTATGTTATGGACACGCTTGGATAAGCTTTTCAAGAGTTAGACTACAACCTTTTTAAAACTAAAACTTGATGTGTGGTATGAATCAGGAATTCATGCTATTTGTGGTGGCTAATGGATTAGTCACTTCCAGGTGGTTACCTTTAAATATTGTTACTCGCTGTTATTTCAATAAGTAAAACTGATTTGTTAAATTGCTTTCAACCTATTACATTATTGCAAATGAAACTTGCTTTGTGCGTCCAAAGAACCATATAACCACATTCCTTTGATACAGCTTTCATGTAGCTATGTATAGGCTTGTTACTCGTAAGTCTTGCGAGTATATTTTTGTACTCACCTGCATTGCTTGTATTGTGCAGAGGAAGGAAGTGAGTCCGATGGGCCTCACTTCTGTGAGTTGTCTTTGTGGCGTGTGTGTGGGCGATTAGCTTGGCGGCCCGGTCGGTTGCCTGTGGTGTTATGTGGCTAACTGGCGTCTTTTGGTTTAAGCCATCTTATGACAACTTTGCTTCCATTGTTATTTGATACTCTTGTCATTTGGCTTGGTCACTGTGTTGTAATAACTTATATTATGTATGTCTTTTGGTAGACTTGTTATATTCTATGTATGGAATTGATGCACGCTTTGGTATGATGTATGTGTGCTGCATTTTCTGGGAAGCACATATCCATCGAGACGCGGGTTATTCTATTTGTGATACTAGAACCAGTGGAAGGTTAAGTATTACAAGTTTAATAAACCGGGGTCTCACAGCCGCCATGGATAGCGAAAATGGAACCGAGGAGGAGTGGTGGCGGTGTGGCTCGAGGCGGTCAATGGCGGCCGGGAGACGACACGTGGTGGCTGACCATGGAGGGAAAAGGTGCGGCGGCACTGGAGAGGGAGAGGGTAGGAAATAGTGCATGCATGGGGCCTGAGAGTGCTGAGGGGGACTCACGAGAGCAATCAACGTAGTTGGGGAGTCGTCGAGGCAAGTCGGCAATAGGAGCCCATGGCAGTGCGACAGGCGTGACGTGGCGGCGGTGCTGCGGGGAAGAAGAGCCAAAGTGGATGGTGGGGAAAGGGAGAGAAAAGTCTGGGGAAACTCCACCCGAGAGGAATCGAAGAGATACTCACTGGTGGCGAAGGGGCGACGCGAGCGGTGGTTTTGGGCCAGAATCGGGAAGACAATGTCGGCGGTAGCTATAGTCGAGTAAGCTCAAAATTAGTTGGGGGGTAAACATGGTGTAGAGCCCGGAACACACTTTGACATGAGTAGTTGAGGAAGAAGGGCCTCGGGCTGGCCGAAACGGCGAGGGCAGCACAGGCGGCCAAAGCAAAAGTTGTGGCCCTAGGCTCTTGGCGTTCGGTGGAGAAAGAGAAGAGGAGAGGGGAAATAGGAATGGCGATGATGGAAGTTTGGGGTGGCCTTTTGTAGGCATGCAGGGCGGAGGAGCCGATGGTGGTTCGACCGGCATGGGCAGGCGATGCTCTCACTAGTGGAACTCGGCATTGCTCTCGGCAGCACAATGGCTTTGATGGCTTGAGCGATAGTGAGTGACGGGTGATCGATAAACCTCCATGCATGGATACGACGTGGTGTTTGTGCCAGAGCTAGTGACACCGGGAGAGAGAGATGGTGACCGTTGTGCACTGGTTCGGCTGAGGAAAAGAAGGAGGGAGAAGAAAGGTGTTGTTGAGCCTAAGTTTGACCGAGAGAAAAACTAGTTCGGTGGCAACAAAGGTGGCTCAATGTGGTTCAGCCAGAGGAACAACAAGAATGGAAAAAGAAAAGAGTAGGGAAAATTGAGAAAAAGGATTAGAACCTTAGGTTTGCTAAAACCTGGTATTTGCATTAAGAAATCCTCATGTAGTGATTGAACATTTTAAATGATTAGGTTTTGCACTTTATGTTTTCGATTTTAGGGTTTCCATTTCTTATAATATTCTAAAGGGCAGTACTTTAAGTAAATTTTGTTTTTACAATTTATGTTTCTAGGGTTTCTGCATTTAGGGTTTCTGCATTTATTACTTATGTTTGCAAAATAAAACACAGATCAAATAACTCCCAAAAATGCAGGAAAAAATGATGGCAACAGATAACATACAAAAAGTTTTAAAAATCCCTTATTTTTGCATTTAGGAACTTTTGGGATGTTACAGGAGTCCTAGGGCGTGACGCACTGTGGCTCACCCCCCATCCGCACACAGGTGGGTCCATTGGGTCCCTCGGCGTACGACAAGATGCGATCTCGATCTCTCGTCTTGTCTTCTCAATGAACTGCTCTATAATCGCTCTAATGTCCTACACCATCATGCTAAAGCGCTCCCTGGGCGTCAACTGATACACGGATAACACCAACTCGTGCACCTCCTGGTGCTCAACAAGTTAGAAACCGAAATCTTGAGAAGCAAATAAGAAATATAGACCGTTCAATACGTACCACGTGATGGAATGTGGAGTACGATTGGGTGGGGTACGTGTCAGACGTCATAGCCTCGTGTCGTGGTGGGTTGTCCACGACCCTGACGTAGAGAACCTTCGTCCGACTGGAGTACCACTCCATGTACTCCTGGTACGTCTCGGGGTCGTAGGGAGCATCCTCCTAGACGACATCACCAAAGGTGTTGTTACAGCCCTAAACTCAAGGGAACATCCTCTTCATCCAGGAAGTTGTAGCAGGTACTCTCTTCCTAGTGTATTTGTGGAAGGCAAAACGATTGTTTTCATAGGTATGTAAGACAAATGGTATGACAGAAGTAAAACATAAACTTACACATGGACGTTCGGCGCCACCCGCTGCCCCTAGGGGACTGGGACCTCCTATCGCAGTCCTAACTGGCGCATGACCTGCTACATCTAGTACTCCTCCATGAAGACGCCGTGCACTAAGCACCTCCGCGTGTACCAGTGCATGTGGTCTCGCATGCAGAGGCTCGACAAGGCTCGGGGTGCGCATGTGTATACCCTATCGGGAGTGTATGGTGTCCAGATTACGCGGTTGTCCATCAATTGATCGAGCATCACAAAGTAGTCCAGGTAGGACGCGTGCGTAGTGATCAATGTGTAGGTGGCCTGTAGAATAGAACAACAGAAACTTAGCACACGAAATTGAATTACATTACGAAAAAGAATAAATGTTCAGGAAACTTACTCGTCGGCGACACCACACCGTACCCATGGTCGGCCAGTCCACGTCATCATCCTCGGCATACATGTTGACTGTGCACGCTCCCAGGTCCAACTATGTTCGTCCAATTTGGAAATGTTCAAAGGACCATAGCTGAAGCAACATCGGGCACCCAAAGAGGATGGAGCTATCCCGAACCCAGTGGCACGCGTCGCACAGTCTGTGGTACATCGCGTATAGCACTATCAGGCCCTGGGTGTAGGGCTGGATCTCCTCCACCTGCTAGTCCGCTAGCTGGCGTGCATACTAGATCATGTGCTTGTCGACGTTGTCACCATGGGACCCTAGGAACATGTGAGGACCCCGGTTTATTCGGCTTGTACTGTTTAACCATCCACTTGGTCCTAACAGTACAACTCAAATAAACCAAGCCTCGAGATATGTATACTTCCCAGTGCAGTATACACACCTGTTACAAAATCATGCATCAATTCCATTCATACACATAGAGCGAAGCAAAAGCAACAAATCGAAAGACATAGCTAAAATAAAAGAGTTATTACAAAAGAGAGGCCGAGGCCAAAAGTCATACAAATAAGTAAATACACAAATGAAGCAAAATGGCCATAAGATGGCGATAAACAAAAGCCAATCGGTGTGCCTTTACCCACAAGGCAACCAACCAGGACCGCCAAGCTAATCGTCCCTGCAGCGCCGCAACACAACTCACAAAAGTGAGGCCCTTGGGGCTCACCTTCTTCCTCTCGCAACAATTAATATTAAGCAAAGCGTATGAGTACAAAACTTGTTTTTGTACTGCAAGACTGACGTGTGAGATAATGAACTATAATTAACTACATGCAAGCTTTATTTAAGTGGATGAGGCTCTGGACTTATTTTCAGCATAAAGCAAGTTTTCATTTGCAATAAGGTAATAGATTCAAAGCAAGTTTGCAATTAACTTTTATTGTTCAAATAAAAGAGAGACAATTATAACAATAGATAGAAGACAACACCAACCTAGAAGTGACTAACCCATAGTCACCACAACAATAGCATGAAATACCCCTTCATACCACCCATGTCAAGTTTAAGTTTTTAAAAGGTTGTAGTCTAGTTCTTGCGGGAAATAACCAAGCGTGTCCATAACCTAGGACGAGGCTATTCGAATAGTTTTAACCCTGCAGGGGTGTACCAATGTACCCACACGATAGACCGCCTTTTCACCAGCCACGGTTAGCACACTTCCTTTGGTATGCAGGCATGGCTAAGTCCAACAAGACGCTTTCCAATGGACGATGCTAATTAAGAGCCGCAACCCACGGGAGAAAGACACATTAGACAGCCTAACTGGCCTGCTAATGCTCCCCTCCAACACCACAACACACGCACACAAGAACACACCCACCAACCAACTCATAATTAACACCTCCCAAAGTACTTAGTCAAGAGAGGTTCCATATCCCCCTCGTGTGGTTAGCACGCAACAATTGCTTGGATCAATGGCACAAGTAACTCGGTCCTTAGGGACTTAGGCACCATTCAATCACACCCAGATCACCCAACATACCATTGTGCCCAAGCCAAGATATAATTTTTGTTTTCAGTTTTTGATTTGCAAAATGGTAAAACACAAGGGTTGGACATAATGGAATAATAATAGTATTTGTGTGATCAAGATCACCGACTAAGTCGATGATCGCCCAATACTACCGATACTAGGCATGGCTAAGCAATATTTATTCGAATCTACTAAGTGACAAGAGCTCATCCAACGAACTCTAATCACAGCAAATAACCTATGCTCAGGTAGTAGAGGATAATCATTTACCTACGGATTATGCAACTAGAGGATTAACTAATCAATTTAACAACAAAATAGCAATGCATACATAGAAGTTAAACAAAATATTAGACTTTAAAAGTAATGGGATCAAATGAGAAATGATCAAACTGCTTGCCTGCTTGCTGTTGCTCAAACTGTTGCGGAGGATCGTTCTCGGGGTTACCGCAAATGTCGAAGCCTAAGCGAAAAGCAAAAAGAAGCGAGAACAACCAATAAGACGAGCAACACTTAAACAAAAGAGCAATCAAATATTATCCAAATGCGATGAAATTTATACACAAGGTAGAATAGGAATAAACCTAGACATAGAAACTGGAAAAACCTAATTTGGATTTGTGGTGCAAAAGATATCCCGTAAAAACCTATTTTCGGCCATAATTAGGTACTGTAGCAAAAATATTTTCTAGAAAGATTTTGAAGCTGAAACTTTTATGGTAGCTACCTACTGGTATAGTGATAAGCCATATAAAATTTCAGGTCATTTGGAGTTATATTGAAAGAGTTATGATTTGTCTAAATTGTTTAGGGTATTAAACTAAAATATGATCCTTATGATTTTTAAAAACAGTAAAATTTGTGAAACCAATTTTCCTAGCAAATACACTATCAGTGGAAGCTAATCCAATTGTATTCATACAAAAATCAGCTATAGATAAAAAGATATGCATTTTACAAGTTTGCTAGAAGTTCTGAAAAACAGTATTAAGTTCACTTGTTTACTATTTTTGAAAAAGGTTTTCCAGGTTTTATCATGGTCTCCAGTTATTTTTCTATTTAAGTTCAAGTTATAAGGAAGCTAACAAAATTGGAATCATCTAATTTGGAGCTAAGATGACAAAGATATGAAAATGACAAGACCCTAATGTTCTTCGGTTTTTGGACTTAGCATTTTCGGGGATTTTCCTAACATCCGGAGACGTGGACGATTGAGAGCCGTCGATCTCAGATCGGACGTCCCCGGTTGAACCCGAGCGACACAGGCACTGAGCGCGCAGAAGAGGGCGGCGGCGTGGAGAGGCGAGGCGTAGATCTCGATCGAACGACCGCACGAGACACGTCGCCCGACCGAGCTCCGCTCGACAACAGAGGAGTTTCCGGCGCGAGCTTGCTCGGCTTGTCGCCGGCGAATCACCATGGCGACGCCGGCCAAGGGCCAAAGCGGGATCCTAGCACTATTGCGACTGATGGCACCGGCGGCGAGGCCAATGGTGACTCGACGCGCGGCGGTGGCGAAGCGGAGGAAAGTGCACGGCCAAAACGAAACGATGACATGGCTAAGCTACGCGCAAATGGGAGTGCAAAAGCTATGGCGGGGTCCTATGGACTTAACGCGACCAACCGAGTCCAACGGTAGCTGGCGGCGAGCCGAGGCTAACGCGGCGGCGCGCGGCAAACGAGGAACTATGGCTACGGTGCGGCAAAAGCTAAACGGGAAAAGCTTAAGCTCACCGGGGTTCATCAAAACGATGACGGGGTTGGGGTGGGCGAAGGATGATCGAGCAGCCCAATGACGAAGTCCGGCCAGCGTGCGAAGAGCTTCACCGTGGAAGGGTCAACGGGGCCAAACTAGCAACACCGGGTGGTACCATGAGCTTCGCAATTCCACAGAAACTCCGGGAGCGTGGATTGGGAAATGGGGTCTTACCGTGCATGGAGAAGAAAAGGGGCATGGCGCTCGTGAGCTCCAAAACTCAATCCCATTTGCTCTGAGAGGAAACCCAAAATAGAGTGAGGGTTAAGCACCACAGAGGTAAAAGGAAGGAGCGAGGAGGAAGAATCGGGCGAGGAGCCACTGAGCACCGCTGGCGACAGAGCTCCAAGCTCGGCAATGGCGGAAATGGCGCTGGGTGGTATGGGCTCGCTCAAGCTCAGAGGGTGCAAGAGAGGCGCGGGAGAGGAAAGGAAGCCAACGGAGGTGACCAGGGGCTTAAGTAGGCTCGAGGAGCACGAGAGCACCGTTGTTCGCCTCGGGTTCTCGCTGCCACGGTGCGCCGTGAGCGACGGGAGCGCTGAGACGCGGCGACTAAACGGGCGATGGAGTGACGGGCATTTAATGCGCCGCAGACACACGCTGCGAGGTCGCGGATGGGACAAGGCATGCGGCGCCACGCCGCTGCCGCCATACGCCGCGCGAGCGAGAGGAAGGCGACGACGCCAACCGTCCGACGGCATCCAAGGGTTAGCGCGATCACGTTGAAACGGCATTGATGAACATCGACCGCCCGATTGAAATCCAACGGCCGAGAATCATAGGCAACCGAGTTGTCCGAATGCTTACACGAATGAGGTCCGTCCGATTGAGATCCAACGGCCGATGACGCCGCCGCCGATCGCTGGTGCGATTAGTTGGCTCGGTCGAGTCGGGCTTGGCTCGAGCCCGAGCCCACTCGCACCGAGGAAAGGCAGCAAACCGCTTAGGTTTTGATTTTTGAACTGAAACTTTGAGGATTTAATTGAGGCATCAAATCAACTCCAAAATTTATGAAATTTTAACTGGAGCTTCCTTACCTTGGTGTTTACCTCCCATAAAATTTCCAGAGGTTTTTGTGCACTGAATTTTTCTCAAGAAATTCCAGAAGGCTATTTCAAAGGTTTGACCAAGGTTTGACTTGCCTCTAAAATATTTCAAATAATTTCCAAAAATTATGAAATAATTCAGAGGTGTTACCAAGCAACCCTAGAACCCAGTAAAAATTATTACCAAGGGTTTGACACAAGATTTCACCAAGGAGGTTGTTGTCTTGATAAATGAGGCTTTTGATTTTGAATTTCCTAAAATTCTTTTACAAGAATTTTCAGAAAAGTTCAAAAGCACAAGGATGTAAGAAAAGTTTTAATTTACCCTCAATTTCTTACATTTGAAACACAAGCCAAAATGGGGATGTTACAGAACATCACCCACCCGAATAGCCACATAAAGTAGGCCTTGAAGTGCCTCCTCACCGTGTACTCGGGTGCGTCCTCTGCCATACGCTCTGGCTGTAAGAAGATAGATACACATCAGCAAGTTGCACAAACCAATTGAAGCAGAAGGACAAGAATTACGAAAACTTATGTAGAACTGGCAGACCCACTGCAGCGTCGGCCCGTGGGTGTTCTGAACTTCCTGTAGCCGTTGTTACGTGGCAACATCCCTTGGAACCTCGCGAGGAACTCCATGTACCACGTGGCCGGGATGTCATTCGCCACCAGGGAGAAGCCTACGCAGGGCAACCAGGTTAGGAAGGACACGTCTTGAAGTTTCAGAGCCATCTCCTCGCATGGGAGGTGAAACGTGTCCAGCCTCCAGTGGTCATCCAATGCCGTCAGGAGGCACCAGTCGTACAAAAAGCTCCTCGACATATGACTACCGCCCGTGCGGTCCTGGTCGTCTTCCCACATCGCCTCCACCATCCTCGCTAGTGGAAGGAGGTCTGCCTTTCGCAAACTACATCGAAAGGTTTAAGAAGAAACATTAATCCACCCATAGTAGTCATACTGCAATTGAGTACACGAAGGTCACAACTACATGTACCTCAAAACCCAATGTGGATGTACCCTCCATGCCTTCATAGGAGTGTGCAGCTCCAACATGCCAAGCTCAATCGCCGCCTCGCCCTCCTAGGGGAGGATGGTATTAAGGCGGCTACAGTAATGTGTGTCAATGACTGGGTCAAGCAACTTGTACGACCAATGTGCAATGTGTCCTGGGTCCACCATACTTGAAAATTCAGTGTATACATTATAAATACTACGAAATATACACATAAAGTAATAAAAAGCGGTATTAACAAAATAATTACCGTGCATAAATGAAAACTAAATTTAAGTTGGGATTATTTTGATGAAGCTATACAAACCCTACTCTGTAATTATTGCAGATATTTTATAGGTATGTTGCTATTTTCCTAGTTTAAAAAGTATTTTCGGCATTAACAGAATAATTGCCACGCACAAGTGGAAATCAAAATTATGTTGGGATTATTTCGATTAGGCTCTACAAACCCTATTAAGCTGCAATTTTTAGAGATTTTTAATAGGTATCTTGCTACTTTCCTTGTTTAAAAAGTGTCTCAATCATTTTTAAATATTTTTTGTGTACAAATAGAAACAGAATAAAAATTTCAAGAATATTTTAATTTAGCTCTACGTAACCTATGTAGCAACTATGGATTTTTTTAATATAATTTTAAGATGTATCATGCTATTGTCCTAGTTTAAAAAATATTTTCGGCACTAACAGAATAATTACCGCACACAAACAGAAATAAAAAAATATGTTAGGATTATTTTGATTAGGCTCTACAAACCCTACTAAGCTACTCTGTAATTTTTACAGATTTTTAATTGGTATCTTGCTACTCTTCTTGTTTAAAAAGTGTCTCCAGTATTTTTATAATATTTATCATGTGCAAATAGAAACAAAAAATAAACATCAAATTTTAATTCAGCTCTACGTAACCTATGTAGCAACTCCGTATTTTTTTTTAACAATTTTAAGATATGTCATGCTATTTTCCTAGTTTAAAAAGAATTTTTGGCATTAACAGAACAATTACCATGCACAAATGGAAACCAAAATTAAGCTGGGATTATTTTGATTAAACTCTACCTACCCTACTTAGTTACTCGGTAATTTTTATAGATTTTTAATATGTACCTTGCTATTCTCCGAGGTGTCTTCCTATTTTTGCAGATTTATTCTAAATCGTTCAAGTACTGTAACATAAATACTATCTACACGACGAACCAAACTATACACAGCTAAAATGATGTACTATATAAAATAGCTAAAATTATCTAATGTATTAAATTCTATGTCGCTATTTTTATTTGCTAACCGACAAGGTTTTGAATTGATGTACAAAGTTGGAAAAACATTTAGCTGTAAAATGGCTGACCATATCTGCTTCCGTCTCTCTCTCTCCTCCACTATGAATTTGCAAGACTTCAGTACGTCTCTTCTCCTCTTCTCTCTTCTCTTTTTTCTGGAATTAAAATAATATTTCTACCGATTTTTGGGGGTTTAAATAGTTAGATCCTATCGCCAATTGAACTAGCGACAGGAACCGCCTATCGCCATTTCAACTGGCGACAGAAAAACTGTTTACTGCAATAATTATCTTTTAAATTAATATTATTTTTTAAAATTCTTACTTATATTATGATCTATTCTGTACCATGAACTAGCATATGAAAAGGTTCGATTCTCAAGTTCATAAAAATGGTACAAATAAAACCAACAAAATGTTATTCAAGACCGCATGACAAGTATTATCATAATGCTAGGCATGACCTCCTTTTTGCTTTGGAACACAGTTTCTCCCACGATTGGCAGTGCATACCTTGCCGATCCAGCGTTCCAGACCACCAGTACCTAGCCATCCTAGATGTAATCTTCTTACACACACCAAATTTTTGTATAGAACATTCATAATGAAATCAACCGAAATTGCTTTACATCTTGATGGCTGCTTTACCTTCTGCTTTACCTTCGGAATTAGAACAATCATTGTGGTATTGTTTTCCCCTGGCATCGACCCACCATTCAAGAAATCCAAAACTGCTTTTATAACATTCTCCTTGACGACATCCCAATTACGCTGGAAAAAGCCAGCATTGAACCCATCTATTCCTGGTGCCTTCGACGGCCCCATAGCACAGGAAATCATTCATAGCCGGAATAACTTTCCGCGGAACAAGCTTGTAACTGCATCGACATTAACGCACTGTTGAGATGGATAAAGTTCTGTATAGAAGCCATGCACGATACCTTTGATCTCTTCCGGCTTGTTCGAATCGTCGACAGTCTTTTGCGCGAGAGAACATTCATAACAAGCACACAAGAGACATGAGAATTTGTTTATAAGGTTCGGCAAAGTCTACGTCCTTGGGAGCAGAATCGCGGGAGCTTCATCCGTATGAGGAGTTTTCTTTTTTCTTCAGATTAGGTTTACAAGATCGGTCGGCGGTATATATTTATACCCCGATTATATGTTTAACTTGAACTTATAATCCGTACCGTAGAGGCAAAGCCCCCGCACCCCTAGCCCACAATATTTTGTAATCCTATGCAACTACATCTACCCTGTAGAGTTGTGTCCCGAAATGGTTGTACGTCCTTAAGTGCCAATCCACCCGTGAACGCTGTCTCGCCATCATTTCTTCCCTACGAAGCGGTTCAGAGATTTGGTGCACAAGGCGCTTCTACTGATCTGACGCCCCCAGTGTATGGAATGCCTTCTCTCGGACTCCAGATCTTTACAAAGTTTCTTTAGTTTCTTCTTCACATTCCCGGAAACTTCAGAACTCCACATTTTGAAATTCCCTTTTAACCCCGACAGTGTCCTAGCCAGAGCTATCAGTATTAAGTTGCATACAACAACCAATTCACCGACAAGCTTAAGCTGATGAGGAAAGACGGACAATTCACTTATACTTCAAACACCCCCCTCACGTGTAGGTTCCCTTAGGCTTAAGATATAAAATAGAAGTAGGCTATAATTATTATTTTTTAATTGTGCTAACCGGGTCTTGAACTCAAGACCCCTTAACTCTGATATCATATTGAGTTACATATATTAACTAATTGATAAAAAAAAACAAACAATTTACTTATACTTTAAAAAAAAGAACACCTTCGCTCTCCGCCTCCCGCCAGTGTTCCTGAACACGTACCGGGAAAGAAATCTCCCGCTGCCACTCATCCTCATACCGAAACAGGCGGCCACCATCTACAATGCCATGCACACCGAAAGGACCACATAGCTCAGTCACAATCAAGTAGTGATCAGACTTTGTGGAACTTACATGCCGCATCGTTTTTTCCGGGGTACAACTTCTGTAGCTCCGGATCCGCCGACGAACGATCTATCCGAACCTTGGCATTTGTCAGCCGTCTTGCCTGTTGTCCCTTTTCGAATCACCAATTTTCACCGTGGGAAGTACAATGAATCGTCTATATCATGTGTATTATCAAAATTAGGTTAGTCATGACCTAGGGTTTTTAGTCTCACTTGTTTTATTAAATGGAACCTTAGTTAGATGAATTAATTAAACCAAGGTAATCTTTGTCTATATTCTAATTTGTCGGTAATATGTAGTTCATATTATGTAAGGTTCATACAATTTGTTGGATTATGGTATGCGTTCGCTCGCTTGCCAACTAGGCCCATGTGAGTGATCTTAGGTGGCGAGTTCTGAGGAAATCAGAGGTATTGGATGTGTCACAATTATGCCTTTGTCCTACACCTCAACAGATCCGCATTGGATTGTTGGTGAGAAATTAGTGGCTTTTTCTTTGTGCGATGAATCAATAACTCACTTCTATTCCATGAGGCTTGAGCGTGTTCGCCGTAGGTCCAAGAGTGTGCTAGACTTAGTAGTTATGGTTTAATAATGAACACTTGTTAGGATGTAATCGCACTTTTCGGTAATGTGCATGTGAGTATATTGTTAAACTTGAACATGTGAGTAGCATGATTTGTTTTTTTTGTCACTATGCCTATAATAAGTGAAACAATAAGCATTCCAACATATAATCACTACTCGCATATAATCACGGAAAAATTCGCGAGTTTCCCTGTTTTCGACCATCCACATTTAATAATATGACACAAATATATCATACGAGCATATATTCATCAAAATACCACACGAATAGTGGAAACAACAATCCAAAAGTCCATAAAAGTCCATACAAGGTACATAAACACAGTCCTCATGCTTCCTAGCCTTGCCCTTTCCACCAAGAACGCGTGGAGGCCGCAAGGTCGTGTCGAAGGAGCACCCCGAGCCGAGAATCTCTCGGCCTCGCCCTCCTCCTCGCCACCAATCTCTCGACCTCGCCCTCCTCCTCGCCACCAAGTCCTCAAAGTATGGACGACTCGCCCGGAAGTGTACCTCCGTGTGAAGAAGTGCCTGTGTCACGTCCGGAAGATGTCTCGTGGTACGTGGACGTCCATCGGTGCCTACGCCCCGCAACCACAACAAAAGCCGCTCGCAAGTCTCGCGGTTCATCATCATTTTGTTAGTTCACAAATGTCATATTTGGTTACAAGTTTATATTTTGATTGCCATGTATTGAAAGACTTACTCCAAGAAAGTTGTTGAGTGTCGCCTCATCGACTCCGCCTCGGAAACGCCTAGGTCAAGCACGGATCGCCTCAACGTGTTGCCCCGCACACATTGTTAACATATGGTTACTCGGTTAGTGTGATGCAAATAACATTAGCGCTATGATTGATTGCAAGAAAAAGGTTAGAAGTGACATTACCACTGATCTAAGATTGGCGCAGACCTCCACCAATGTCCTCCCCGAGTCGCAAGGTCGAGGAAGTGTCTTCATCACCGAAGACTCCATGTCGGCAGAGTCCGCTTGGGTCCATTGCACCTTCAACTTTGTCCGTGTCACACCAAGGTACCAAGAAAGGTATGCACGGAAGTTGTAGTTCGTGTGCGGTGCTCATTGGCATAGATCATGGAGGAATCCCCACACGCCTATGTGGTCACTTGCAACGCCTCGAAGTCCGCTGCCTTTTCTCGCTTCGACGATCGATCCCGCAATATATACATCATCGCGCAAATATAGTGAATTAGTAGTTATGTATGCAGGAGGAAAAAAAGTAGCGACGCCACTTACTTGTGCAACTCCACGCACGCCGAGAACGGCTCCATCGCCACTCTCGCCGAGGCCAAGCGGCGTGCAACTCTATGTATGGTGTGGTACTCAACAACAAAGCGGATCGGCGGACACCTCATCGTAGAGGTCCTCGTCCATGCCGCACATCGTGCTCGGTCCAAGCCGACCACTCGCCGCCTCTCGTAAGGCTCCCAAGCGACTTGTGGAGCCTCTAACAACTCGTCGTCTCGCTTACGCATAAGCACCTTGGGAATGACTAAGGTCTCGAATTCTTCAATAGCCGGATCACGATTAGGCGTAATTGTCCGATGAGCTCAATATCTTGTTGTGTCAATCGCCGCAACAGCCGGTCTTCATCGGAATCAACGCTCTAGCCGCCCCATAAGGCTCTCATCATCATCAATCTGAACATCAACACCGTTAGAGGCCCTCTGCACTGATCCATGTTGCCTCAAGGTGCCACAGAGGACGATCATCATTTTCAGAACATCTCATCGCATCACAACCACACGGGATGGCAAGTGAGACAAAGGAATAGATTAATGAACGGTAAACTAAAGTGGTACTACGACACTTACTTGGATGGTTCGAGTCAAAGGATCTCCGAGGGCCGTAGGATGAGAAATTCCAATCTCATTCGGACTGATTGAGCATCGGGTACCACAACCGCCTGCTCACATCCGCATCACAATTGGGTAACGGGGGTCCAAAGGGGGAGGACTACCTAAATCGTGAATGCCCATAAAGGGTGAATGCCCATGAGGGGTGAATGCCCATGAGGATTGGGATCAATGGACAACTTCCGCACAAACAAATCCAAACATTGATATTGGGTCCTCATCACCGATCGACATAATTTTGCATCGATCCTCGAGTCAATTGAGACCATCCGCCTAAAAATAGAGTCTTTAGAACCAAATCAAGTACACCCTCAATCGAGATGCCATCCTCATTACCATGACAACATAGAACCTCACGAGCTCTAGCGACCAATTCACCATAAGACTGACGATCACTAAGCAATAGGACACACTTTCCATCCCAACAAATGACACATTTCCATAACCATCTTTCTCAATCACGCCTCCATAGTGCAAGGTTACTAGATTGTCCATCTAATCCATACAAAAGGCAGTGGTTGTTAATGTCTAATAGTAAAGTAGTATACTAACTAATTCCATACGTAACTAATTTAAGTTGATAACTACCCAAGTAATTTTCTACCTAGCAAACTAAATAACTAGACCTAACTAACTAACTATATGTAACTAAACAAACTAAAATTTCTAACTATGTCTAACTATATCTAAACCCTAACTACATTATATGTTACTAAATTTGCTATGTCTAACTATATATCTAAACTCTAACTACATCATATCTAACTAAAATTGCTATGACTAACTATATATCTCAACCCTAACTAAATTAACTATATCTAAACCCTAACTAACTAAAATTTCTAACTAAATTTACTAACTACAGTTTCTAACTAAATTTACTAACTAAATTTACTAACTACAATTTCTAACTAAAATTTACTAACTACAATTTCTAACTAAATTTACTAACTAAAAAAAAAACTTACCTTCTTCATCTGGCAACGTGGGAGAGAGGGAGGCGGAGTCATGCGCTACAGCGTTAGTGCGGTAGGCGACGCGACGGCGGGGCCGCTCCGGCGCGGCGCGGACCGGCTCGGCGGAGGGAAAGCGGGACCGCGGCGAGGGAAGGCTGGGACCGCGGCGGAGGAAGGCGGGGACCGGCTTCGGGGCGGCGAGCGCGCGGCGGCCGCGAGCGAGAGACGAGAGAGAGAGAGAGAGAAGCCGAAGGAGCGGGTCTTTTTTGAACGCCGGCGCCGAGATCACGTGGCGCCGAGGTCGGCGCCATGAGTCACGCCGCCGAGCTAACATGCCTTGGCGCCATGAGTCATGGCGCCGAGGTCACGGCCACGCCGCCACGCTGTCTGGGGTTCGGGACCTCGGCGCCATGAGTCATGGCGCCGAGTAGTTAACTTCGGCGCCGTGAGTCACGCACCACCCCGGGTCCAAAATCGGAAATAAGACGAGCAGGGGTATAAATGTGGAGTTTTAACGAAAAAAGGGTTAAACCGGAAAAAATCCTGTCCCTGGGGAAGTATGAGTGAATCGTTCGTCTTTCTTTATCAGTTTAAGTTTTTAGATGAATTAATTAGTGTATACAACTCAATATGGTATTAGAACTAAGAGGTCTTAAGCTCTAAATCTGGCTGGTCCAATTAAAAAAATTGTAGCTCACTTCTATTCCATGTATTAGGTCCGAAGGAATTTACACGTGAGAGGAGTGTTAAAGAATAAGTGAATTATTCGTTTTTTTCTCTATCAACTTAAATTTTTAGGTAAATTGATTGATGCATACAACTTAATATTCCATGTAAATGTAACTCCATTCGCCACTCCGCTCGTTCTTGTTCCCCAAAATACTCCGTGTTGTCCAAGATTTCATTAATATCTCCTAAGCAGAGCCACGGCAAATTGCTTTGACGACGCAACCGATTCCGCAAAGACCAGCTTTCTTTTCTCGCTGACCTTTTTGCCTTACCATATAAACCAGTAAATCTCCATTCCTTCCAGTCGCCATTTGCATTCTTGACACGAGCATCAATACGTGAGTCTGACATAGTGACAAGTTGCACGTCGACCTCCCGTGTCCAGAACAAACCGACACCACCACTTAGGCCATCACTATCCACCGCAATGCAACCATAAAAACCCAGCAAGTTTGTAAGATTTCTAGCTCGCTGCCCCCTGATCTTCGTCTCAATCACAAAGACCAAGGCGAGCGCTTCCAGCCTCACAATGTTGTGAAGCTCAGTGCCGAATCCAAGATAAAAAACGAGGGTGGTTCAACCACTTAAAGCATCAAATGATTAAATTAATTTGTAATAAATATAGTCTTGTATTCTTGTGCAATCAAATTCATAATTTCATACATGAATAAAAGCAAAACAAAAAATGATAAATACAATGAAAGTACCTCGCTAATGGAAAGTGCATCCCAAAACATGTAAGTATAGTTTTAGTAGATAACAACATGTACATTAAAATTAGAAAAATTAGTAATACAATAGCAAATAATACTTAAATGATCATGAACATTCAAAATAAAAAAACCATACCACTAAGATGCTAGCTTGAACCATAGCTTTCACGAGGCAAATTCTTCTGCGATTTTTTATGCATTGGAAGGATTTTATGATTGTATCATCATCAATGGATCTAAATATGTCTCGCTCGGTGTAGCACACCATCAAATCATTCAACCACTCATCCGATACCTTGTTACGCAAATCTTCTTTGATAATATTTATTGCCGAAAATATTCTCTCAACAGATGTCGTTGCCACTGGAAGGATCAATATCAGCTCGATGAGGCGATATACCAATAGAAAAGTTATATATATTTTTGTTTCAACCATCAATTGAGCAAGTTCTGAAATATCATGATATCCATGAAATTTCTCACTTCTCCTAATGTTGAGAATGAAAGTTTGAAGCTGATTTCTTAACAAGAATCGATCAGCCACCGTGAAATCATCAGCATAAATCTCAGCAAGTCGAATAAGCTTATCAACATTAAACTTAGAGAATGAGTCGCTTGGATCAAGGCAAGACATACATACCAATAACTCCGAGGAAACTTCATTGAAGTGATGATTCATCTCATTTATAGTTGCATCAAGAGTAGCATTGAAAATATCAACTTTGTAGTAATGATGTTGAGTCACTGTATGCTTGTGACGTACAGATTTACCCATAACTCCAATGACATCATTCATATTTGGCACAAAAATCTCATATGCCTCACAAAAGCTTTTGACTTGGTCGAACAATGGCTCCCACCCATTGTCCCTCATATCTTGCAAGCGTTCTTTCACATCATGTATCAAGTCCATAGCTTCAACGATATCTTGATGCTTCCTTTGTAAAGCAAGTGATAACTCATTTGTTATGCTCAACAATGTTATCAAAAAATGCATAATGAATACAAATTGAGAGGATTTCATATTTTTTATCAAACCTGCTGCTCCACCAAGACTTGTGTTTTGACAAGCATCTTCACTTCTAAGTTCTAGCACATCCACAATTGCCTCCCACATTTGGTATATACGAAGCAAGATTTTGAGATGTGTGCCCCACCAAGTATCTCCAGGTCTAGCTAGGCTAGATTCCTGATGCAGCCCTCTCCTAGCAGATATCAAACCATTCTACAATTTATCCAATAAGATATCATGATGATTTTTAATTAACGCATCTTTTCTCTTACAAGATGCACTAACAGTCGTAACTATCAAGGGAACATAGTTGAAGAAATCAGAAATAGCTCTACTACAACTTGCAACATTGACAACCACCAATTGTAACTGGTGGACGAAACAATGGACATAGAAAGCATTTGGATTCTCATCCCGGATAAGTTTTTGCAAGCCATTAAATTTTTCTCTCATATTTGAAGATCCATCATAGCCCTACCCACGAAGCCTAGAAATAGGTAAACCATGATGATCAAGTAAACCAACCAAAGCATCCTTCAATGCCACAGATGTACAACTTGTGATATGCTTGATAGCAAGAAACCTTTCCATGACCTTTCCTTGATTGTTCACAAATCTACATGCCATATATTTTGCAAAGTTATAATAATAGTACAATACAACAATGTAAAAATTGTATGAGTAAAAAAGAGATGTACAACAAACCTCACAATCACCGCCATTTGCTCCTTTATTGATACATCTTGAGACTCGTCAATAAGCACTGCGAAATTCCTATCTCCAATCTCACCTTTAATCACTTTTGTGACCTCTTATGCGCAAGCTTTGAAAAGCTCTTTTTGAATATCTGCACAAGTCATAACTGCATACCCGGGAGCTGTGTCAAATGCATACTTCACTTCCCCCTTCTTATCCTTATACCAATCCAACAACTCTTTGAAATTACCTTTTGTTGATGGAAGTGGAGGATTCGTCATGTCCATGAAAAGCTTCACCTTGCGCTATGAGATACCTTGCACAATCTAAAGATGCAGTCAAACGAATTTTGTATACAATTTTGGCCTCCTTACAGTATGTGCTTATTTTACTAGATACACTTGACCGTTAATTCTTGAAGTCATCACATTCACCCCTTGCGGTGTTGTGGAAACTATTTGAACCATCAACATATTTATTGAAAGCATCTATAGCTATCTTCCAACGAGAGAACCCAACTTTTGTAAATACATCATTACCAAATGTGTTGGGTTGTGACCGTTTCTTGAAAAGAAAACAATAGAAACATAAGGCGACATCTTTTTTCACACTATATTACAACCAATCAAACTTATTAAACCATGATTCTTGAAAGGATCTCCACACTTTGCCATCCAATGTCTTTGGAAAGGCATGCTCAATTGCTCGAGTTGGACTATTCAATAAATATGTCCTCATCACTCCATCTCTAATTTTATTGGCAAAATCTATTATTAGTATACGATGCGTCGGATCGGCAATAATTTCATCCGGATTAAATTCTAGTCGAGGCTTCTTTGGTTGAGTTGCGCTCTCATCGGTTGGGGGAGTACTACTTGAATTATTTGTGAAATAATTATGCAAAGTTCGTTTCTCCATTATTGCAAACCTATGAATTAATAGCTAATTGAGTATATACTACACTATATCAAACTTACTAACAAATTAGAAATTAAGCAACGAGTATATACCAGCACAGGCACTGAGGTCTGAGCACTTGACTCCTTCCTCTGATCCTCTCAGCACTTAACTCTAAAGCCTTCACTCTTCACTTCTTCAGCTGAAGACGAGCAGCTCGGCGCCTCAGCCTCCTCCAGGGGCGAATCCCCCACCGGCCCACCCGGGCAATCCCCAAATGAAATCACCTCTAGCTGCTCCTCCTCCCCAAATCGTCTCCGGCTCCCCCTCCCCTCCTCAAATCACCTATGGCTGCTCCCCCTCCCGAAATCGCCTCCGACTCCCCCTCCGGGCTCCGATCCTCCCAATCCCCAAATGGCTAAATCGCCTCCGGGCTCCAGCTCCCACTCCCACTCACCCACCTGGCCACCCAGCTACCGCCTCTGCCTTCGACCCCCCTCCCCCTGTCACCCACCCGACTGCCGACTCCCTGCCTCGGCCCAGCCGCCTAGATCTACCTCCCTCCCCGGTTGACCGCCTAGATCCGCCTCCCCTTCAACCGCTGGCTCCCTGCCTCGGTGGCTCGGCCCGACGCCCCGGCAGCCTCCCTCCTTGGCCTCCTCCGGGCTTCGGCAATCCAGCTACCGGCGACAACACACATACCGCAGTGGCTCACGCCAGCTCTCTCCAGCTCTGCCACTCTAGCTGCCCTCCTCAGGTCGTCACTCGTTAGGTGCGCATCCTCGATTGAATATGGAATTGCTTGATTGAATGGGGATTGGGGAATTTTGGAACGGGAACTGCCGTGTAGACAAGTGGATGTGAGAGTGTAAGTTGGGCCTGGGCTTCGGCAAAGGCAGGGCCCACACGCTTTTGTTCCATGCTTGACCCGCTTCTTTCTTCTTCTTAGCGCAGCAGAGAGCCGGAGGTTGAAGGTTGCCACGCGCCATGGGGGGTTCCGGCCAGCCGGTGGAGGGGGGCCTTCAGCCTTACGAAGCCCCCCCAAGTGGATTCACCCCTGGTGAAGCTCACCAACTACCTCAGGGTTCCCATGACCTCGGTAGTTCCAAGTTCCAACTAATGCATCTCATTGCTCCCGGCGGGGCTGCCTCGCAACCACTGCCGATTCATCTGCTGCTACACACCAGCTTTCTTTTTCTTATTCTCCCTCGCCTCCTCCATTGTCAGCACAGGTACCATCACATGGGTGCTGTTGTCTACTACTTTTTGGGCGCCATAAAGCACCATGGCACCTACATTCACTTCCTGATGAGTCACCTCCTTCCTCCTCCTGGCCAACACCACTTCCACTATGAGTCGAGCGGCTGGCAAAACCTGTCGGGGGCACGAAAGGAAGCGGTATTGCGTTCGGTTCAGTTGCCATAACTTGAGTTGCGCCTGGAGCTACTTGTACGTTGAAGATTCTCTGAGCTAGAGGACCCTTTTCTTCCTCCTCTCGTCTAGGACTCGCAATTTGTCACTATACGGCCATGTCCCATCTGCATCATGAGAGGTGGGATTCTTGCACTCGAGCTCAGAATGCCCAATCAACCTGTAGCTGAAGCAAAAGTATGGAAGCATCTCGTACCGTATATCATACCAGTCCGGTGAAGGCCTTCTTGCCATAGAGATCATGATCACAATCAAACCATAGCACGTAGGAACATGAACGAAACTTTCCCCTTCTCATCCACAATCAACACGCTATCATCTTCACCACCTTTCATTCATGAGAACAAACGGGAGATTCAAAATATGAATCCAGATTGGAATTTTATTGAACACCATGTCAGATGGACGCTTGCAATGGTCATATATACTCCGAGAGAACCACTACCCTCTTACCCACCATCCACGGCACACCCTCCACAATCCTCTCCTTATCTTGCTTGGACTCAAATTCTCCCAAGAAGACATTGTCTCCCGCAAGCCCGAACAATAAACCCATAGGATTCCCCCAGGCCAACCGAATGGCTAACGAAATTGTCTGTAGATGTAAAGAGCTCGAGCCCAGAACCTTACCCACCAGGATCCACTCCGCCTGTCATCCCTCCAATTCCACGGCATCGCCGATCACCGTGGACTTCTCCTTCTATGTGAGACCAAGATTTTCAACAAATGACTCCACCTACATAAACATCTTTGTCCATGGCAGCCTTCCCCTTCTTTGCCCCCTGATCCGATCCCCTCGATGCCATCAGACGAAATCCCAATTCAAAAACTCGTTGTTAAAGACAGCTAAGGTCGGGCAGAAACGCTAAGGCTTCCCCTTGATCACCCCGAGTGCGAAGACAACACGAGTGTCGGTACTAGGATTCAAAAGGCAAGAGACGGGAGGGGAGAGAATATCTATACATTGCTAGGTGCCTTGTCAATGGGATTGACAAGCACAGTAAAATCTCACTCAAAACCCCTGTCATTAGGAGGTGGCCATGTCTCTGGAATCATTGTTACTTGTAGGATGTCCGTGCGTTGCAACAAAACTATAAAATAGAGTGATACATATCAGCAGAAGAGATCATAAACCGTATAAATAGAAACATTAACTCCGTCTATTGCATCACCTGCTGCTACTACTACTCGAAAATTAAAATTTTGAGCTCATAGATTATTTACCTTTAGGGGTTGAATTTAATGTCGACTTTCCTCACCTACGTGCTACTCATTTTCAACCATTGTCGACTGACAAAGAAGAGGGTTACACGTCGATGGCCACCTTTTCCACTCTAAACCCAAGCTACGACTCGATTCTCATGACCATTAGTCTCTGCAGCCCTCACCAGGCACATCGCAATGAGGAGGTGGGAGGCCGAGGGAGGAGGCGGTGGTGGCGTCGCGGTGGTAAACGAGGAGGCGACGATGCTTGCTCGGCCAGCGCAGAGCAGGAGGCGGTGGCGATGCAGGGGAGGATTGGGATGAAGAGGACGTGCGGTGAACTCAAGACAGCAGCGCGACGAGGGAAGGACGCTTTCATCTCTACCACTTCCTTGTGCACTGTCATTGCCTCCCCTCCCTTCCCCAGTGTCGCCGCTTGTCCTCCAAGGTATCCCGCCTCCTCTCCTCCCTTTCCTCCTAGTGCCTTCTCCCATCTGCGACGCCTCCTCCCTTCCCTGCTACCTCCTCCTATCACTGGCGCTACCTTCCCGCTACATCCTCCTATCGCCGGCGCTACCTCCCCTATCGCCAGCGCTACCTCCACGTGTCGCCACCTCCTACGCTGTCGGATCCCCTCATCTTCGTGCACACCGTTGCCACCCGCGGACTGAGTGCCAGAGGGGGTCGGGATCTCTAAGGCATGAAGCAAATGCCGGATGGGCGCAGGTGGTGAGTCACAACGTGAGACATGAAGGAGTGGGACGACGACGAATTTCGGTGTGTGCATGTGAAGAAGAAGTGGGGCGGCGATGATTTGGGTGGTTGCGGAAGAAGTGGGGGCATGGATGTGTTCGCGGATCGCGGGGGATGGCGGGGTGAGATGTTGCGGAAGAAGTGGGGATATGTTGGTGGGCCTCGATGAGGAATTTGGGAGGGGTGGGAGAGGTCAACCACGCGTATGGGAGAAAGGACATTGTCCCGCTGTGCGGGGGTAAACTCCTCCTTTTATTAATTAAGATACCCTCCCATTTCTCCTTGAGTCATGTGCCTTGTGAATTTGTGATGGTATAATTTGTACCATAGATGTGATAAGCAATTGTTCTCATACCCTCTCTTAAAAAAAAGCAAACCCCCTCATGTAGGTGCGGTTAAAATAAAGAATGGAAAACTGGATTGCCATAAGGTGTAATTACCCTGATAGTTATGGATGTCCAAGTGAATGTGACAAGCCATCATGTTCCCTTTGTTCCAATTCGACAACGGCCCTGGTAGAGGAAAACCAATAGAAGAAAGGTAATCATACTACTCAGATGTTTGATGTCATTGGACGCTCTCTCTCTAACTTTCCTATCCACTTCACTTTTTCCCATGCTCCTCCTAGCTACTCATTCCTCATCCACGTTTTCTTCACCACCCATAGCTCTCCTTCGGAGCCAAGCGCAGCGACCTTGACTCCTTCGGTCCTCCCCCTCCCCGTAGATCTCCAAGGCGAGAAGCTTCTAGAAGCCCTCGAGACACCACACCCACAGCGATGTTGGCGAGCAGCACGCCGGTGGACTCCTCGGGAGAGCCGATTCTGACGTCATCCGTGCTGATGCCAGCGTCCAAGCACATTGCCATGCGGTGTCGCCCAGAGAACGTGGCCTTCCTCAACTGCAAGAAGAAGGATCCCAACTCAGAGAAGTGCCTCGAGAAGGGCCGCCAGGTCACACGCTGCGTCCTCAAGATGTGAGTCGCCTACCTACCTGTCGCATGCTTTCTCCTCCTCACTGTCCGCGCTTTATCTGATCCCCTCCTGTCTTCCTAGACTTTGGATTCGTGAAATGTTGCTTCGATCGTGTTATTATTTTGTGTTTGATTCGTTCGAGTAGATATGTTCTATTCGGTTAATGTGTATCCAATTTTGGTATTTGTTGCATTGGATGACTTGAGTTTGTTGCAACAGGTATTTTTGAATGTTGCATCGTATTTCCTCGATTGTTGCTAAAAGCATTTTTTTTGTTGCATTATCTCTACTCAAATTTGTTGTTGCAAGAGATATTGTTGTGATGTTGCCCTCTATTTTTGCGATGTTTTTTTGCCCACGTGAGATGAATTGTTGCAGAAGTTCTAATAATTTGTTGCAAGTGCCCCCCCCCCCCAAAAAAAAAAATGTTGCATATGTGTTTTGAAAATGTTGCAAAGGTTATATCATCATCGTTTAATGTTTTTCTGAACTTATGTGCTAATTTTTCAAGTACATATATATATATGTATGCTAACGAGATCTTTTAATTTTTAAATAAATTTTAACAAGAATATTGATCTCCTCTCCATTTTTGAGATCCAAGTACTTTGTTGCATATATTGATTTTTTTGTTGCATGTGTTGTTGTGACATGTTGCACGGAGGAGTCGGGAGTGTACGATGGGAAGCTTCCCATCATACATCCGTAGTTGCATCCTAGAAGAAATGGCTAACTCTACACCAATATACTTGATGGTTTTTTTTTCTTCTAGATCCACTTTTATTTAATATATTCGTTTACAGAAATACATAAATTAACAAAAAAGATATGCATATAATTTTTTGTTAATAATACTTTAAAATATTTTAGTTTGATATCATTTATTCTAATATATAATATATATTAATGATAATATTAAATCTTAAAAGTTGTAAAAACCCACACATAGTAGAAAACATACGGTGAAGCAGAATGCAAAACATGTAGTGTACAATAATGCATCCTGAATTTTGTGAGAATTTATTTTTCTAGTTTTTTTAATCTTATATATATATGATCCATTTACTATTGTGTATTCGCACTATCCATGAATGCATCAAACTACTTCTCCCAGCATGCAAATGTTGATTTTATGTAGAAGATAATTGATAAAATAAATTAGAAAAGTATAAAATTCTAATATTTGAATTTTGACAACGGTTTGCACACTTATATTGGCACTATGAAATATGATTTGTCAATTATAGTTATGGGTAATCTAATCCATGTCAAGGATGCAAGTTATAGCCCAATTGGTAAGGCACTCAATTGCCCCCACAAAAGTTGTGGCACAAACATTTTGTAAAAAACTCCATTGTTAGAAAAATAACATAAAAGCCCACTTATAATATGAAAATTGTAACAAAAGTGATCCACTTTGCATATATATTGCAAATTAATCCAACAGGCAAATAACTCCAAGTTTGTCACTAATGCCCTGGCAGGAACCATGGTTCAAATACTAATACCTATATATTATGGTTTTAATTTTTATGCTGTAGGTGCGTGTGTATTTGTTGTTGGTGCGTATTCATTAAAATCAGCTAACATGTTGCTAGAAATATTGTTGAGTACGATAGCATTAACAATCGAAATTTGTCAACTGCGATGAAAGAAAGAATCCTCTCGAAACAAGAGTTGCAAAAAAAAAAAAAACCAACAGGTGTACTTCGCAATCTAAATGATTATTCCGTTGCTTTGGCATGTGTTAAGAAAAGGGCAAAGACAGTGATGCTTAATAGGGTGCAGAGTTGTCTGAAATGATTTGGGGCACTACTAACCCAAAGCCCTCCTTAAGAGGCTGTCTCCTCTTTATTAGATAAAATCTTTAACAATCCGCAAAAAGAAAAGATAAAATCTTTAACAAAGACATGGCTCGAACTTGATGTATAGCTATGCCTTTCTTCATTATCGCGCAGATAAACCGTTAATCAGTTTCGCCATGAACACAGAGAATGATGGAAACGAATTATGTCTGAGTGTGTCACTTTCGCTGATGCCCTGGTCCATCTCACTTGCAGGTGAGATGATCAGTAATACTAAAATCGTTTTCCACGATTAAAGGGCTTTGCAAAATTTAGCAAATATTCCTTTAGCGTAAAATAGTACTGCGAAGGCACCGCCCAGACTTGCAACATGCCATGCACAGTACGCTCAATGCCAATTAAATCCCTTCAATTTCCTATAAAAAAAACCACCCTCTAGACTTGATGAGGATGAACTGTCCAAACAAGCATCTCAAGGACATGCATAAGGTGCAGGGAAGCTCCACGCAGAGGTTTTCTATGTACCGCCCAACAACCAAACTAGTTACTAGGACGCAACCACCCACCTGCAGAACAGATCCAGAGAAGACGCCCAGAAACAAACAATTCGATCTCTCTTCAAGCAGGAGCCCAAAGCTGGCAAAAACAAAACCGCTCCAGCAAATTTCAGTTGTTTCGGGAGGACCACGCATAATAGAAGCAGCGGACGAATTTTTTTCATGGCACTGGTACTACTTCACACCAGGTCGGGATATACTTGAAGTCCTAATTAAACTCTTGAGGACTATATAACACTTACTACGTATCGTGAAACCAGACCCGGTATGCCATAAAATTTATTTCAGGCGACGCAGCCCGCTCTCCCACCAGTAACTGTTCCGGACTGATGCCCACCGACTCTAGGCTGGCGTCCAGTGCAGGCACATGCCCCATGCTGTGCCTCCCTCGGCCGGTGGACCACCAGGGAGCGCAACTCGCCGTGGTCAACTCATAACCACCACCTAAACACATCCTTTTTAGTACGAGCAGACCAATACCGGCTCATGTGGAGCGGCGGGCTCCTTGCTGTCTCACTGGGGAGGGGGGTAGACGGCCGCCGAGGCGAGCTCGGGAGCTGCTCGCGGTTTGATGTCCCGGCTGCGCATGTACGCCAGGAACTGCGCCGGCAGCTCCTCGAGCAGGGACTGGACGACGGAGATCTGGCCACCTGCACGGGAGGGGGATACATGTCAGCTATGAGATTTACAGTGATGTTTCAGGGGAACAACAGCTGGTGCTGGGCTGACGGTAACAAGTGCGAATTGGTGCTGGCCGACCTTGACTTGCCTCATGGGGACAAACTGGACGATGTCGCGTGTCGCGATCCTGTCAGTCGAGCTCTCCAGTCGCTTGCCGTTATCTGCATCTAGGACCTGCCAGAGAGAATTGTCAGATAGACATCAGTGGTGCTTCGTGTTGGGAGTGGAAAATAAGGTCAGATAACAGTGTGTGCCCATCCAGCAAGCAGGTTTTTATCAGAGAAAACGGTGTGTATCGTAACCGGTGAGCTCAAAATCAGAGAGGACCAATGATATGTGAATTATGCAATCTATGCTTTTATTTACAGCGTAGACAATACATGCGTACAGTTTCTTCAGCACTAGAGCTGACAGGCAAATATTCAGAATAATTTTCTCGTCAAGAATGGAATCTTTATCATATATGAGGTAAATGTTTTACCTCCATTTGTTCAAAATTATCACTTCCGACGCCCACGATGAGAATTGACAATGGCAAATCTGATGCCTTTACAATAAAATCTTTTGTTTCTTGAGCATCAGTGAGAACTCCATCCTGCAAAAAATGCTCAGTTGAATTTTATGAACAACAGAGGTCACATGGGGAAATCTGATTACATACCGTGATAATGAGCAAGACAAAATACTTATTGTTTCCATACTGAAGGGAATGGCTGGCAATTTCTGCAGCTTTGTTAATCACGGGCCCAAACATGGTTGGCCCAGCAAGGGTAACACTGTAAAGAGCACTGGAGTACGCTGACATCATGCCTTCAACTCCAACGACCTGTGATAGAAATAGAAAATCCATAACATCAACGGCAATCTAAGAAATATAAATGCTAACAGTTGTAGAAAATTGGTAACACCAATCTAAGTAATACAAATACCACACATGATGTGCAGCACCATAGTCGTGCTAATAGGTGACATTGTGTGGTTATTATTGAATGAACAGGTCCAAAATCTTTACAGTTTTAATCACACAAGTGTTAAAGAGTAAATATATGTAGTAGTAATTATGAAGGTGGATGTTAGTGGGACAGGGAAAATATCTACAGGTATCTGAAATTCTGAATTAGCAATATCTGCCAGAAACGTTGTAAGAAAGGCCAAACACAGGAGGCTATTTGCAGCTGAACACAATTGGGCTTAAAGCACTACATTCTTGTGTGGGAAGGTCTACTTGTTCTATTAATACTACTACTGAAAAGCGAGGAAATAAATCAAGCTGGTAACTAAGAGGCCCAATCATTAGGGTACACAAATATTCAGAAGTTGGTTTATAGGGGACAATTCATGTTGCTACCAATGTTACATAGTATTTTCTTTTCAAAAGAATTTTATGCACATTTTGGTGCATGCCTGCTATAAGCTTGTGAAGAAAGTCTTTCGATGAGTATACCATTATTAAGGGGCAAGACAAAATATTACCACCAAGATTTATCGAACATGGTAAAAAAATAATAATAACTCATCAGACATGAATCTCACCTCACAGTCATTTGTAGTTGCATTCAAGTTGAAACAGTGAGATATACATCCTTGTGGTGTCCTTGCTCCAAAACCCCAATCTATCATTGTCATAAAACTGCAGAACTTCACCAGCCCCTAGTATTGCCTGGTACATTACATGGTTCAATAAGCAGTCTGTCTTTGGTTTCAAGAATAATTTAGCACATCAGACGATCCCTAACCTGCTGGTATGAGTTTGGTCTGCCAGAGGGGTCAATGTAATGCAAAAACTGGTGCACGGGGGCCGCCATTTGAAGCTGAAAACACAAATAAAGCACGGATGTAAAACACATATGATTGACAGAGTTACAGATATATATAGTTTAAGCTGACAATTCGAACTAACCAGTAAAATCTACAGCCACCATAAAATTAAGCTCAAAACCGCTGGAAATATAGTCCAAAAAAGTATGTTGGACTTTTTCCTGGAACTTGTCCACGAACAACTGCCCTTTCAACTGAACACAGATTGGATACATTAAGAACGGTTAGATGGAATGGCTTTGTTCAGTAGAACGCATCGTACAAGAAAAATTCAACCCTTTTTTTGTCCCTTATGACCGATAGTTGTCTGGAGGGCCCTAATTGTCAGACAAGCAAGGGCATAATTAAACTCAACCAATGGCAAAAGATACCAAAACACTTCCTTAGCCAACCTACCCAATAATTTCATGATCACCACTGGAATCAAAATCAAAACACTCAACTAGCAGTGGGTTATCCTGAAATAAAGTAAAAGATTAAAAAAAACATCAGATCAACCTTGAATTACACATGAGCTAACTGCTAAGCAATGCCAACACAATATTCCAACAACGAGAAAAATGTACTTGCCTTGCTACCAAATTGTTGTGATGTTAGCGTTATGGGACTCCAAACAGGGTTGGAGTTGTCATTCACCACTTCTGTTTTACATATAGGAATGGGGCCAGTAGTTTCTACCAGTCTTGATATTCTCAAGAAGGGATCCTGCATAATCAAAATCAAATAAAAATTTAGAGGATTGCAACTGATTGGCCAACTTATAACAATCTACTATACTAGCGAAGGAAATTCATACACTTTTGGAGAAGACATCCATGTTTTCCAAGTTCAGGCAATTAATGGAATGTCATTTCAACTGACATCCTTGAGGAAGCACTTTCTTCAGCATGTACTGTCATTGTTCCCAGAAGGGCATGTACAGAATCACTTCGGAGGTTCAATGTCAGGCTATGCTTGAATTTCGTGACAATCTGTGAAAAGAGCAAAGAAGCACAAAATAAAATATCAAGAGAAGACATGCATGTTTCTCCTCTTCATTTGCATTTATTTAGAGAAATTGTATAATGCAACTAGTTATTTCTTATTCGTGGTATTTGCATAGGATCCTCTCGCTGATGTTGTACAACCTCTGATAAATTGCAGCACGCTTCCCCTAGAAAATCTTGCTGAGCCAAGTTCAACATCTGCATTAAACAACAAATGCAGGCTTCAGAAGTTGCATATGAAGTTACATACTAGAAATTCTAAGCAGGCTATAGTGCTATCTGTTACTGTCTTACTAATGAAATTTTTCTTCACAAATAACACGTGTAAGTGACTGACGTAAAAGATAAAGCCTATCTTATCACTTAATAATTTCTTCTGCAAAACTAAACAATTGAGACAATTCTATAGCCAGTTGACCGAGCTTGTTTCAGCAAATATTAACAACTGAGACAATTCTACAGCCAGTTCATAACCCAGCTTGTTTTGAGCACATATTAACTGTGTGTACAATATTTATGTACAGCTTATACATTTATCTTTTGATGAGATGTTTCATTTTTTATGGGAACTTGATGAGATGTTTGATTATGCAGGGGTGAAATAATCAGCTGCCAACACACAACAGTTAGCATGCTCACATGTGTGTCATGTGGGGCCTCCACTACTCCCGTCGCCGCAATACACAGCCGAAGGAGTCGGCTGCAGCAGGGATACCCATGGGCGGACCCTCTTAAGGTTATGGGTGTTCAGCCAAACACCCATTTTTTTCTTTAAAATATCTGGTATATTAGATGTATATGTTATTAGTTAGACTAAAACTATATATTTGTGTCTGCAAATGAATTCAGTTCGCACTCCCCATACCTCGCACATGACCGATGTAACACATTAGGCTTATTTTCCTTTCTACTTCAACCCACCAAACCCTAATCTTTATTTTCTCTCTCATCTTGTGGTTGTCTGTGTGTGGAGGTGAGAGGGGGGCCTCCGACCTCCAAGTGGTGAACGAGCATAGGCGCAGGCTACGAAGGCGAGCAATGGTCGGTGGACACGGCGCTACGACACGACGGCAAGCAGGTGTGAGGCGGCGCAGGGCGAGCGTGCGGTAGTGCACCTGCGTGAGCGAATAGAGATGTAACGCGAGTAAGTGGGTGGTAGCGCGATAAACAGGGAAGAAGGGAGCGGGCAGCATCAAGGGGGCAACGCGGTGGCCGGGAGGGAGCGTGGCAGCGAGAAGGGAGCAGCATATCCAGCTTACCGTCATCGTCCTCCCTCTAGATCTAGGTGTGTTCCGCGCACTCCACTTCTTCTCCCTGACTCTGCTCCGCTCTGCTCCAGTTCTTTCTGGAGTCTAGCCTCTTTCTCTGCTTTTTCTTGGTTCTTTCTAATGGAATCTTTGCCTTAGGCAATGGATGTTTACATACTAATTTTTGCTCTATGGAAGGAACATTCTTAGATTGAGTTCTTGCTGATGGGAAAAGAGCAAAAGAGAGTAGGATCAGCAAGGTATACATCTGTAGCTCTACTGATCATTATTAGAGGAAGAAAATAAGTTTTAGCAGTCTACCTACTATAACCTGGAACAAAAAAAAGGTAATAAAACAACAACGACCAAGACCAAGTACAAGTTTTTTTTTTGAAAAAGAAGATATAACCTCTACCAAGACCAAGCACAAGTTTTTTTTTATATTTTATTATATATACGCGTATCATCGTATCACTGTTTTGGGGGAAAATAGCATCTCACGATATCAACGTATTGGTATCGGCGTATCTGGACAACCTAGCTCTGAAGTCCAAACACACATCCTAAGAATCCTGGGTCCGCCACTAGGGATACCACCAGCTTAGGAGATAGGCCTATCCTTTTGGGTTAGTTTCCTTCATTGCTTTCCAAAGATTGTTTTTTTGGTTAGTTGCCTTATTGCTTTCCAAGATTGTTTACCTTGTTTAGGATTGTTCTCTTCCTATAAGAGGAGACGAGTATTATTGAGTTTGGAGCAAGAAATCAGAAAACCCAACTTACCTCTCTCTTCCTCTCGGTGTGATCTTGCCCTTGCCGCGCGGCAGCCGACCACAGCTCCCCTGTCGCGCCGCAAGTGACCAAGGCCATGCCCTGAGACTTCGCACGATAATCCTCTACGATCCAATCCCCTCTCCAATCTTCCTACTCGTGACGTGTGTGGGGAGAAACTTTCCTTAAAGCATGAGACCCCAAACACGTATAAAATATTATATGCAATATGGTTATTATGTTTAAGCCCATTTACTCAATCCATTAGTTTAGGACGGTTAACTGTTGGTTGGGTAAAGGTGCATCTTCATGTAGGAATTTTTTATAAACAAAATCTACCAGATTTCTTTACCACTTCCTAGGCATGTAGGCTAGTATGTTTTAATGATTTTTGCCGAAATAGCACTGTTGGAGCGCTATTAACAAAAATGGCGCCCTTGGCGTCAGTTTTGCAAAACTGGCGCTCGATACCGTCCGTGGGTGGGACGGACGGCTCCCGTGCCGCCACGTCGCCTCGTCCGCATCACTGGTGGACGGAGGCGCCTTGTCCATCCCTCCCTGGGATGGATCCGCCCCGGTCTAACCATGCTCGCCGGTGCGCTCGACCAGCCTAACATGGTCGCCGGCGCGCTCGGCCAACCTAACATGGTCACCGGAGCTACGACTCGAGGCGGCATGCACGGAGGAGCAAAATAGGGAGAGGACGACGAGGCGAAGGTGGTGACATGGATGCGAACACCGCAGGTGGTCGGAGTTGGCCAGCGGTAAGCTCCAAGCGGCAACACGGGTCGGTTCACGGTGGCGAGATGGTTCCGGCGACGCTCGTGGAAAAGGACACGTGCATGAGGTAGAATGTGGTGCTGGGATGAAGAACATGGGATCAATGAGCAGCGGAACTCACCAGAGGAGCGAGGAACGGGCGGCGGCGGAGAGCAGGAAGAAGAAGAAGATCTCGATGCCCGATGGAAGAAACACGAAATCAAGAGGTGAGAATTGTAGATCGAGCGACGGGACACAAGGTGACATGGTCCAATCCGCTAGAGACTCACCGGAGTGACAGGGAACACAAAGGAGGTGTTTCAGGTGTCGTGGGCTCGGTCAGACATGAGGAAGATGAAGACGGCATCGTCAATCCAGAGCTCGGGGACTCTAGTGGATGGAAGCACATGGAGGAGGACATCGAGGCGGAACCGGTGACACAGACGGGTCGTCCAGAGGAGCTTCGTCGATAGAGGAACGGGCACGACACAGCGCAATCAGAGACGAAAGAGATGAAAAGGGAGCCCGCGATGGCCAACACCTCGTCTTCGCGTTCCTCACTGCCTTGGTGAGTTCCTCGCCAATCCCCTCACGTCATCCCTTGTTCTAGTCCCTAATCTACACTACCCCTCTTGCAGTTTTGAGTTTGGATCATCGTAAATCGAGATCGACTTCATCTCTCTCCTCTCTAGCCACTGCCCTGTGAGGACCTGGGGTATTTAACTCGTAATACTTAACCTCCAACTGGTTCTAGTATTACCAATTAAATATCCTAAGCCTCGATGGACATGTGCTTCACAGAATTGCAGCACACATACATCTTTACAAAATCATGCATCATATCCATACCACTTACAATACCAAGTCTAGCAAAAGACGTACATAATATAGAGTTATTACAAAAGAGCCGACTGGCCAAATGACAACAAAGTAACATAAACGACAGCGGAAGCAAAAGTGCCATAAGATGGCCATAACAAAATCCAACCGGTTAGCCACCTAACCCACAAGGCAACCGACTGGGCCGCTAAGCTAGTTACACCCGCCGCAGCAAAACTCACAAAAGTCGTGTGAGGACCCCAGTTTATTTGACTTGTAATACTTAACCATCCACTTGGTCCTAGCATTACAAATCAAATAAACCAAACCTCGAGATATGTATACTTCCCAGAAATGCAGTATACACACCCCTTCACAAAATCATGCATCAATTCCATTCTAGACATAGAATCCAAAGCAACACGTTACCAAACAGTAGACAACAAAAAGAGTTATTACAAAAGAGGGCCGACCGGCCAAATGACATACAAATTACTAAGTAAACAACGGAAGCAAAAGTGCCATAAGATGGCGATAAACAAAAGCCAATCAGTGTGCCTTTTTCCACAAGGCAACCAACCGGACCGCCAAACTAGTCGTCTCAATCTCACAAAAGTGAGGCCCTTGGGGCTCACCTTCTTCCTCTGCAACAAATAACATTAAGCAAAGCAAATGAGTACAAAAATGAACTCGCAAGACTGACGTGTGGACTAGCAGACCTGTACATATACTACATGCAAGCTTATTTGAGTGGAGGTTGTATGGCTCATTTTAGCACAAAGCAAATTTTATTTGCAATAATGTAATACATTTAAAAGCAAGTTTGCAATTCATTTTATTGTTCAAATAGCAGCGAGAATATCATAGTAACAATAGATAGAAGACAACAACCTCCTGGAAGTGACTATCCCATAGTCACCACAACAATAGCATGAATTACCCATTCATACCACCCATGTCAAGTTCAAGTTTTTAAAAGGTTGTAGTCTAGTTCTTGCACGACCTTACCAAGCAATGTCCATAACCTAGGACGAGGCTATTCGAATAGTTTAAACCCTGCAGGGGTGTACCAATGTACCCACACGATAGACCGTCTTTCCACCAGCCACGGTTAGCATACTTCATTGGGTATGCAGGCACGGCTAAGTCTAACGAGACATTTTCAATGAATGATGCTAATTACGAGTCGCGACAACCTGAAGGGTAGGGTGCACCGGCCCAGCCGCATCAACTGCAGGTGCTCTTCCCCTTATAAAAACAGTTTTAACCACCTGCGACCCCGAATTAACAACTCCCAAAGTACTTAGTCAAGAGAGGTCTCATATCCCTCCCGTGTGGTTAGCACGCAATAAGCGCTTAGCTTAGTGACACAAGTAACTCGGTCCTTGTGGACTTAGGCACCATTCCAATCACACCCAACAGATCACACCAACATACCATTGTGCCCAAATCAAGATATAATTTTTATTTTCAGTTTTTGATTTGCAAATTAGTAGAACACAAGGCTGGACATAATGGAATAATATTAACATTGTGTGATCAAGTCGATGATCGCCCAAAACTACCGATAACTAAGCATGGCTAAGCAATTCAACCCCGTAATATACTAAGTGACAAGAGCTCATCCAACGAACTCTAATCACAGCAAATAACCTAGGCTCAGGTAGTAGAGGAATATCATTTACCTACAGGTTATGCATCTAAAGGAATAACTAACCAATTTAACACCAAATAGCAATGCATACATACAAGTTGAAAACAATATATTAGACTTTAAAATAAAGGGATTAACATGATCAAACTGCTTGCCTTGCTGGATTTTCTCAGTTTACTGCAGAGGGACACTCTCAAGATCAACACACTCGTCGGCACCTAACGAAAAAGCGAATAGGAACCGATAAGAACGAAGAATACTGAAAAGACTCAACAGCCAACTTTCCCCAAATGCTCTGAAATTTTACAGCAGCAAGAGCATTATTTATAATGAATTTAGAAACAAGAATCAATTTATTTGGATGTTCTATGCAAAAGTTATGATCAAAACAATTCTGCTCAGCTTGAAAAATGCAAAAAGTTACTATTCATCATAATTAAATTGTTTGGCAATATTTTCTAGAAAGGTGGTGAAGCTAAAAATTTTACAGTAAATCAAGCACCTTATAAGATGAACAACCCAATTGGATTCATATCATTTGGAGCTATAATGCATTTTCTATGAATTTTCAAAGACATGAAAATGAGCACAATTTAATTGTATTAGCAATTCCTTTAACAACAGTAACATGCCTAAAACTAATTTTAATAGCAATTTCATTATTAGAGGAAGCCAATAAAATTGGATTCACTCAATTTGGAGTTACATAGAAATACTTATGCATTTCCGAAGATAAAACAATTTTTAGTGCAAAATAAATCTAACCTAAAGTTATTTTATTAACAAACATTTTCTGGAGCAGAAACATGGTTCAACCTATTTTTATATTAAAGTACATTTAAAATAGAAGCTAACAAAATTTGAATCATCAATTTTGGAGCTAAACTGAATTAGTTATGCATTTTTAAAGTTAATTGATTTTTCAGTTCAACAATAAAGCATTTCGGAAATTATATAAACATACAATACTTTTTACACCTAGCTCTACCTAGCCATACACACTGACCAGTGGGGCCAATGCACAGTGCTATTTTCTAATTAAATCTCGGATTTAAAAACGCACTGACATGTGGGGTCCAACTGTCATACTCTCGGTCTACATGCATAGTGCATGGACCAGAAGCCATGAACTGGGTCCACGGGCTCACCGACGGTTCACTGGGCACTTAACAGCTTCAGGCCCACATGTAAGTCACACCAAGCTACAGCTAATCATGGATTTTCGACAAAGATCACGATTTAAATGCTAATCATCGCCATTAACTCCTAATGACGAGCTACAGTACCGGTAGGAATGCGCCACGCGGGAGCTCGCTGTGGTCGTGAGATTTGCCGGTGCGTCGCCGGCGAAGGGGGACTCAACAACGGCGGCCAAGCACTAAAATGGAACCAGCTCGCTATTGCGCACCCGACGGCACCGGCGGCGAGGTCGGAGGTGACCCGACGCGGCGGCGCGACGAGGTGAAAAGGAGTGACAGTACGGGAAAACGAAAACGGTGCTACGACAACGCTTCGGCCAATTTAGCGTGAGCATAAGCAACAACAAGGGTCAGGGACCTTACTGGGATGACCCGGAGGTGGAGGGGTTGCCGGAGTTGAGCCGGCGACGAAGAACAGCGACGGCGGCGATGGTGCTACTGAGGAGGAGTCGACCTGGTGAAGGAAACAAAGAGTGAATGGTCGGGAGAGTTCAAGTGAGGCCCACAGATGGTGTACGAGAGAGGAATTTGACAGAGGCTCACCGTACCGTCGTCGGAGAAGAAGGGGGCTCCAGCGGCCGAAAATGGGGAAAGGTTTGATTCCGGAGGTTCCTGAGACCGAAACACAAAATTGATTGAGGGGTTCTCCTCCTTAGACCAAAAGGCGCATGGTGATGCACTTAAGGGAGAGGGAAACTCACCGGAGGAGAAGATGGCACAGCGGCGACCTCGGGTGCACGCTCTGGAGCAGTAGGGAGCTTCACGGCGGACCAAAAGCTAGGAGGAAAAACAAGGCTCCAAGTCAGCAAGAATGGAAACGGTGAAGGACGAGGGTGCTGGGGAACAAATCGGTGGGAGCTTTACCTGCGAGGTATGCGCACCCGAGCTCCCCTCTCCTCAGCCACCGAGAGGAGAAGTGAGGAAGAAAGGGGCACCAGAGGGGGTATTATCCTCGGGTTGCAGACGGAGCGGAGGCGGCGTGAACAGGCAAAGCCCCAGGAGTGGTCGGAGCGGGCGGTGGATTGACGGCGTGAACTTGCGCGGGGCAGAGCTCGGCCGCGACGTGGCGAGCGCGCTCTGCTGCGCCAATGGGAGGAAGAAGAAGGCCCTGACAGGTGGGCCATGGCTGGCAGCGACTCAGCACGAGCGCGCGATCGCGCGGAAAGAAATCGAGGCGGCCCGTTGGATCGAGATCCAACGGTCGATAACGTGCGAGACGTTATATAACCCTGTGAAACGGTACGCGATCATGAGCATCGATGCTCCATCGGACGGCTGCATGCGATGCGCGGGTGAGATGGTTGGGCCGAGCCAAGTCAGCTCGGGTCAGAGCCCGAGTCAAAGTATGGTCCGAGCCCGATGAACATTGATTTCAGATTTTGATTTAAAAAGGTTGAGAAGATGGGGAATTTGAGAGGTAGCTTCGAAGCTCCAAAAATTCTGAAATGTTTATGGGAACTTCCTGGGACAGAGAACAACCTTGTATAATTTTTCCAGAAATTTTTATGCACTGCATTGTTCCCAAGAAAATTCACAAGCTGCTGCCCTAGGGGTTTGACCAGAATTCAAACTGGTTTGACTTGCTCTTTTGAAATAGCAAATAAAATCTAAAAATTATGAGATTTTGCAGAGATGTTACTAGGATGGTCAAGAAGATAGGAAAAATATTTCCAGAGGATGATCACAAGATTAGGGTTGAAAATTTTTATTGACAACAATTTCCATCAAAAGAAACATTGTTCTAGGAAATAGGAATTGCTAGGGGAAAAATTCTAAAAAAATTTCAAATGACTTCATGAGGCATCAAAAGTTTTAATTTATCCTCATTAAATTACATTTGAAACATAAACCCTGATTTGGGATGTTACAAGTCGATCCCTAGGAGATCCACTTCCTCCTCTGCAACAACAAAGCAATGCAGTTGAGTACAAAAATGTACTCGTAAGACTTACGAGTAACAAGCCTATACATAGCTACATGTAAGCTGAAATAAAGGACATGGTTATATGGTTAATTGGACGCATAAAGCAATTTTCATTTGCAATAATGTAATAGGTTGAAGGCAATTTGTCAAATCTGTTTTTAAATGTTAAAATAACAGCGAGGTATCAATAAGTAACATAAATAACAACCTAGATGTGGCTAACCCAGTAGCCACCACAACATAGCACGAATTACCCATTCGTACCATCCAAGTTCAAGTTTTAATGAAAAGGTTATAGTCTAACTCTTGCAAAACCTAACCAAGCGTGTCCATAACCTAGGACGAGGCTATTCGAATAGTTTAAACCCTGCAGGGGTGTACCAATGTACCTACACTTCAGACTGCCTTTTTGCCACAAGGTTAAGCACACTTCCGAAGGTATGCCGGCACGGCTAAGTCCTACGAGACGTTTCCAATATTGTGTATCAACTACGAGCCGTTCGTATTGATAGAAACCCATACGCTACATTGTAAAGCCGAAAGTCAACTACCCACCGGGGATAAAGCTTACGGACAACTACAATGCTTCCAAACATCTTCCCTCCTACACAACGTCCTGCGACTCGGAGCTAACACACGCCAAAGTACTAAGTCAAGAGAGGTCACATCTCCCTCTAGTGTGGTTAGCACGCAAAAATACTTGGATAGTGTGACACAAGATGTTCGGTCATTATTGACTCGGGCACCAACCATTCACACCCAAAAGCACACCATCGTACCATTGTGCCCAAGTCTAAATCATTTTTGTTTTCAGTTTTAGTTTTCTCAATTAAACATAGCACAAGGTGCTGAATATAAATTCACAATAAGTTTTGTGTGATCAAGATTATCGACTAAGTCGACAACCGCCCAATTCTACCGGTAGCTAAGCATGATTAAGCAACAATGACTCATAAACTACTAAGTGACAATGGCTCATCCAACAAACCCTAAATCACGGCAAGATAGTCCTAGGCTCAGTAGTAGAGGATAAACATTTACCTACGGATTATGCATCTAATGGGTCAACTAACCGACAATAGTTTAACACAAGATAACAATGCATACGTAGAATTTGCAAACAACATATTAGACTTTGAAAATAATAGGAGCAATATGATCAAATGATGCTACATCTGCTTGCCTTGCTGGTGGTCCTCTTGCTGCAGAGGATCGCTCTCAGGTTCAACAAATTCTTCGGAACCTAACGCAGGAACGCGAAAATCCAATAAGAACGAAGAACACCGAAAAATACTCAAAAATCAAATAATCCAAATTCTATGAAATTTACACAGTAGTAAGGTCATGATTTTAAATGAATTTAGCAACAAGAATCATTCAATTTGGACTAAGTATGCAAAAGTTATAGACTAAGCAATTTCTTTCAGCTGAAAAATTCAAATTAAATTATTTTTATTACTGTTCATGACACAATTTTCCAGAAGGTTTTTGAATATAAAATTTTTATGGTGGGTATAACATGATATTGTTAAGATAGCAAAATTGAGTTCACTTCATTTGGAGTTAAATTAAATTACTTATAATTTTTCTAAGTCGTGAAACTAGTGTATAACATTTTTCAAAAACAAGGACAAACATTAGACCTGTTTTATACTATAGCACAATCACAGAGGAACCTAACGCATTTTAGTTTGCTCAATTTGGAGTTGCAGAGAATAACTTATGCATTTTCTAAGTTTTAATGAATTTCTAGAGCAACAATTAATGTTAAAATAAGTTAATACAATCTACACAATTTTCTACTATAGAACAGCGCCTAAATATATTTTTAGATCAAAGTTCAGTTACATATAAATTTAACACAATTTGAATCATTCAAAATGGAGTTAAAATGAATTTGTTATGAAATTTTGAAATTTAAAACCATTTTTAGTTGACAATTAAAAGCTTACCAGAATTTAAACAACTTAACCCAACGGAAAAGGACGTGGACAAACGTGGCCCGTCGATTGTGAACCGAACGGCCCAAACGTGAGGGCCGAACGAAACGCGCACAGCGCCACACACAACCAACCGTTGGATTAGATCCAACGGTCTACGGTGGGGGAGGTGTTTGGCGGTCCGAACGTTCCAACTAACGTGGGCCGCTGATCTAAAGATGGACGGCTCACAGCGAGAGTTCCGTTCGGAGGTCCGAACGTTCGCGCCATCAGAGCCGCAGATCTAGAAGTGAACGGTCCACAACGATTTGGACGATGAGGTGGTCCGAACGTTCAAATAGATCTGGGCCGCAGATCTTAAAACGAACGGTCCAAGATCAACAAAGTGCTACGCACTAACACACGTGAGCTCAAGTGCACAGGAAGGGTTAAGTGTGGGCCCCACTGTCAGCGACAGTTAATGTTGGTTTAGGACAGCCATTAATTACTAACCAGTTATTAACCATGATTAACAATGATTAGCATTCATAATGTCCTAAACAACAACGCATAGTGCCTGTTTAAGCGGGCGAGGCCCACCTGACAATGACACATTAGGCCATTTAGGACAACCATTAATTACTAACAATGATTAGTAATTAATAACCCAATCTGTGTCTTAGGCCCTGTTTGGTACAGATTCTACTCTCAGCTTCTCAATCGATTCTCGTGGAGCTGTACCAAACACCCTGATTCTCAAAACTACCAGATTCTGCTTCTCGCGAGGAGCTGTCTCGAAAATGAACTAGCAACGAGAAGCAGCCTTCCCGTAGATTCTCGTGAGAATCCAAGCTTCAGAAACGAAAATACCCCTAAAAGTTTGATGCATTTACCCGCAATTACCATTGAACTACCCCTCAGAAAATTCCACCGCGCGCGACCCCAGCCTTACCCCTTCGCCTTCCCATCGCGTCGTCCTCTTCTCCCGCTGCTCTCGCGACATGGAGAAAATTGTGCCTCGGGCCCCCGTGTGCGCCTCCGGTCAGGGGCGGACCCTCCCTTCGGTTTTAGAAGTGTCTCCCTGTCGGGACCCGAAAATACATCTCAGGAACCCTCTGTGTATTCTGAACTAGTCCCGGATCGTAGCTAGCTCACACAGGAAACAAATGATGAAATACCATCCATTTATTCAATTTAACTAAAAAGATCTCATAGTAACAAATAATAATAATAACTGGACCTTAAGGTCAACGTTTACTTAGCTTGCCACGCAGGGCTAAAGAAACAAATAAACTCTTGCAATGAACGAAACTCTTCAAATGGCCAATCAACATGCCCACGGACAATCGAGTGGAGAAGCGCATCCTAATCCGCAAAACCTTCATGATCTTCTGGTAGAACTCTTTGCGACTTGGTATTCTTCCCTCATCTGATCAAACAGAGGCGCAAAGCCATGAGTACTTTGAATGTACTCAGCAAGCCGTGAGGAAATGTATGCAAATAATATTCATGCAGGGCTTGACCAAAGATTAGCTATATGGCTCTTTTGCATAAAACAACATTTACGATAAATACCATAAATAGATTGAAAAGCGTAATTGAAAACAATAACAAGTAAATAAACAATTTCTTTGAAACAACTAGTGAACTTCCCATCCACTTCCCAACCAAACCAAAGATAAGTGAATTCCCCATCCACCAATCGACACAAACCACCAAGTGAATGACCTATTCACCAAACGAACATTATATTCATCAAGTGAACTTCCCATCCACACTCCGACACATTTTTGAAGAAACACTATCTCCCGTGTGAAATCCCCAAGCACATCCATAACCGCGGACACGGCTGTTCGAATAGTTTTACACTCTGCAGAGGTTGTACAGCTTGACCCACAAGAGATAGATCAACTTATAATGTCGGTTTAACACACTTCCGAGGTGTGCGACTAAGTGATAATCACAAGGCTTTTACAAAGCTCCTTCTTAACTTGATTACGCCGCTAAGGTTTCAACACTGAATGTCTTTCCGACCAAACAGGGCCCCCCTCTTGCGCCACCGTGAGAATACGTTTTCCACGACTCACACTTCACATGTAACCGAAATTAAGACATTGCTAATTAATCGGCCAGTCCGTCCCATACGGACATGTGGTTGTGCAGTTAAGGCCCGATTCAATGGCGCACAAGATTAAGTCCTTGACAAGTTACTCAAAGAGACTACCACAAACCCACAACATGTTCAATCCACATCCTCCTATCCACCAACCACTCGCCCAAGCAAAAACTATTTTGTTTAACCAAGACCAATGACATACCCTGTTATGGTACACAAATTTTAACAAGAGTGGCTCACCACCACGATTCCATATTCCATTAAGTCAAAATTGATTATTAGGACACATGTGATGACAAACCCATCGTAACTAAGCAAGGCTAAGCATATGTACGATACCCATGTTGACAATACAAATATGTCCAACTAAAATTACCCATGCTAAGGTGATAAAAGATTCATGGCATTCAAATATTCAATGGAGGCATAATGACAACAGGTAATAACTATACCCAAAGCAATTTATATAAAGATAGCATGCAATTATATAAAAGAATAAACTTTTGAAATCATGGGTTCAATATGATCAAAGGACCACGACTTGCCTTGGAATAAATCCAGTGATTGATCTTGATCTTGGTATGCTACCCCTTGCTCGAAGCTTCCCGAAGTATCGACGTCTATTCGCAAAACAAGAAAATAACACAAATAAATAAATAACAGAGATAAAACTAACTCCAAAAATTAAATAAAAATCTCAGATAACTATATCTTGAATTTAGATAAATTTAGGAATTTGAATGGACTCAATCGGAGTTCGGATGCAAAAGATATGGGCTTTGGAAGATTGAAATCTAAAGAAAACCCTAATTTGGAATTTTGAGAATAATCCGAATTATTTTTCTATTGAAAAACATGGATTATGACGCAGTGTGACATCAGCGAGGGTGTTGGACAGATGAAAACCAAGCGACGGTGGGTCCCACTGTCATAGACTCGGTGCATGGTGGATTGGTTCCATGAACCTTTGGCTCGGGTGGACCACATGCACTGACACATGTGCGCTGACAGGGATGATGACTGGGCTGCCACATGGGCCAAAAGGTGAGATGGGCGCTGACTTGGCCTGTGAGGTGGCAAGGAAAGGAACACAGGAGGTTTGGAGCAGCCATGGCCGGCGATGAAGGAGACTGCGGCGAGGGCAACCGGAGACGAGCAGCGGCCGGGAAGTAGCAAAACGGAACCCCACGAGTGCTGCGATTCTCTGGGTGGCGATGACTCGGCAACTCCAGCGATGAGACGACGGCGGCTGCGACATTGGCGGCGGCGAGCTCCTCGGATGTGACGGCGGTGATGAAGCGGCGCCGAGAAGATGGAGGTGAGCACTAGGTTCGGGATGACTCGGGGATCACGGGGAGCACCTCTAGGAGACCGGAGGAGGACCGGCGGATCGCGCGAGTGGTGACCGAGTTGAAGAAGAAGCACGGCGACGGGCACTCCGGTGACAAAGGAACCAAGAGGAGGCAGGGGATTGGATGCGGGTGACAAGACACACATTTTGACATGCTAGGATAGCAAGGAGGCTCACCGGAGGTGTAGATCGGAGAAGGTGGCCGGCGCTCGGTTTTCGGACGAAGACGACAACGGCGAGACGATGACTCTCAGCCGAAGATGGAGGGAGCACGGTGAAGCCCACGCTATTGCGGACCCAACACCGGTGAACACACGGCCGGAGATGGACTGATGGCGACCAATTCCGGCGGCGAAGAGGCTTCGGTGCAGCTCGGGTTTTCGACGATTGCGGCGCAACAAGATCAATCACCAGGATGGAAAGCTTAGGGTTTTGGTAGAGGAAGCACGGGTGAAACTTTTGACGCGGAGCGCTCCTTAAGTAGGCACCGCGACGAGGGGAGTCCTTACCGAAGCCGGCGGCGCTCGCGTGTTGAACACAGACGCAGGAGTTCGGCTCGAAGACGGGAGGAAGAAGGCACTGGCAACGGCGACCCCACACGACAGGGAGACAAGGAAAAAAGAAAAGGAAGCTGCGACTGGGCTAAGCTGGGCTTCGGCCGCGGAAAAGAAAGGCTGTACCGGCTGCTGGCAAGTGAAGAAGGAAATGGGCCGGATCGGGAGATTCGGCCCGAAGGTTAATCCGAGATTTTTAACTAGTTTTTCTTTTTAGAAAATAGCTGAAAATCCAAATAGCAAATGCACTCGGAAAAATTCTAGAAAATTATAGAAAATATATCCAAGCACATAGAACCCAAATAAAATAGTTTTGATAATAGTTGATGTTGACATTAATCCTATTAAATTGCTTTTGAACTCTGAAAATTCATATTAAGCTTTTAACTTTAGCAGAAAAATTCAAATGGTTATGTTTCTTTTAAAACTTCAAAACAGACCAATTTTTGGGATGTTACACTCCCCCTCTTCCTTCCCCCCGCACGACGACGACGACGACCCCCAGCCGCACGGTGAACCGCCCCCGCACCCAATCCATCCATCTCTAGGGTTAGGGCTTCTCCTTCAGTTCCCGAGGCCACGCGGTCTAGCCACCCACGGTGTGGTCTCGCGATTTTTTTCGTGAAAATTTCTCCGCCCCCCTTTTGAGCTCAAAATTGCCGATTTCCACTCAGTTTCTTGTTTAAAATCGGCCCTTTTTTGTTGTGACTTCCTCTTTTTCTTGTAGTTTTTTTACCCCCATTTTCCCGAGATATAAATCGGAGCTTTATAAGGTGATTAGTGCTCTAGAGCGCGCTCGGGCTGCAGTTTTGATTTTGCTAAAATACTTTGCGTTTTTTTTAGCGAAAATCACTTGTTTTTTTGTTCAGCGCGCTGCTCCAGAATTTAGTGAAGGTGAAATTTTGTGCCTCCGAGTGGCCTTGGTGCTCTGATTCTTGAAACACTCGTGTGCACTCTATGAGCGCGAGGCGCGCGAATTGGGCTTCCGGCTATTTGGGCATGCGCGCGGGGTGTTTGTGTTAATGCCTCAGCTGTCCTGCAAGTTCGCCGATCCCAACAGCATTGTTTCCTCTGTGGCGCCGTGCCGCGTCCAGCCAGACACGATGAGCTGCACCAGTGACGGGTGTAGGGATCGTGACAGCGGTGACAGTGAGGAATTCAGGTGGAATCGACCGAGCAAGGTCGTGGCCGATGATTTGGTGGAGCCGGCACGGTGCTCGAATGCCACAGCACCGGCATCTTGGATTGACAAGAAGCTGCTTGTTAATCCCAGGATGTTGTTCATTGTAGCTAAGATTGGGGAGGGAACTCATGGGAAGGTCTACAAGGGGAAGTAAGTAGAGCATCTTTTGTTACATAACCGTGCCTAATGTTTGTTACGTTTGTGCTCAAAGTCGTCAGTGCTTGCAACAATTGAACCAAATTTGAAGTCTCTGCTCTAGTTTTAGTGTTAGAAGTTCTTCTCAATTTTTGTACGTTTCAATGTACACCACCGGTGGATATTAACAAATTGAGCTGGCATTCTTGCCCCATGAAGGAACTTTGCCATTTAACTCTTCATGTTGATGTTATATAACTATATTGTGTATCATAGTTTTTTTTTTTGCCTTCATGGATACCTGTGTCCGTTTTTACCAGTAATTAATTAGTTTTTTATGTGTGCTTTCGAATAGGTATGTTGATATAATTGTAGCAATAAAGGTGCTTAACAATGGCAGTACTCCTGACGAAAGAGCAACTCTTGAAGCTCGTTTCATTCGAGGAGTAAATATGATGTGTAGAGTGAAACATGATAATCTTGTGAAGGTACATCCTTGCCTGAATGGCACACTGTTGTGTCTAATTTGATTTTGCATTAATTTATCTAGTTTAGTTCAGACCTATCATAGCCATTGCTAACTAAATCATCAGTTTTCTTGTGATCTTTTCTCACACAAATTTCTGCACTTATGTAGTTCATCGGAGCTTGCAAGGAACCATTGATGGTGATTGTCAGTGAGCTACTACCAGGGATGTCATTGAAAAACTACTTGAACAGCACTCGGCCCAGCCAACTAGAGATCCATACTGCACTTGGCTATGCACTCGATATAGCCCATGCAATGGAATGTTTAAAACAAAAGTAATGCATATAGGTTAAATGCAATAGCATATACACACAGTCTAAATCAAAAGTAATGCATATCACTCACCACCGCCAGGTTTGTATGGTAATGCATGATGATGGGCTTGATTTAGAAGCTTTTGAAAATCTGATGCAAGGATTGCAGCAGCAATTCTATATGGAAATCATCATTCTGGCCAGCTAGCTAGAGCATTCGGTAACCGAAACGTGTTTGATAACATTGTCTGAAGTGATATTTTAGCAAAGTTTCAGGAATAAAAGGCATTGTCTGCTGAATTCGCAAGGCGGTATCATGAAAGCTGGGATGGCGATCTGAAGCTGTTTGATTCAGCAAGTTCTCAAGCACAATTTGGCTGTTTAGCTGTCACATGATTTCCGAAATATTTGGTTTGGTTGTCACATGATTTGTTGTGATGAGAAGATTGCCAGAATCCTTCTCAGATGTTGTATATATGGATAGATAAGTTATAGTTTATAGACGCAAGTGTTCATATGAAGCACTGTTCATAGGGTTGTTCCAGGGAACTATGTAAAGATTATTGTTGTTCCCCCTGTCTTACGGAAAAAAGTGCCAAACTATTTACATATTGCTTATAGAAAATACCGCAAAATGGCCAGGTGAATATTTCAAGACAATTAAAAATGAGAGATATCATTCGATTTTAGATAAACTCTAAAACAAAAGGCATCATTTTACAAAATCATTAAAGGCAAGCACCATGGTCAAAAGTCAAAACTGGACAACAGTGATTCCAGTGTTATACATGTCCTATGCAACTTGTTTCTTGCTCTTCTTTTTTATGCCTTCGCTCTTTCGCCATATTTTTTGCTCTTCGGGGTGTACATTTCAGCATCACTGTTATTTGCCAACAGTTGTACTCTATCATGAAGTGTAAATGCAATGTAAAAATTATTGTGTACAAATACAATGTATATATATATATATATATATATATATAAATTTGGGGAAAATTTTATAATTTGTGTACAAATACATAGGAGAAAGACACAAATACAATTGAAGTATTACAACTAGGGGTAACATGGTCTATTTACCTCTAATCCTTCCTCATATGGTTTTTGGAGCCAATCTACCAACCAAACGCTTTCAACAGACAGCTCTAAATTCTCGGAGAAGTGGATTCTCAGAGAATCAGAAGCAGAATCTGAAAAATAAGAATCTAGAGCTCTACCAAACAGGGCCTTAATGACAATACTACAGTGGTTTAAGCACGCGGGGCCCACTTGTAAGTGACTCGGGCCTTAACCCAAGCCAACTAACGTGTCCGAGCGCGGGCCCACATGGCAGCGACTCATTAAGTCATTTTAGGACAACCATTTATTGCCTAAGCAACGATTAACAACGATTATCAATGATTAGCAATTAATGACCGGATCTCTATCCTAAATGACAACAATGGAGAGACGTTCGCCGACAAAATTGGCGCAAAGGAAAGCTCGTCGCCGACGACTCCGGCCACCGCGACGAGGACTAAAGGCAGAAATGAAAACACAATAACCTTGCGCACCCGAAGGAGGTATCCTCGACGACGGCGGCGGCCTAGAACGCCGACGAGCCGGAGATAAGCGACGGTGCCACACACGGCCGAAAACAAAAATAGCGTAAAAGCTCCGCATTGTCCAAATAAGCGGGAGCCACAGCATCTAAGAACTAACAAGAAGCTACTTTAGCTTAGGAGAGGATCCAAGATGGTCGGAGAAGCTTTGATGGTAGAGGAGCTCACCGGAGCTGAGGAAGAAAGTGCGGAGATGATGGCCTGAGCAAAAAGGGAGCCACCGGGTGGTAAATATAACTTCATTAAGGCCCACACAAGGTCCATGAGCATTTAATTGAAGAACGAAGCAACTTACCAGAGTTAGGGAAGAAGGGGGTGAATTCGGCCGAAAAGATTTGAACTCAAAATTGGACGATTCCTGTGAATGAAATCCAAAATTGAGTGAGAGGAAATGCTCAAGGTGCTAAGAGGCGCACGAAGATACAAAAGAAAAGAGAAGGAACCACTGGAGCACCCAAGCCACCAACAGAGCTCCACGGTCTCCAATGGTGATTTGGAGATTCTAGGGTTTTGAGCTCACAGAACAGAGGGGGAGCTAGGGGTGTTGTAAAGGATCTCAATTAGGAGATTGGGGGGCTTTTATAGCCGAAAACCAATGGGTAACTTAAGAACAAAGCTGATGAGGACATCTCAGAAGTTTCTTGACAAATATGCACGAATGAAAATGATTCCAGCCAGCATGCACTAGACCAATGGATAGCTTGTCATGTCTATTTTGCTACGCTTCAAACCGTGCATCATTTGGAGTTGTGTAATGAAAGTTATGGTCATTTTAGTAACAGTTATACATGCTGATAAATGCTGCGCGAAAACTGAAGACTCCTTGAATTCTTGCGCACCAACTTGTCATGTTTTACTGTGCATATCCTATATGGATGGAAAGATAATCAAGTCTATTTTCACCTCCAACAAACGGTTCATCATTTGGACTTTCGAGGAGAGAGTTATTGCTGCTTTACTGAAGACTACGCAGAAGTTGAGCAGACACGCGCGAACTCGAGAAAAACTCCTTGAATGCTTCAACCAGTTGGCCTTCCACCTTCCAACGTGATGACTTGTGTTCATACCCAGCTAGGAGGGTTGTTCCTAGTATATATACCCCTCTACCCCCATCTGTTAATGTACTTTTGATATTTTCAACAAACCAATCTATGAAAGATGGTACTTTGCAGCAAGACTGCTAGTATTTTTACTCCTTTACTCTTGTGAGTTCTCTTGGATTTGCAAGAAGATTCCTCTGGGATCCCCTAATTCGTGCTCTACGCTTCCGGGCGTTTTGTGTGGGTTAGTTCCGGATTGTGGTTCTGCGATTGTTCGGATAGCAAGACGGAGTCCAAAAGGCTTCGGATCGTCTTTCCCCAACGCTTGGTCGCATCCAACCTTGGCAGGTTAAAGCTAGTTACCCTTTTCAGCTTCTCACAACTAGTTATCCTCGTTGTCCACAACAAGATTTGCTTGTTCTTCAACCTACGCCGTGAAGATCGGGCCACCCCTAGCGTGTACGCATCAAAAGCCCATGGTGAACTCGGTTCACACACTGCCATGGGCGAGGTGGAGAAGACGGGAGTAGCTGAGAAAGGCAATCTTGAGGACGAAAACTCACTGATGGCATTAAATGCCGAGGATCAAGAGCCATGGAATGGTGACGCAAGAAGTTGACAAAAGCTCCCCCTCTCCCATGCCCTGTTCTATCACACTGGCACGGGCACGAGAGCGAGGAAGAAGAAAGTGACCAGGTCCTTGCGGGCCCACACATCAGTGATAGCAAAGCGGCTCGGGTCTAAACTCACAAATGGGTTGAGCCGAACCAAGGACTTGAGTCAAAGCTTTATGACCGCTGGATTTAGAAATGGACGGTTGAGATTGAATGGGACAATCGGAGGTCCCCAAATGACCCCAAGCAACGCGAGCGGTCCGATCAAAATGGACGGTCACGATTAAGAGAAAAAAATCGAAGGTCCGATTGCATCGAGCAACGAGGGCGGTTGGATTAGGATCCAACGGCTAAGGAAAACGAGCGCGAAAGGGAGGTCCGAACGTCCTTGCGAACGTGGGCCACCCGATTGAAATCCAACGACTCGCAAAGATTGCGCGTTTTAAAACGGGCCCGAGTGCGCTAGTTGACCGAGCCAAGTCAATTGGCTCGAGCCCGAGACTGGTTCACACCTAAGGAACAGTGAACCCAAGTTTTAGGGTTAGATTAGAACAGAGAACTTTGAAGAATTTTTCAAGGTAACAAACTAACTCTAAAATTTCTGAAATTTTTACAGGAACTTGTTGACTTTAGGATTGACCTTGTGTAAAATTGTCAGAGACTTTTATGACTTATATTTTTCTCCAAAATTTCAACCAGGTACTGAACTAGGGTTTGACTACAGTCAACTGGTTTGACTGGCCTCTTAAAATTATCAAATAATTTCTAAAAATTGTGCAATTTTTCAGAGGAGTCACACAATATTCCTAGAACCAAGGAAAAATATTTTCAGAGGATGATCACAAGATTAACAAGAAAGTTTTCAAAGGTTCAAGGCTAAGGTTTTAGAAGCTTGTGACTTTCCAATTCGACAATTCCTTGAACAAGAATTACAGAATAGCTCACTTACAGCAAGATACAAGAAAAGTTTTAATTTCTTTTACTTTTCTTACATTTGAAACACAAACCCAAACTTGGGATGTTACATGCCCGTTCCTCGCTCCTCCGGTGAGTTCCGCCGCTCATCGACCGCATATTCTTCATCCCGGCGCCGCGATCTACCTCATGCACGTGTCCTTTTCCACGGAGAGTCGCCAGAACCATCTCGCCACCGTGAATCGATCTGCGCCGCCGACCACCTCCGGTGTTCGCATCCGCATCACCACCTTCGCCTTTTCATCCTCTCCCCGTTTTGCTCCTCCGCGCACGCCGCCTCAAACCGTAGCTCTGGCGACCATGTTAGGCTGGCAAAGCGCGCCGACGACCATGTTAGGCTAGGACGGATCTGTCCCAGAGAGGGATGGGTGAGGCGCCTCCATCCACTGGTGGTGCGGACGAGGCGACATGGCAGCACGGGAGCCGTCCCGTCCCACCCACGGACGGTATTGAGCGCTAGTTTTGCAAAAAAAAGACGCCAAAAGTGCCGTTTTTGTTAATAACGCTCCAAACAGTGATATTTGGGTAAAAAATTCTGTTTTAACATACTGGTCTTTTTCTCTGCATGACACTACCATGTCCTGTACTGTACCGACCCGAGAACCCTTTTTTTTAAGAACCATTTCATGCATGACACTACCATGTCCTGTACCAAACGTGGCCATATGAAAATAACGAACAAAGGTGCAATAAAATAACAAAATCTATGGCTCGATTTCAAGCAAGGCCTACGTATAATTAAGTATTCAAATTGGGTAGGGGAGCAGTTAAAAAAGAATTAAGGGCACAAAATATACCTTCACTGGTGTGTTATGGTACCTTGTGTCAGTGTCATATATCCTGGATCTGTCATGAGTAAAAAAAAAGTAGTAGTAAGTAGGAGCTTTTTACAAGTGATATGCTAGTTTGTATCATTAAAAACTTAATTACACGAGTGGCTGCACAATCTCAAATTGATAATTGATTGTAGCTTCTGTGATCCACGAGGGTTCCAGTGAATTCAATGTCACTTCAGTACGGCCAATCTCTTCTAGCCTTCCATCCAAGCTCGTCTTGTGGTGCGTAGTTTTCAGCAGGAGTATTGGTCGTGACTACGATAAGACCTTTACTCCTGTCGCTCACATGACCACTGTTTGCACTCTTTTGGTTGTGGTCTCTGTTCGACAGTGGCTCATCTCTCAGCTGAACGTCAAGAATTCCTTTCTTAATGGCGAGCTGCGTGAGATCTATATGCAGCCGCCCTGAGTATTATGTCCCTGCTGGTATGGTTTGTCACCTTCGTCGTTCTCTCTATGGGCTCAAGCAAGCCCCTCGTGTTGGTTTGACCGCTTCTCCTCTGTTGTCACTACTGCCGACTTCTCCGCCAATGATCATGATGATATGATCATTACTGGGGATGACTCTCACTATATTGATTTTGTGAAGAGGCATCTCAGTAAGCAGTTCTTGATGTCTGATTTGAGTCCTCTTCGTTATTTCCTTGGGATTGAGGTCACTTCCGCGCCTGAGAGTTATTACCTCTCCCTAGCTAGAGAAGTACATTCAGGATATCCTTGCTCGCGCTTGTTTCACTGATCAGCGCACGGTGAACACTCCTATAGAGCTTATTGTTCACCTTCGGCCCACTAACGAGGGGCCTCTTGAGGATCCCACTCGCTACTGTCATCTTGTTGGGAGCCTTGTCTACCTTAGGATCACTCGACTGGATATTTCTCACCCTGTCCACATTATGAGTTAGTTCATTTATGCTCCCACTCAGCTCCACTATAGTCACATTCTTTGTGTTCTACAATATCTTCATGGGACGATCAGTCGTCACCTTTTCTTTCCTCGTTTCAACCCTTTGCAGCTTTAGGCATACTCTGATGCGACCTAAGCTAACGATCCTTCTGATCGCCGATCTCTTTCTGTCTATTGTGTTTTCCTTGGCTCATCTCTGGTTGCCTGGAAGACTAAGAAGTAGACTATTGTTTCCCGTTAGAGTGCTGAGGCTAAGTTGCGAGCCATGACAGCGTTGACAGCTGAGATCACTTGGCTTCGGTGGTTACTTAAGGATTTCGGTGTTTCAGCTTTTGCACCGACTCCTCTCTTATCAGACAGTACTGGTGCGATCAGCATTGCTCGAGATCTAGTGAAGCATGAGCTCACCAAGCATATTGGTATAGATAATTCGTTCATGAGATCGCAGGTGCAGGACTAAGTTATTGCTCTTCAGTATGTGCCTTCGGAGCTTCAATTACCAGATTTCTTCACTAAGGCACAGACTAAAGCTCAACACAGTCTCTACCTCTCCAAACTCAGTATTGTTCATCCACCATGAGTTTGAGGGGTGTTATATATTACATGTGCAGGGTGTTCTTTGTGTATTTTTATACACATGTAACCTGCATATATTGGCCTTTAGGCCTATTAGAATAGGCAAGGGTTCATTCCAACATTATGACCATTGACACTATAAGGCGAAGTAAAGGCCAATTTTAAAACATTAATTATTGCTCCTCCATGCACTTTTCCGGTTAAAAAAAGGATGACAACAATACAATAAAAGGGTATACAGAGGGCACGTTGATACAGAAGCATAATATTGGATCGCTTTACACGCATTAAGTTATCATTCGCTTTGTTTTAAACTTATCATTCTTAGCAAAGAATGTCCATTGCGAAACTCGGCAACACCTATGACCTATTTCAGGTCCAACATAAGGTTCTGAAGTCTGGGCCAATTGAATCAACACAATAAGTTGTACTACTAAAATAGAAATAGGAACATAGATATTGAAATGCTTGGGGAAGAAAAATAGAATGGCGTTTTGTACCTTGGAAAGAGCATCCATATTCCTCAACTTTGACGTTGAATCCCACTGAAAAAATAATCTCTTAAATAAGACACGCAAGGCTAAACCTAAGGTTTGAATCCTGATGGACTAGGGATACAACCACCATCACTAGCCACCTAAGCAAGACTTTGTTCTCAGCAAGAGATCAGATTGACATCCACAATCCACTAGTTGAGAGCATATTGCGTTGGCATGCAAAAGCCCACGTAGAGTCGTAAATCGAATTGTGCTACAGTATCGCTGGTCGGCACAGATAGGACTTCAAATTCACATAATTCTCCAACTCACCAAGCACAAATTATCCGTGGACGTGCATTAAAATGACTAAGAAACCATTCTAACAAATCAACTCTCGAATACGAAACACCGCACGGCTATTTTGTCCACGGTCACGTTAACGTCGCATGCACAGACCGCAGTGGATGTGGCAGTGGGACAGTGGGAGCAAGGCCTGGCTGAGGAGTGGAGAACTAAGAAAGACATAATGATAAATATCTTCATGTAGGCGGCATACAAATCATTGCAACTAGGGGCGGAGTTGAGCCTCCGAGGCAATAATCTGAGGCCCAGCGTGAAAATACCAGTTGGAAGTCAAAATGACAGTATCAACTTGAATTTGGACCAAAACTAGTTGAGCGCCCGAGGTGACTCGGTGCTGACTCATACGATTGCAACCATATACTTTTTTTTATTTATATTGTTTGAACAAATTTTTTTTGTGAAGGGGTTGAGTAGATCCTATAAAAACTATACAATTAACTAATTGTTTGGTTAATTATAGGATGTAAGTTTATCCTCTGAGCAGCCCGAGAAAGAGCACGCACGTATAAAAAAACTAGTTATCGAGTCAAAGATCACCGGTAGTGCCGACCACCCTCTGCACACGTCCTCTAACATGGTTTCATTTTAAAGCAAAAGATCGATATCCACCGCCCACTCCAACCTAAAATACAGTTATCTATTGAGGGGGTAAAAAATGCAGTGGAAAGAAAGGATAGGACGACTTAAAAACATCATGGTGGTACTAGCATGGTTGATCTTGTAGAAAGAAAGAAATGACAGAACCTTACGGGCAGGGCCGTGATCCGGCAAAAGTGCTTGTAGGAAGCACAGTCTTGGTTTGATGCTGACATTCAAGAAGCCCATCAACATGTAAATCCAAACCGGTGTATTTTAGTCGCTTTCTTGTTTTGTTTTGTTTTCCCTTTCCTTTTATTTTATTTCCCTCTTTCTTTGTTTTTAGCCGTGGCGCCATATATAAATCCTCTTCTTTATTAATGAAAAGGCATGCAAAAAAAAAAATGCAGTGGGCCGCAAACAATCCATTACATGTGCACAGTGTTTGAACACATATTAGAACGTTTATTAGCCTTAGGTTACTACCAATGCGCAGTATCTTAGTGCAGTTTCTTAGTGCATGAAGAGTGTTAGGATACTATCTTCTCAATGCATATTTTTTTATGGTGTAGTATGTTCTTTTAATTAATTAGATGTAGAATCTCAAGAAGATGGTGTGTACAAGATGGAAAGAAGTTAATTTTCTTGTTTATGATTTCGAGCCAGAACATTCTCTTATTTAGATACTGCAACAATCTCTCACCTCATTTAATCTACAGTCATCTCAGCACTTTATCTACATAACACTCTTAAAATATTGATTAAAATAGAGCATTAAGAACAGCCTAAACTAGTTCGGTACTCGCCAAACAGGACCGCTATAAGTAAGACGATCTCCTCGTACGATCCTCTTCCGATGTCTCAGCTAGGACCTGTAGCAGTGAGACCCACTGATTGCTCAAGATCACGTCGTACTGGCCTTGTAACAAAAAAACATCGTATGTGAAGCTTTTCTCCTCTCCAAAAAGCTTTTGCAGAAATTCTTGTATCCATATCTAGTGCCCTTTTAAGCAGAAAAAAAAGGTGTTACGTCGATTGATGCCTTTTACGGCAACTCCAAGGCACGAAGTTCAATTGTGTCATCTATAAAGAAGCCACATTTAAATTTTTGGAGGGCATCAACGGAGGTGAGGGACATAGTTGTTGACTCGTTTAGCCTCTTTTTAAAATAAAATAATAAAAATAGCATGACGACAAGTTAGACAGGCGACACATGTCCTATACCACTCTCCCAGTCCGCTGAAGTTACCTTCTGCGGTCCCCGCACGCTGCAGGCCACATTCCGCAATCCTTGTACGCGTCAGGCCACATTCCGTGATCTCCGTACGCGGCAGACCGCCTACCGCACTCATAGTCTGCAGTAGGATGACATGCGCATGTAGACACCGTAGGCAAGCATGTTCCTGTTGTGCACGGGGATCGTGGAATGTGATTGCCGCGTACAAGGATCACAGAAGATGCTTGTCGTGGTGCCGTTTTTTATAAATTCGTACGAACGAGAGCTACTTTTACTATTACAATTTAACAAAGTACTATTTTAGCCATAGACTCGCGAGGGATAGAGATGCTAGAGGGCGACGGTGGTCCTGGTGAGGTGAGAGCGCGGCGGTGGAAATGACAACCAGGATTAGGTGTGACGGGGTAGTGGAGTGGTGGGTTCAAAAACAGCGTTGGCAGGTGGCGCTATTTGGAAAGAAATAAATAGAAAATAGTGATGCAGAAGGTAGAGTACATGAGTGACGGGGTTGTATTTAATTGCTAGATGAGGTTTTTAAAGAGAAAATTAGGTTGTAGCTTTTTGAACTTATGAGGTTGTGCTATTTAGATCCATAAATTTATAATTTACTTTTTTTAGCTCATTGAACTTGCGAGGTTCTGCCACTTAGCTCTCCGAACTTGTATTTTACTTTCTCAGCCCTCTGAACTTGTGAGATGGTGCCGAGTTTTGTTCCTTAACGAGCTTGACCGAGCCAAGCCGAGCTGACTCGTTATCCACCTCTAGTCGGAGTATGTTGTAATCTAGGTGTTATTACGCTTTCTCTATGTCTACCCATGATTGTTAATGGGAGAGAGTGTGTGTTGAGTCGTGAAGCATTTCATTTAGTAAGGGCAAGTATGGTTAAACAAACAATCTCGGCTGAAATCATCTCGAAAAAATGATGTTGGAGCCCCATGTCGCCTCTCGTGACACAGGCGACCCTCTCCCCCCTCACCCCCTACCACGTTCCACCACCCAACACTCTCACCCACACAGAAAGTCGGCGTCTTCCCGGCACTCGAGGCGAGCACTCGCGAGACCTTGGCTGGCGTGCGCCACCACGGCGCATGAGTGGCCTAGTGGGTCTCAAGCAGGAGCACAGCGCCACCCGACCAGGCGTTCGCTTCCAGAAATTCATCCTCTCCAACTTCTACTCTCAAATGTAGGATGTAATTTGTCAAATTTAAATATTTTTGCTTTTTTTTAACGAATTGAAAATATTTCGGAGGGTGGGGGGGGCAAAATCACCGAAATTTTGGCAAAATTAATTTCCCTGCACAAGGCCAAAAGTCTCCTCCTTGCTGCTGATACCCCTTCCTCCAGCTACAACCCACCCCTTGTTTTATACCTCTACCGACTTCTCTGATGTTCACACGTCACCTCGCTCCGCCCACCCCCTCGCCCCCTCGCCAGACATCGCTCCATCTTGTTCCCCATCGTCGCCTCCACCACCACCCCTACCCCTGCGGCCCCGCCCCACCCCTCTGCCCCCGACCCCCCCGGGGGTTTTCGCGATGCCAATTGGTCCCGATTTAGACCTGATTCATCTTAACTTTAGGGGAGTTTTGATGCCCGGGTGGACATGTCCCATGCAACGCATTTTTCCTACACTTTTGTCAGTCCTACGTCTGACATCCCCTCTCTCACCATCCAACGTGCTTTGCACACTCGCCTCCCCTAGGTCCATTTCCAACAGCTGCCTTTCTCTCGCGGAGCCATGCTAATCCGCTTCAACTCTCCCACTGACCGGGAAACAGCAATTACCCACCCAACTCCTCTGGAGGTAGTCGAGGGTAGGGGGTGTTGGGAGGTGATCGTACTAACCACTTCAACCTCACAACCTCACGTGCTTAGTTTTGTGTTCTAGTATTTATAAAACGAGAATACCTAGGAGGAACTAGGTAATTTTTTCATTAAGAAGAAGAATAGGCACTCAAATTCGAGTTGAAGAGGACTTAAACCTTGGTGGTGGTGGTGTACACCCACACTTCCTACCAACTGAGCTAGGCTCAGTTCCTATGTGTTCCAGTATTTATATGTAGTGCTTTTAACACATATAAACTACCAAAAAAACACATCTAGAAATTTGGACAGCGTTTCAAAAAATCTCGACCCAACAGGCTGGCCTGGCCCGACACGAATAGTACTAGACCAACACGACATGGCCTAGGCATGGCCCAGCCTGTTAGGCCACTTTTATTTTTTAAAAATATTTATATGATTTTATTTTATAGTTTTTGAATTTTATATAGTTCATTTTATAAGTATATATAAATTTATTTTGTATTTTTAATATTATTTATTTTCTAGGATTTTTTTTATATTTTCTTCAAAATTTCGTGCCAAATAGCCAAAATAGGCCGACACCGGCTCAATAGGCTAATTGTGCCTGGGCCGGCCTGACATAGCCTGTGAGACTATCATGATATGCTTGAATCAATGCCTCAACCCATAGACCGACACGGCACGATCCATCTAAATAACAAGCTAAATAGACAGCCGTGCATAAATAGGACTGTGTCTTACCGGCCGTCTTGCACCACCTGTCCCGCAGTCTGTGCACCCCGCAGCCTGCCCCTGTCCCTGAGCAGCGGGGCCCGCCAAATCCCTCCCGCTCTGCGTCCCCAGGACGTACCCACGGAAAGCGCATCACTAGGCACTAGCACACCGCTACTTTTCGGCAACCGAACCGAAACCGTCGCGCAGTTGTTGGAGGCGGAGCGGCGTCCCCGTCCGTCGCCTTCACTCCCCCACCTCTCCCTTTCTCCCCTCCCGACAGCGACACGCGCGCGCGCTCGGCGGCGGCACAGCTACTTGCACCGACCTCGAGCCGCCTCCCAGGCGCCCCACCAGTGGGTAGTTGGAGCGGTAGCGGCGGCGTTGCTGCGACCTCTCTCTCGGGCGGTCGGGGAGGCGAGGCGGCGATGGGGAGCGAGGACGGCCTCGTCGAGATCCACCCCCGCGAGCTCCAGTTCCTCTGTACGTACCCCGATGCGAACAAACTCTTTGCCGCTCCTCCCGATCTCCTCTGCAACTGTGTGATGGATTGAGTCCGCCGTGGTGTGCAATTCGGTGGATCGGTGCGACGCGCGCGCTTGCGGTTGCGGCACGCCGATTGCTTAGCCGATCGTTTTGCTCTGCTCTCGGTGTGGTGTGCTCTGATCGTGAGCGGGTTGCTGATTAGCTAGTGGTGTGTAATTTGCTGATTCGTTTAATTCGTTTGTTTTTTCCCGCATGGGTTGAATTGGGATTTTGAGGAGCGGGTGAGTTCGTGTATGGTTTAATCGGGCTTTGATTAAAATCGATTTCAGAATGTAGTTTAAATTGTTTGCTTGTACCATGTTATGCAACGTTGTATCCGTTAGTTTCTTCTTTGAAATTTTGTTTTGCAATTTTGAAACTAAACTGTACTGTTACCTCCTTTTGTAACGTTAACGATTGCTGAAATTTCGGGGGATCAGTTAGTACTCGCGAATTGAGTAAATATTGCATTCTTTTCCTCATTCTTCCAGATAGAATGGTAATCACTAGCAATTATGTTAGTTTTATACAAACAAATTTTAGGGAATTACTGTGACCATTAACATTTTTGTAACATGATACATACAGTTTGGATTTGTCTTGTCGAGTTTGTATTTTCCCTAATAAAGTCGTCACTTTAGGAGGTTGAGTCCTTTGTCTTTCTGGTGGTGGTACTGCGGTAGTGGTGGTGGTTGGTTGTGATCTGTGAAGAGGTAGTTCATGTAGCGTGAGTGGTTCTCAAGTTTGGTGCACGGCCAGCACGGGCATGTGACGGATCTGCTTGCCACATATGTTGTGCATTTGGTGAATTGGCTGCAATGCTGGCTTTCTAGATTCCTTGCTTGTTTGTTCACCATTTCCTTTTGACGAGACAAAAAGAATATAAGAACATGGTGTGGTGCAATTGTTGCTGAATAGGTTTGGTGTGTGCGTTAGACTTCTGAATAGGGAGGTGGTGAAACAGGACGATGTAGTTGTACGCGATGAATGAGGTTAGGAGGAAACCTACTTGACCTGTGTTCAATCGCACTGCATTTAGTTGGGCACTGGGGACCAGTAACTACATGCAGGCCAAGCTAGTTTATTTCCGTATTTATACCAAGCAGGGCGTATTGGTGATGGTGTTAGATCGTGCTAGATGATCTTTGTAAATGCCTTCCGTGTTCATGACAAGAAATGATGGTGGTTTTGTTGAATGGGGACGAATCGCCTTGTTGATAAGGATCCAACTAGTTGATTAGATGAATCCCGATTGTTGGCCTAATCTTTCACGGTACATTCGAAGATCAGTAGCGCGTCGTATTCTTCTCTTTACTTTGGGTGTACAGTAACCACACGTATGAACAGTACCACATGGGTGAATAGTCCGAAACCTAGATAGCAAATCTTCAATCTCTAGTTGTGCTAAACCGTGAGGATTAGAAACAATAGAGAATAACTTCATAAACCGATCTGATTTGGTCGAATTGTAAAGACAGAGTAGTTGATGAATCTTCTTGGTTGTAGTCAAGAACAAGGTGTCCTTGCTTTGTGCCTAAGCTGAAACACTAGATGAGAACTTCCTCTTGATTTCTCCTCTCTCTAGCCCTTCCTCGTAGTACCTCTCAAGGACACATATTAACTCAAGAACACACGATATGTGCCAAAACGGCTTTTATGATTTTTATCATCTAAACCATAACTTGTCCACCTACATGGTGCAGTCATGGGGGGTTTATATAGCCTCCCACGCAAGTAGGATGAACAGTACCCGAGTTGGTGGACAGCCATATGAACAGTAATCCAAAACCAGATCCTATTGCAAACTCTTACTTTAATTCAAAATTTAAGCTACTCTAATTTCGGAAAAAATATTAAACACCAATTGGTTGTCCAAATTGGATCCAAACTGAACCAACCCACGTGCCATGTTTCCGGCGTTCTTCCCATGCATTGCCAAGTCTCTCTCGGTTTCCCTTGTGTCGTGGGCTTTCCTTCTCTTAGCTTCTTGCGCGAACTTGTTCCATTCACTTGATGCTTCCTTTGACGCCAATGCAACCCTTTCTACTATGTCACCACATGTCTTTCTTGACCGTCTGCATGCACTAGGGTTTTACCCCGAGAGCATGTTCCCTCTCGTTGGCCAGCATCCCTATCCACCCTTTTGGCCTTCACAACATTTTGTTTTACCTTTTGTTGTAAAACAATACCAATGGCACCAATTTGAGTTCTAGCATTAGTTTGCAATTTAGAGATGCAAACCAATGCTTTGGTAGTACTTATGGCTGTATCACTTGTATTCATACCTGTGTACAAGACTTGGGACTATCAGATCCTTTATCCAAATTGATTTGTTGCATGTATGATTCAAGGGTGAGATTCGGTACCAAACTGTGCATTTTCTATTTGGATTTCCTGTGTCACTAAGGTGGTTAGGGCTGGTGGCAGTTTGTCTTGTATACGTAGCTATGAATGTGATTGAAATGAACTCAACTAACGAAAAAAAATAGAAGCCTCACATTTGGAAAGGAGAAACCTGTGAAACAAACATAACAGTATAAAAGGGTTTAGGTACAGCCCATGCTACAGAAATAGAATAAATGGACTTTTGGTTCAAGCTAAATTGTGATAATACATGTTAGATAACCACAGAGGCAACATACAAGTGATTAAAGGGAGTCGATTGACAATGAAATAGAACTGGATTGTACATTTTTGGTCGCGTTGAGGTCTTAGACAACTTGTAACGTAAAAAGATGTCCTCAAGTAGCATTGGTTTTACCCTTGGGAAATGTGAATGAATTTACTACTATCTGCTTTGTGAAACAGTTTATTTAATTACAGAATATTACCTTCCTGTTCAAAGATTTAAGGATGGCAAAATCCATATATCTGTATTTGTCAATTCAACACTGTTGCAGTGAATATTCTTACAACATGTAACATTATAGCTGCCAGAGCTATGTTGTTTTGTTAATATGTTACTCTTCAGAGGTTAGTCAATATGAACTAGGTTTTTCTTATTATCGTAGATCACATTTTCTAATTGTGATATAGCCCACTGAATGCATACTTTAGACCATCTTGAATATATTAGTATATCTGTGTTTTTTTTTTCTTGTTGCCAGTTGAGGTGAAGAAGCAAAGTTCATGCTCAGTCCATCTAGTGAACAAAACAGATGAATATGTTGCATTCAAGGTTGGTATGCAATTTTAACTTACATTCAAATTTTCACATTGTAAACTCAAGCATTTTCTAGTGTTGCCAACGCTTGATCCTTAAATTTGCTGGACATGTGTGATCTGGTTTATACACCTAGTTATTTCATATATATAGTCATTGATCTCCTGTTTATGACTTAATATATTGTCATGTGCATACGGTCGTACGGCCGGCCGGCAGCCCATTAGGGCCCATGTGAGACGGGCGTACATGGCAGCATACATGCAGCCACAATACTAGGGCTGGCTGCAACATATAACCTAGCTATCAAGTTAGAGTTTAATAATAGATAGAATAGGATCTTATCTAGATGGAAAGTAATCTTATCTTTATATGGAAAGGTTAGATTGAATTGTTCGGTGTTATCCCTATATAAAGGGAGGCCTATTATCATTGAGATCAAGCAATGAATAAGTTAAATCAAGTGTACCTCTCCCCAACATTCCAATCTATTCTCCCTAGTCCAGTTCCTTCCTACCATGCGCTCTCTCCTCTAAGTGTAGTTCTACCTCTAACCGTCATTGTTTTTCTCCTTTCTACGATGTTTTCCCCAATGAACTAAGGTTCATAACAATTAGTATCAGAGCAGTCAATCCCTTCCCACAACTTCTGCTACCAAGGCTATGGCTTTCGATCCGACCACAAGATCTGTTGCTGAGTCGTTGGCCATGGTAAAGGCTAACAGCAGCAAGATTATGTCCATCGGTGTCACCGACAACGACGAGAAGATGGGGGTCATCTTTCTCGACATGCATGCCACTTTAGAGAAGATCGAAGAAGCGCAACAAGAGGTGGCGGTGGTGGTGCTGCCATCTGCGCTGCCGGAGCAGGCCGCAACAACCATGGCGCTGCTAGCACCATATGCAGTCCTACCGAGAGCGATTGCGGCACTACCAGAAGCTACAGCAGCGCTGTTGTGACTTGTCGTGGCGCTGGCGAAGCTCGCCACGGCGCTGGCGTGTCCTGCCGCGACAGTACCAAAACCTTTCGCGGTACTACCGAAGCCTGTCGCGATGCTGCCAAAGTTTTTCGTGGCAACCATGTTGCTGCTGAAGCCTGCCATGACAACCTTGTCGTCGTGGAAACCTACCACAATGTTGTTGTGCTTGCCGCGGTTGCCACCGCCCCTGCCATGGCAACTGCAGATGATGTTGATGTTGTTGCACTTGTGCGTGAAGGCCACGGTCTCAAGGTCATCGGTTCAGCGTCATGATTTCTCGTTGACATGGGGCTTGCGAGGGCTACAACCATGGCCACTACCTCAGCTCAAGGACGAGCTATCGCGATAGGGTGGAGTAGTTGTCATGTGCATATGGCCGTACGGCCGGCCGGCAACCCATTAGGGCCCATGTGAGATGACGTACATGGCAGCATACATGCAGCCACAATACTAGGTCCAGCTGCAACATATTACTTTGCTACCAAGTTAGAGTTTAATTTGAGATAGAATAGGATCTTATCTAGATGGAAAGTAATCTTATCTTTAGATGGAATGTTTAGATTGAATTGTTCGGTGTTGCCCGTATATAAAGGGAGTGGACTAGGGAGAATAGATTGGAACATTGAGATCAAGCAACAAATAAGCTAAATCAAGTCTACCTTTCCCCAACGTTCCAATCTATTCTTCCTAGTCCAGTTCCTTCCTCCCTACCATGTGCCCTCTCCTGTAATGTACCTAGTACATAACAAGGGGTAAACATCTATCGGAGGGAGGTCGGACGGCGATGACTTAAAGTAGAACGACGCTAAGTGAAGGAGGGCACCGATTAGGAGAGGAATAGATCTAGAATAGCCGGTCAAGGGAACGACCACAGCTGGACTTTAGGGATTATGAACTTGTTTATTCAGCTTTGCTTGCTTAAAGAAGATACAATGTCATCCATTTTATAGGATAACTTGACTTAACCCGTAAAAAACAATATCTAAATTATAGAAACAACTAATTAAAGATAAGCTTCTAAACTAACCAAATCAATCTAATTGGAAACTAATCATGGATGAACAGTACACATGCTACAGTACTGCGCCCATAACATTCCTTGCATGGTCGTGGCTCCCCCGGACCCACACCCATGACAACTTCATCCTTCCTTTGCGACAGCTCGTCCTCGAGCTGTGGTGGAGGCCATGACAGCGCCAAGGCTGGCTTCGGTGGCATCGCTTATGGGGATGGCAACGGTGGAACCAACGATGGCGCCGGCGCAAGGGCGGCTGCGGCGATGAAGCCGTGGCGCCATGGTCGCTCTAGTGGTGTTGCCCATGGGGATGGCAGCAGTGGAGCCAACGGTGGTGCCGACAACTCGGCAGCAAAGGTTGTGGTGGTTGGCTCTGATACTAGATGTAATGTACCTAGTACATAACAAGGGGTAAACATCCGTCGGAAGGAGGTCGGACTGCAACGACTTGAAGTAGAACAACGCTAGGTGAAGGAGGGCACCGATTGTGGGAGAAATAGATCTAGAATAGCCGGTCAAGGGAACGACTACAGTTGGACTTTAGGGACTATGAACTTGTTTATTTATCTTTGCTTGCTTAAAGAAGATACAATGTCATCCCTTTTATAGAATGACTTGACTTAACCCCTAAGAAACAACCTCTAAATTATAGAAACAACTAACTGAAGATAAACTTCCAAACTAACCAAATCAATCTAATCGGAAACTAATCGTGGATGAACAGTACATGCATGGTACTGTACTGTACCACGTCCGTAACATTCTATGCATGCCCGTGGCTCCCCCTTAGGCCCACGCCCATGACACCACCTCTAAGTGCAATTCTACCTCTAACTGTCGCCGTCAGTCTCCTTTCTACGGTGTTTTCCCCAATGAACTAAGATTCATGACATATATGAAAATAGAATAATTCATATTTACTACTGATCAAGCATTTTGGCCAGGTTAAAACAACTTCTCCTAAAAGATACTGTGTTCGACCAAATACAGGAATTATTCTTCCAAGGGCAACATGTGATTTTACAGGTGCGTGTAGTTTTCTACTGGCTGATGATGATAATGGTGATTTGCCAAATTCAGAATTGTTTGTAACGAAGTGTTGTGCGAGTCACGTGTTCCCTTTTTGTAGTTGACATGAGTGGACTTCAAACCTTTGGTGAAATCAATTTATGTAATAATTATTCAAAAATTTTTTTTGTAAAGTTAGCATGTATAGCTTTTCAGCGCAAAATCAGTTGTCCACTTATGTGATTCGTTCATGATAAGCTGACTCCTGCTGTATCACTTGTTGTACTCATCCAACGGCTGTGATGAGTTTGCTTTCAAGGAACAGGAAATATCTTTATGCATTTTACTTGTTCTTCTGTTAGTTTGTTTAAGTTTTTTCAACATAAATTGTATTTCATTTTGAATTTATGTTTCATTAACTTTGTTGTTTACCAAAATGTAGTTACTATGCAAGCACAAAGGACTGCTCCACCTGATCTGCAGATAAAAGACAAGTTTCTTGTGCAGACCACAGTTGTTCCTTTTGGTACATCTGATGAAGGCATTGTTCCTGCTTTTGTAAGTATGCAGCAATTTATGTTTGGCTTGTGTGATATTTTCTTTTCATCTTTGACCCTTATTTTGAATCTGCCTTATTTGTCTTTGTAGTTCTCCAAAGAATCTGGAAGATATATTGAGGAGAATAAGCTGATAGTTGTCCTTGTCAGTGCAACTCGACCTGAAGTAGAGGAACTCATCAATGGTGTTCCTAATGCCAAGACAGCTATTGAGGTTCCTGTGGCAAAAGAGACATTGAATATTGTGAATGAAGTACCTAATGTGGTGAATGAACTTCCTCATCCCCTGAAAGCAAGCTTTCCCCCTCTAAGAGAAACTCCAGCTATTCTAAGTAAAATTGCCCTCCCTGAAAAAGAAACTCCTACTGTTCTGAGAGATTTTCCAATCCCATCAAAAGAAGCTCCAGCTACTTCAACAGAATCTGCTCTCCATTTGAAAGAAACTCCTACTGTTTCTGTAGACTCTCATTTTTCTTCAACAGAAACAAGTGTAGCCTTAAAAGAATCTCCTCCACCACTAAAAGATACTTCTTCTCCAAAAGAAGTTGCCATCTTAAGTGGTGGAGTTATCAATGCAGAGTATCTTCATCTATCTCATGTAAGTTTCCAATTCCCAAGTATTTTGCATGTCCTGCTGCCTCTGTTTAGCTTATTTTAAAAAACAATTTTCATTTGTGGCATTTAGCCCATTATTATTTCATTAACTCAGAGTTTTATTTGTTATGTCAAATTGTAAATATGAAATGAGATAAAATGTGCTTAAGACTTACAGGTTGCTTCTTCCCTCCAAACTGCATTTTATCTTTATATTGACTAGAAATAATAAATACAGTCACTTGATTAGCTTTCAACAGCTCCGATGCGTTTATTTTGCAGTTCGCTGGCTAACTTTATTCATTATTCGTACCAGGTAACTGAAGATGTTCAGAAGCTGAAGTCAAAACTTAATAATCTTGAAGTAAAACTAGAAGAGGTAAGAAAAAAAGTTACACCAATATGTTTGATTGAGGGATTATCGGATCAATTCTGTGGACACTTTCTGAATCGCTACATTGTTGCATTGTCCTTTTTTGTAGGCTGAAAATTTGATCATAAAACTGAGGGAAGAGTCCAGAACTACCATCAAGGAACGTGATAAGTTACGGCATGACATGGTAAGATTTTAGCTGCATGAGTGATATACACTATTCTCGGTGAACATGTTCTCCATTGTCAATGTTCACGATAACTGAAGCTTCAATGAACAACTCTAAGCCTGCGCAATCGCCCAGGATTTCGATTGCAAACCGGAATGACACTAAATCTGCTTATGAATATTTAAAAAGCATTAATTTGATTGAATTATGGCCTAATGGCTATTTTACAGCAACAAAATGGTCATCTCAAACCCAAGTTTTAACTTACATTCAGAAGAATCAAATAGCCTCCACACGAAAGTTTAAGTGCGGTCATAACCCTAGCACGAACTCCAGTGTCCTTCAATCTTTTGATACACCTTCCGATCAAAATTTAGCAAGATTGAATATATAACGTAAGCCACATGAGAAAAGCTATTTAACTGCATGTCATGAACTCAATTGATTGTTGAAAGTTTATCCTATCATGTATATGTGGATGTAACATTTGAGTTTAAATAGTGTGCCTTTAAAAAGGTAAAATCATACTAATATAACATCGGAGATTTACTTAATAATTGTCAATACCATCTTAACATCTCAAAATCTCTATTTATGCTACATATATTGGAGTCACCCATAAACACAGTTTTATTAACCGGAAGCATGGTGTACTCGAATACCATTAATTATACTCTGCAGAGTTGCCCAACTTTACCCACAAGATACCTGAAACTCATACTGTCATGTAATATACACGCAACCTGATAGCGTGCGACTGAGTCGAGATAACAAAGCATTTCCACTGCTCAACTTTTCTAGCCGCTACCCAGTAGGTTTAACGTCAATATAGCCATTAGGAAACCACCGGCCAATGGTGGAGTGCGCGGTCCGATGCTGACTGGTTCATACCATTGATCGGTCCACTCTTGACTCACCCCAATCTGCAGCTACTCTATACCACAAAAGTAGTTGACATCCTATAGATATTCAATCAGAAGAGTAGTGTACTAAACCAAGCCAGGTTGGATATACCAAACACGTGGTTGAGCGAGCTCTATGTCTGTTAAGCACGGCGTATCCGAATACCATTAATTATACTCTGCAAAGTTGCCCAACTTTACCTACAATATACCTAAAACTTATATTGTCATGCAATATACACGCAACCTGATAGCGTGCAACTGAGTTGAGATAACAAAGCATTTCCACTGCTCAACCTTTCTAGCCGCTATCCGGTAGGTTCAAGGTCAATACACCCATCAGGAAACTACCGGCCAATGGTGGAGTGCGCGGTCCGATGCTGATTGGTTCATACCGTTGATCAGCCCACTCTTGACTCACCCTCATAAAAGCAGTTGACATCCTATAGATATTCAATCGAAAGAGCAGTGTACTAAGCCAAACCAAGTTGGATATATTAAACACGTGATTGAGCGAGCTCTGTGTCTGTTATTTGGCACAAGGTTCTTGTCCTTACTTGTCTCTAGTGAGGAAATGGACCAACATCAACTCGTGACTGTCCACCTGCTTGCTCTCACCTTTGACTCACTTTTGTCAAGTATATTGGGTTGTCCATCCTCTTGGTCTCAACCCTTAACTCTCCACCAAAACCATCAGCAGATAGCTAATACTCTTTTCCAGAATTTATAAACGCATTGTGTGACAATGCCGAACATTTAATATTTTATGTAACTTAACATTGTCAAGGTGAATATGGCCTACAAAAGAATAGCTGGGTGTGTATGTGGGGTGATGGGATTTATCTACTCATCATGGCATTCAAAGTATTATTTCAATATTAAAGTAATTGGCATAAATATGATAGTGAAAGTAATAATAAAAGTACATAAAATATAGGTTCGAAATGATCAAATGGATGCAACTTGCCTCCACATCCACAGTCATTGATTGGATTTATATTTCCTGTGTCTTGGTCAATTCATTTTGTAGCTTGATCAATAAATTCGAGTTCTATCATAGAAGAAAAATAAATAAGTTCGGACTGAACAGGAGGCGAGCTTGGAACAACATAAAATAAATAAATTCAAAAAAGAATGGTGGTTGGGATTATTTGGTACTTGATTTGGTTAAACGGAATCAAAAATGGGATTCACGGACTTGAAACAGTCAAAACGGACATATATATATGTTTAACGGGTCTAGAATGAATAGTGATGGATTTGGGTGAATAATGATGGTTCTGGTACTATTCGCTAATGGATTCGGGTGTAATAGTATCGGCTTTAGTGAATAGTATCGGGTCAACACTACTCATGGTGGGTCGGATTTGTGAACAATACTAGGTTTGGGGTCGGGTGTTAATGGGCTTTGATTAGTAATGGGCTTACACGATGGGAACAATGCTGGCCTAATATGGCTAATGGGCCTCCTTGGCGGCCCATTCGGGCACTTGGCCCGTTTTGGCTTTTCTAGCCGAAGGGAGACCAACTCCCTGCCGCCTCTCTCTACTTTCCCCTCCCTCTGTCCACCCGGTGGCGGTAGCAGCGATGGTTGGCGGTGGCGAGGAAGAGTATAGGGAGAATTAGTGTGGTGAGGGCAACCCATTTTGGGCATTCACGCGGTCGGAGGAGGTTCGGTGAAAGGCGAGCGGCGGCGATGGCGCACGGCCGAAACAGAGCATCAGCGTGGCAACGCTCCGGCCAAGACGACCGGTGCTTGAGCACCAGCAGGCCAAGGGGAGTCCGATGGTGGTGGCGGTGGAGCTTGGGGTGGCTTGTGGTGGCGTGAGTCGTGGGCGACGAGGATGGGCGCACGGTGGCGACGAGGATGGGCGCACGGTGGCGACGGGGATGGAGTAGGTGTGGGAGGAGACTAGGGCGCAAGGGTGGCGGCGAATCGGTGTCGGGCTCACCGGAAAGGAAGAAGAGGGTAGCGGAAATTGGGGTGATGTGGCTGGAGTTGGAGAAGAAAAGGGGTGCGGGGAGGTTGGGGATGAAGATGGTGTGGTGGTAGTGGGCTTTTATAGCCGACAATGGCGGTGGCGGCAGTGTCCGAGCGGAGCGCGTGTGGACGGCTGCGCGCACTTAGCATCGGGGAAGGGGGAAGCTGGGGGCGGGGTGGCGTCGCAGGAGAAGTGGAGCTCACCCTAGATTTTCTCATAGATAAATGTACGAAACAAATCCAATTTGTAAGAAAAAATTCCAAAAAAATTTGAATTTTTACTCCTCACGCCCAGAATTACGTCATGGGTCATTAGATAAGAATCCAAAGATAAAGAGGGAAACAAAGAATATCACTATTGTATAAACAAAAAGTTTGAGAGTAAACATTATTGGCTCGGACTGACAACGACGGTGACGATGCGTTGAGCACCTGTCGCGTGCGAAGGCGCGAGGCGAAGCGACGCTAGCATGGGCGGAATAGGGAGCAGGTGGTGGCTAACAAGGTGGCAGTGTACTGGTGAGATTTGGCATGGAGTGAGGGCGGCACGGGAGTGAACGACGGTGGAGCGCGGCTACTGGGACCAAAGGAGAAAGCTGTTATGAATATTGTGTGTATATTGAAGAGGCCCAATGGGCAATATATATAGGGTGTACAAGGTACAGATAAGGAAATAAAAAAGACTCCTTATTCTATCTCTAACACCCCCCGCAAATGCAAGACATATGCAATAGCATTACATTTGAAAAGGGTTCACACTAAAATATAAAAAAAATCCAAAGTCCGAGTCTTGATAAATATCGTCGTAGCATGCAGCTCTTGGAAAATGTCGATAAAAGATCTCCTATCCGTGGTTCCGCAACAGCCCATAAAACACAATATGTAAGAGCAAAGTCGACCGTGGCAACATGACGAAGAAGATGATGAAACCGACAAAAAGATAAAATTGTCAAGTCGAATAGGAATAGATAGAAGCATGACGACGCAGATCGAAGCCGGGGCAGCAACGCGCGATGCACAAGAAGCGCAATAAAGACGCAATGCACAAGAAGCGCAATAAAGACGCAGAGAGCACAAGAAGCGCAACGGATGCACAGTGCAAAAGAAGCGCGACGCAATGCAGAAGAAGCGCAACAGAGACGCAGTGCAGAAGAAGCGCGGCGCAATGCACAAAAAGTACACCGGAGACGCAGTGCGGAAGAAGCGCAGCGGCCTTAAAAGCGGGGCGACGGATCTGCAGCGGTTCGAAGAAAAGAACAGCAGCTGCTGTCATGCAAAAGACGATTCCTATGCTTCTATGACTGACAATAAATTTGTGGACTCGCATGGTCTAGACGAACTCAAAGATAGAATGATACGAACTTGGATGGACACAGCGGAAGAAAATAACACAAAGTTGGGTTAGCAGTAAAAACTAGCATACTTGAAAGGATAACTAGCTAGCAGCAAAATAGACTCAAGCACTATCCTCCAACAGCAAGCAAATAGACCAGCAGCCACATTGCTCATCGCATAGCAGCAGCAGCACAACCAACTCCCAACAAGCTCGAAGCGAGCAACCTCTCCTCAAGCTACAACCGAGCGGCGATGTTATGCCCAACATCCACCAGCACCACCAGCAGCAGTCGGGAGCAGAGGAACCGAGGCCACAACGCAGGGAGGATTTGGGCAGCGGAAGCTGAAGCAGAGGCGATGCCGAATCCGACCCAAATCCGTCCGGATCTGATCAAGAAAGACGACGGTGTCGCGGGATCCGAGCGACAGCGACGTGCAGACGAGGATGACGACCGGAGCGTCGGCGGCAAGTCGGATGTCTGCAACGACCTCGGCTGCGCGATGAAGATGAAGCACGGAGGCGCAGCAACCTCCAAGCAAGAAGCGACGCCGGCGGATCGAGGCTCGTAGGTGCGCCGTCGGGACGACGCCGGGAGCAGCGGAGCAGAGATGCGACAAGAGGCCGCGAGGATCGCACCGCGCGGAACTGGAGGCGGCGGCTCGGCGAGCACCAGCGCGACGAAGACCGTGGCGACGAGGCGCCGGTCGAGGAGCCGGCGGTACTTAACGCAGAGATCCCCGAAGAAGCAGGCCACCCCCGGGAGTGAAGAACGCTCCTCCCGGGGGCGGCGGGAGCAAAGAACGAGCGGAGGTTAGGAGGCGGCCGTCACGGTAAACCATAAACCTAACCTTGGCTCTGATACCATGTTATGAATATTGTGTGTATATTGAAGAGGCTCAATGGGCAATATATATAGGGTGTACAAGGTACAGATAAGGAAATATAAAAGACTCCCTATTCTATCTCTAACAAAAGCGACGGCGAGGAAAACGCCTCTTGGCTGGGAAAATGTTTCACCAAAAGAGAAGGCGGTTTTTTGGGGAGAATTTCTGAATTTGGCAAGAATTCCAAATTTGAACCAAACTTTAAACAAGTTTTTGAAAATTTGGTAAATTTGGGTCTTTTCAGCTTGCATATCCATACCCAATTTGTGTTTACGCGTTTGCCTTCCAATCCGCAACAACTTCTCTCTTGTTCAGCTACGAGCATGCTACAAGAAAAGTATGCAGTCGAGAGTTGATGCAGTGCCATAAGTTATTAAAACAACGTACAGGTTTATCTGTTCTTGAACATATCATTATCTCGTGTTATCTTGTTTTCTAACTCATGGTTTACGTCTCTCGAGTAGGTTTTCTTGAAAAGGAAGGGCAATTCACGGAGTAAAGCCGGTTTCCCGTTGCTGTTCGTCATCTACATGGCGGGTGTCGGCGTGTCACTCGGTTACCTGTTGCACCTATGAGATCGGTGTGTGTTGGAGATGAAGCACCTGGAGGTAGCTGAGCTTTCTCACAGCAACTGAGTTGAGACTTGAGAAGCAGGTAGCCTTGCAGTAACTAATCAGAGAGGAATTGATGCGGATTGAATCTCCTGTTGAAGTTCTGATACGAGCTGATGCAGATCGAACTTTGAGATAAGATTAAATCCTGTAGGTTGCCCTATATTTCACGGTGAAATATCGGCGAGTGCAATAACACTATTGCAGTTGTGTAATAACACAATGCCTTTCGTGCAGTAACATGCCGGCGGTGGTGTAGTAACATTATGTTTTTTGTGTAGTAACACGACATTCATAACATAGTAATGAATTTGATAACGTGGTTGAATCGCACTAGATCAACAAGAACCAAATTAGAAGAGATCATCCGTGGCCTCACAAACAATGGACAATGATTGATCACGAACTAGAAGATTGAATCGTATAGATTTCGGGGACAGTCTCAAGAATAGAACACCCTTGATCTGCGCCAACTCTCACATGCTCTAGACTGGAAACTTTTGACTGGTAACTAGGGATTCACGCTAACGGCACACGATCGGAATATACGTGTTTTCAACTCATAATTTAACTATGCCTTTACATTGGGCGCAGGCGCACCCTATGGGTTTATATAGCCAACACACGTACCAAGACCTCAAGGCCAATTAGAACTCTCACGCATGTATATAATCAACATGTTTAACCTGGACTATAATATGAACCTTCTAAACCATACGACTCAATGTTCCTAAATTAAATTAGTGTCTTAGTTTCTTTTACATCTCAGAACCAATTAACATAGAATTAATTGATGCAAACCGACTCAACAATACTCAAATGTGCCACTTTAACTTGGTTGTCACGTGGACCCTATTCGAGATCACGTAAAGAAAGGAAATTTTGTAGGCCAAAATTCATGTATCGAACCTATGTTGTTATGGCGAACAGAAGAGATTCTGTTGGTGACCTTGCAGATGTTTAGGGATTTTAGTTGCTGCCCATTCCATTTATCTCCTAATCTTTCCTTTAAGTACGTATTTGAGTAAAACTCTTTCCAACTAATACCAACCAAATTGAATTCCTTTCCAATCCTCTCGCCAATTTCCAAACAGTCCGAATTGATCTCTTGGTTGGAAACATGTGCAACATAGACTACTGCTACATGCATGCCAAACCACTCCAAATCAGAGCCAATTTAGTTAGAGACTCGATCTCGGTTGCACTCGGTCACAAGTCCCATGCACGTATGTCTGCACCGGCTTTGCCCCTCGCGCACACGCCGCATGCATTGCTTGCCCGTGCTCTGTATCAACTTCCTGGCTGACATGCACCACGCCCACACACGTCAGCTAGATGTGTTGCATTCATTTCTTTCTTCTGATAAAACTCTAAAATTAATTCATGTGAAACAGTTTGTACACAAGAATTAAGTTCAATAGCAGGGATAATAGTGGTGGCCGCATCAGGAATTCTTGTCGCGTTCGTGACGATCGTCACACCATCAGTTCATAACTTCACATTGAGCTCCCAACCCAGTGCTATGCTTGCTTGGTTTTTGTCAGGAAAAAAAATGTTTATGCATAGAACTAGTCAATTAATTAGGTCACTCAATAAGGAGATTGACAATTGGTAGCCACCAATACCACCTTGGTGTGATGCTGTCTTCATTGCCCAAATATGTATTTCCAATTGGCCGGCCACTTGCCGGCCAATGCAACCACGAGTTTGCGGCAACTAAACTAGGCGAAATCCGGCGTGCCGGCCGGCCGGCCGGAGTTTCCGAAGGAGAAGATTGAAACTCGACAACGATGAGTCGAGTTTTCCACGCAAAATAGCATGCACGCACGTCGTAGAGCAAGGGTGCTATAAAAGTGGCCGTGCCACCGCGGACTCTCCTCGCTTCCAAGGCTCCAATCCTTCCTTCCAGCTCGACCTACGATCCCTCTCCGCCGTTTCTCTCTTCCGCTTTCTCTCTCCACCTCCTTATCCTTATTCGTCGTCGGCGTCGCGAGCGCCGGCCATGGGTTGCGGTGGCTCGAAAGAGGACGTGGCCACCGGCAGCAACACTGCCAACGGCAACAAGCTCTTCCGGAGGAGGTCCACCGTCTCCGCCAGCCACCGGTCCTCCCGCGCGTCGTCCTCGTCGTCGGACGACACCTCCGTCGCCGTCAAGGACGTCGTCAAGGAGACGGCGGCCGGCGAGGCCAAGGCCGATGTCGAGGTGACGTCGGCCGAGAAACCCGTCGCCGTCGTCGTGGTCAAGAAGGATGTCACCGACGACGCTGCTGCCGCTGCCACGGTGACCGAGGCGGCGGCGGAGCAACCACGTAAGGAGGAGGAGAAGGAGGAGGAGCTGCCCAAGTCGACCATGGTTGATGCGGCGGTGGCGGTGGAGGAGGCTAAGGTTGACGAGGCAATGGAAGTAGTAGTTCTCAAGGAGGAGGAGGTTGAGGAGACCAAAGCCGACGAAGAGGAGGTGGTGGAGGTGGAGGAGTCTCCTGCTCCGACAAATGAGGATGGCAAGTTCAATTAATATCGCACCAATTCACATACGCACACAAAAAAGAAGAGGATGCAATTATGCATGTGTCTGCGATATGCTGCAGGGGAATCGGATGGGCAGAACACCACGGAACCCGTGGTGGCCAAACCCGTCGATGAGCACAAGGCAGAGGAGGCGGCGGCCACCGTCTCGGAGTCGTCGTCGGAGAAGAACGCCGACGAGCCAAAAGCCGCCGCCACCACCCCAACCGAATCGCCGGCGAACTAATTAAGCGAAGGCAAAGAGACGCCCGTGCAATGCATGCGCTCGACCAGGCGGAGATAAGATGCAATCGTGCATTATCATGCGTGCGTGCGTTTATCTGGAACGCTCGTTTACGTGGAATTGATGTGCTCGATCGATGGATGCATTCTTTGTGGTTGTTCATGTTATGAAGTACCGAAATCCTATTTTGCGTGCGCGCGGTGGACCACCTCTGTCCTTCCTATTTTCTCTTTCTTCATCTTGCCATTTTGTCAGAACCAAGAGAGCGCCCGTGGAGGGCCTAGGCGGCGTGTTTGGAACTTTTCGCTCGAAAAAGCAGGAAGTGTTAGGAATAGCTTTAACTTCGGTTTTTCACTCGGAAAAACAGGAAGCCATTCCAAACGGTTTGCTTTTCTCCCTACCTTTTCCCAAAGCCGAAAGCCTCCCGCGGGGAGTTTTCCGCAGCCCTGTTCCAACTTTGCCCCAAAACTTGGGGTTATTTAGCCATTTTTTTGCCATTGAATGAAACCCTCCTCTCATCCTCCTCTCATCATCCTCCTCTCGCGCCGTCCCCACCCTCCCTCTTCCTCCTCCGCCGGCGTCGGCGCCCCGCCCCCGTCCTCCTCCCGCGCTACCCCCGTCCACCTTCCTCCTCCTCCCCCGGCGCCGGTGCCCCGCCCCCATCCTCCTCTGCGCTCCCCGCGCCGTGTCCTTGTCTGTGTGCCCCAGCGCGCCACCACCACTCCTCCCCTCCCCGAACCGCTCTGCGCGCGCCCGCCTCCGGCCAATCGGATGTGCACTCCCCCGCCGCCACCGCCGGCCCTAACGCTATCCTCCTCCCTCGACCCCGAGTTGGGCGCCGTCTGAGACCCTCCCCGCCGCACGCGTGGCCGAACCTAGCCCCCTTTTAAAGTTTATTTTCTTTTTTCCTGTTGTAAATTAATTATTTATGTAATATTTGTTTTTTAATAATTGTTTATTTTAATAATTATTTATGTAATGATTGTTAAGTGTAATTATTTACGTAATAATTGTTATTGTAATTATTATGTTAATTATCGTCAATTGTGGTCTATTACATTAATTGCTATCAACTCCGTTAATTAGCGTTAATTACGGTGTTGTCGTTAATTGCCGTAAATGGGGTTAATTACCTTTACTTATCGTTAATTGTCATCAAACGGCATCAAACAAGCATCATTTGCCTTAGGGACATTTCAAATATTTTCATCTCAGAAGCTGCAGTCAGCCTACCTAAAAATCAGACAGCCAATCACCAAACCTCTTCAGCTCAGCCGTGCAACCCAACCGAAAGCCACTTTTCATAAAAACTGCAGCCGTGCCAAATAGGCCCTATGCCACGTCGCCGTCGGAAGCCCGCCCCAATCCTAGGTGCGCCATCGCCGTCATCGAGTGCAGGGGAGCCTAGCAAGGAGGCCCTAACCAAGTTTGAACCAAAAGAAGGCTGCCCCGGCACACTCAATTTTAGTTTTTAATGAAGTAGCCTAATGCCTAACTACTTATGCCCTCGCTCATCCCAGCTGAGATGGCCCGACAGCTCATTTGTGCCCCCCCTCATTTTCTTGACCTGGGTTCGCCCTAGTCCCAATGCTGACGCCTACCACCACCGTGGTCGGCTGTCATTAACACCTCTTTGGGCGTATGACGAGAGGAGACCCAAGCGTAACGCACGGGTAGGGATGGCAATGGGGCCCCATTCCCTGTTCCCCGACGGGGAATTCACCCATTAGGGGGCCGGGGTTAGGGTATTTCCGCAACATCCCAAGTTTTGGCTTGCGTTTCAAATGTAAGAAAATGAGTAGAAATTAAAATTTTTTCTTACATCTTGCAATTCTTGTATGTTCTAAAGAATTCTTGCAAAAGAATTATGGGATTACAAGTCACAAGTCACTCTGATCGAAAACCTTGTCTTCCAAAAACATTCTTGTCCAACCTTGTGATCATCCTCTGGGGATAGTTTTCTTAGTTCTAGGGTTATTGTGTGACCCTCTGAAAAGTTTCACAATTTTTAGAAATTGTTTGAACATTTTAAGAATTTGTCAAACCACTTTGACCCTTGGTCAAAACCTAGCTCGACCTTGGGAAATTTAGGAAAAATGCTCGGCATAAAACCTCTTGAAATTTTGCACAAGGTCCATCTCAAGATTAGCAAGCTCTGTAAAAATTTCATAAATTTTGGAGTTAGTTTGCTATCTCAAACACTCATAAAGTTTGACTCAAAAATCAAACCCTAGTCAATGTTCTGTTGGACTCGAGGCAGACACCTTGCTCGGTGGAGCCCAACCAAGTCGAAACCACCCGAGCACTCCGTGCATGTAATCAACCTCGTATTTGGATCCTTGCCCTACCTGTTGTGATATGAAAACAACCCTCGGACCTCCCACTCACCACGACCACCCGTGTCCGTTTTGCAAAGACAACCCTCCGGGCATCCTCCAAGAACTCCTCGAAACCCTTGGAGACCTCCCGAAAGTTCTCCAAAAGACCTCCGGATCTCCGCGAGGACCTCCCGAAGACCTCCTCAAACCACGTTGGCATTTTTGCAAAGACCACCCCGCCGGTCTTTCACAAAACAACCCTCCAGACCACCTCTAGTAGCACCTGAGGGATCGTGGGCCGTCCATCCTCTGATCTGTGCCTCATACCTCCTTGCGCGTAGGACCTCCTCCTCGCGTGTGCCATCCAGACCTCCGATCACTTCTTTTAGTCTGGGCCCTTCGATTCAAATCCAACTGCCCGGACCTCCTAACCCGAGCTCAAGTCCACCCGAACGCTATGCTCCTTGACCAGTTCTTGTGGGGCTCTCACTGCCTGGTGGGACCTCTGGGACTGGTCATCCTCGCTTTTGCAGGCATGCGTGTGTGTCAGAGCTACAGCAGTTGGAGCAGCGCCTTATCAAATCATATCCTTGTCAACGGCTAGCTCTGCCAACCTTTAATGCATGTCAGCACCTTCTTCCCAAAGTCCTCTTTTCCACCTGACCTGTCATATCATGTACTTTCATGGCAGGGACTTTTGACTCGAGTGCACCGTGGAGCTCAACCTTGCTCCACTCCTTTGCTCTCTCGGCTTTAATGAAACCCTGAGCTCTTCCTTAGCTTCTTTTAGACACCTTTGTGCCCACCTGAGCTCCTTCTCTCTGTGTTCTTGTGCTCAGAACACCGAAGACCTCCTAGCCACCATTTGCAGGACCTTGGAGCTCCTCGAAGCCTTGGGGCTCCAGTGATTCACTTGGGATTCTTGTCCTGCCAACTAGTTTATTTGAATCACCTTGAGCGTTCCCTAACTTGCCTTGTTTGACCTCCTCAGGGATCGTCAGATTTGGGAACTTGCTCTTCATTGGCTGGTTTTGCTCCTTCTTTCTCAACTCCGGCAAGCACCATTGTCGTCGGAGCTCTTTCGGCCATCCCCGGACCTCCTCCATTCTCAGGTTAGTACCTTAGCTTTGGAAATCCGGCTCTGTTGGACCTCGTTAGCTTTCCTTTTTGCCGTATTTCGCCTCGGCGGTCGTCTCCGGTTAGCCGCCGGTAGGAGGTGTGTTAGCTCTAGTTTTTGGTGCCTTTAGGTTACCCTTACTATTTAGAGCACATCCGTGCCTTTGGTTCTCGCCGGCGTGGACTACCAGCGGCGGTGAACTCAAACTTCGAACTCGGGCTTTTTGTCGTGCCATACTCGGACCATCCCTGTAGCTCGATGATTAGCCTTTAATGCCTGTCGGGATTGTTGCTCGTGTCGTTTCCAGGTAGATCGCGGGCTTCTATTGTCGTACGGTAAAGCCCCCGCCTCGGCAACGTCTGGGACCTCCTAGGTTAGGTCTTAGCCGTTAAAGTCCTCGCAGATACAATCTAGACCGTAGGATCTTGTCAGTTAAAACCTAGCTACCAGGACCTCCCTCAGGTTAGATCCTAGCCATCGAGAACCTCCTCGGGTTAATCTTCACCGTTAGGATCACCTCCGTGCAAAGTGACCACCCCGCGGTCATTTTTTTTGTAAAAAAGTCACCTTCAGGACCACCTCGGGTGAATCTTGGCCGTCCATGAGCTCCCTTGTGTAGATCTGGATCGTCCAGACCTCTACCCCTAAGGCTTGCTGTTATGAAAACCGCCAGGACCTCCTAGGACATATCTCGGCCATTAAAGACCTCCTCGGTGAGATCCTAGCCGCCCAGGTGTCCCTCTGTTAACTTACCGTTTCGGACCTCCTTCGCTTGATCGTGACCGTTAAGACCTCCCTCGCGAGATCTTGGCCGTCAAGACCTCTTCGTTTGGACCTCAGTCTCTAGGACCTCCTGGTTTCAATCCCAGCCGTTTAGAAGCTCCCCAGTTTAGATCTGTGCCGTTGGGAGTTTTCTATGAAAACTCTAGGTCGCAGGACCTCTTCGGTTTTGAATCTCAGCCGTCAAAGACCTCTTCTAGGGTAGATCTGGACCCTTAGATCCTTTTGGTAAAATCCTTAAGTGCGGAACCTCCTCAGGGTCCTCTTTGCAAAAGACCACCCCGGTCTTTGTAAAGGAATCTCAGACCACCCCAGAAAATGCGGGCGTTAAGACCTCCCCTAGGAGATCTTAGCCATCGGGGTCCTCCTCCGCTAAATCCTCACCCCCAAGACCTCCCTGTAAAATCCCAACCGCTAGGACCTCCTCCCGGGTTCATCTCGACCGTCGAGATCTTCCTCCGTGAAGACCTCTGCTCTCAGGACCTCCCCGATTAAATCTGGACCGTCCAAGACCTCCTTTGGTAGATCTTGGCCGTCCCAGACATCCTCCGTTATGTCCTTAGCTTTAGGACCTCCTCTCAGTTCCGGACCGTTAGATTTAGATCTAACGGGCTGAACCTCCTCGGTAGATCTTAGCGCGAGACCTCCTCCCGGATCTAACCGTTCGGACCTCCTCGATGAGACTTCCACCTTAAGGACCTCCCGTTAGATCCGGACCTTTGAGTCTAGATCTAATGGCTCGAACCTCCCTAGGCGCGTTAAGGTCTTCTCGCAGGTGCTCGTGGAGGATCTCGCGCCGGGTTAAGTGGTGTGCGATCTCGATCAACGGCCCACGACCTCTCCTTCTAACTCGATCTGTTGGACCACGAGAGATTTTTATTTTCAAATTGATTTTGGTGTAACTTCAAAATTTCGTATCTTAGTCTTTTTTTGCTCCTTTTTGAATGATTCCAATTGCATTAGCTTTGTAATAAACTGAACTTCAATCTGAAAATGAACTTAGGTACTTTTCTGTAGCAGAAACTAGTGTAGGCTATGTTAACTTGTTGCGATATTAAATATTGTCTAGAAATTCATTAAACTTGTAAAATACATAACTTCTTCTCTGTATTTCCAAACTGAGCAAACTAAATCTTGTTAAAATCCTCTAGTAATGTACTTTAGTGTAGAATAGGTTTTCAGGTGGTCTTTACCACTGAAATAAATGATACCCTAGTTTTACAACTTAGAAAGATCATGACTAATTCATTTCAACTCCAAATGAAGTAAACTTAACTTTGTTGTTCTTAGGATGACCTTATCTACCTACCATAAAATTTTCAGATTTCAGATCATTCTAGAAATTTTTGCCATAAACAGTAACCGAAATTAATTTAATTAGGATTTTCTAGGTTGAGAAAATTTGTTTAGGCCATAACTTTTTCATGCTAAGTCCAAATGAAGTGATTCTTGTTCCTAAAATTGTCTAAAATCATGATCTTGCTGCTATATAAATTTCATGGGTTTTGGAAAACTTTTGCTATTGAGTTTGGTTTGGTGTTCCTCGTTCTTATTGGTTTTGTCACTTTTCGCGTTAGGTTCCGGAGAGATTATTGTTGACCCTGAGCTTAATCCTCTGTAGCAAGAGCAATTCCGGCAAGGCAAGCAGTTTGATCATATTAATCCCTGTATTTTTAAGTAATTATGGTGTTTACAAATTCTATGTATGCATTGCTAGTTTGTGTTAAACTATTGTCGTTAGTTGACCTAGTAGATGCATTTCCTTAAGCAAATGATCATCCTTTACTACCATAAGCCTAGGTTATTGCTGTGATTAGAGCTCGTTGGATGAACTCTTGTCACTTAGTAGTTGCGAATTAATTGCTTAGCCATGCTTAGCTTCCGGTAGAAATGGGCGGTTATCGACTTGTCGATAAACTTGATCACATAAAACTTATTATCACTTATGATTTCAGCCTTGTGCCATGTTTACTTGTGAAAACTAAAAACTGAAACAAAATGATTTAGACTTGGGTACAATGGTATGTTGGTGTGCTTTTGGGTGTGACTGGAATGGTGCCCAAGTCAATTAAGGACCGAACTTCTTGTGAGTACACATTATCCGGGCATTTTGTGTGTGCTAACCACACTAGAGGTATGAGACCTCTCTTGAATTAGTACTTTGGGAGGCATTAATTAATGAGTCATTGGTGTAGTTTATAGAAAAAGGATCACAAGGGCATGGCCGGGTGGTTCCTTTCTAGGTCCTCCACCCGTAGAGGGTCAGTAATGTCAGGCTAGCGTTACCTAAATGGCTAATGACTCCGGCTTTGCTTGACTCCACCACAACGTGTGGTCCTAGTGGCCCATTTCGCCGGCTGGCGGTCACTAAGGGTTAACCCCATACGTGCGACTCTTAATTAACGCATTCCATTGGAAACGTCTCGTAGGATTTAGCCGTGCCGGTATACCAAAGGAAGTGTGCTTAGTGTGCTTAATAGCTTGGCAAAAAGGCGGTCTGAAGTGTGGGTACATTGGTACACCCCTGCAGGGTTAAAACTATTCGAATAGCCTCGTCCTAGGTTATGGACACGCTTGGGTAAGCTTTTCAAGATTTAGACTACAACATTTTAATTAAAACTTGATGGGTGGTACGAATATGGGATTCGTGCTATGTGTGGTGGCTATTGGGTTAGTCACCAATAGGTGGTTACTCTTGTACTTATTGTATCTTGTGTTATTTCATTCAATAAAAACTGATTGCAAACTTGCTTTTGAAACGTACTACATTATTACAAATAAAGTTGGCTTTGTGCAAAATGAGACATACAACCTCCACTTAAATAAGCTTGCATGTAGCATATTGATAGGTCTGCTATTCCACACGTGAGTCTTGCGAGTACATTTTTGTACTCATTTGCTTTGCTTATTTGTTGCGAGAGGAAGAGTTGATCCCCAAGGGATCGACTTTTGTGAGTCTTTGCGGTATGGACGACTAGCTTGGCGGCACAGTCGGTTGCCTTGTGGGTTATGGCTAACGGTTGGATTTTGTTTGTAGCCATCTTATGGCACTTTTGCTTCGCTGTTAATGTTACTTTGATGTCGTTTGGCCGGTCGGCCTTCTTGTGTAATAACTCTATTATGTATGTCTTTCGTTAGGATTAATGTTATGTGATGTATGGAATTAATGCGTGATTTTGTGCAGTGTGTATCTGCATTTAGGAAGTATACATGTCTCGGGGCTTGTTTTATTTTATTTGTGATGCTAGAGTCAATGGAAGACTAAGCATTACAAGCCAAATAAATCGGGGTCCTCACAAAGTTGGTATCAGAGCCTTACTGACCGTAGAAACCCTAAGCTTGGTCGTCTTTTGGATATTTTGGAAAACATAATTTCAAAATATCAAATGATTTATGAAAGCTTAATTAACTTCTCAGATTTTACTCCTTACCTATCTTAGCTTTCTTCTCTCATCTCGCTCTAACTTAAGTTTTAAAAGTTGTTTTCCTCTCCTTCTTTCAAAAGATAGTTGTTATCATTTAAGTTGGGTTGTGGGAACCAATGAGTTTGGCAAATTGAAGTGTTGGCTGCCCTTCTACAAGATTTTGAAGCTTCTGGAATGGTGAATTTCGACTAGGAGCTTGGATGCAAAATCTGGACAGCAAGCGTCAATTTCCGGACAGCAAGCTCAAAGGTTCTAAAGAAGGTAGATAATGAGAGGGTAATTCAACTAAAACTTGTGGGAATAAAAGGGTAAGAAGTGATATTAGTTGGCTAAGTATCTAACATGCTGAAATTTGGTCCTATTAGAATTTGAGTTGCATGCTGAAATTTACCTTCCTAAACCGATTGCTCGTTCCCTCCATACGAGTTAGTCGTACCGGGAAGTTGATCTTGTGGTTGAAACCTTGTGCTGATTTTGTGGTTGTTTTTGAGCTTTTTTTTAGTTCATCTCTTAGTGGTTTATTGTTTCTTTGCCTTAAACTTTCGGGTTTGATCCTTGTCCATCTTAGTATCTATCCCCACCCTAACGTTCAGCAGGACCCCCTAGTCCTTGGTGTTTCTTCCGCGTCCTTGATTTCTAGTCTTGGGTTTGCGCTAACCCATCTCTTCAGAGCGAGGATGTGCAGACGGACCGTGGCGGACTAGGTCGACAAAGTGGCGGGATGAAGGTCTCCACAGCTAGCTTGTCCAAACAAGGATTGCAAGCGCCTCCTCTCAGCGATTGTGATGGATTTGGTCCCCTTTTTGTTGTGACCATGGTAAAAGAGCCTTATCGCCGAAGGTTGCAACCACAGGAAGGTCAAGGTGCATCGTATTGTGGTGAGAAGGACACCACGACAACGAGTGTACTCTGACACGCCCAACTGCGATGAAGACCACCTACCCGAAAGCGTCATTGCCAAAGTCACTTGTTTTCTCTGCGAGAGAAGCACTCACTATCCCAAAGTGTAGCATGAACACGGTGATCGCGAGTCATTAGAAACCGATGGCGCTTCTGCCGGTCATCTACAAGTATCAATCGCCAATGCTTCGGACGAGAGAAATTCTTGGATGATTTGTGCGTGGAGCTGCAGGACAAATTACGATCTATACCTTCCCGACCTTGATTACGGTGAGAATCCCGTAGTGGTGGGGCGAGAAGAAGAAGCTAAAGGATCGTCGCAAGCATCAGCGGATGGCGGATGTCACTTGTTTCTTCAGTAACAACAAGGGTCACTATCGCGCATAGTTGCCTAAGAAGAGTGCAACACCCCTCGCCCTCCGCGGGCGTGTTTGATCTCGTGCACTGCGGTCCAGCGACAAGGTGGCCCCATAATCTGGCGTTATTACGTGCTTCTATTGCGCAAGAAGGGCATTACGCCAACGATTGCCCGTGAAGCATCGGAGGCGGAAGGCTTTCGTGATCAAGTCAACTCCATCTCCGTGAAGAAGTTCGGGGCGCTGGCGTCATGTTGGGTGCGCTTCTTGTTTACTCTTACCACGATACGGTATTATTCGATTCGAGCGTCTCGTTCCTTTATATCCCTATCTTTTACTGCTGATGGTGATCTTCATCTTGCTCCATCATTGGTGCCTAGCACCACCTCTGTTTCATCAAGCCTTACTAGCCTACCCCGTTTTCCCCAAGAAGAAGGCTACCATCCGGGTTGTCATCGGTCTTTTGACTTGAGTGACACCCTTTTGTCCCTATACATCCAAGGGCATCACCTACTTGGTATTGCCTCAAATTTCTGTGACCTGATTAGCCATGGTCCCTCTAACCAACTAGCTGTGGAGGGATGACTCCGCATAGCTAGTTAGCAGGCTGAGATCCCGTTGTTGGCGGAATTAACCAGACAAGTCGCTCCACCAGCCAACAACGATCTTGCGTCGTCGCCCTAAAAAATCGAGGAAGATCTCTCAGTCTGTCAATCCTTGCTATATCTGGACCTGATAAGTTTCCCCGTGTCAACTAAAGTGGCACATTTTCTACAGTCGAGGCGAGACTTGTGTCGGTCCCTTGCTTGAGCTCCTTGTCTCGGGGAATCGTGCCATTCAATTCCTTGAAGTTCAATGGTCGAATTGTTCCAAGGATGAAGCTACTTGGAAGCGGAAGACCGTCGGCATCTGACTACCCTCTTTCTTTCCTGAGCGAGTCAAATCTCGGGACGAGATTTTTGTAAGGGGGGAGAGTTGTAACATCCCATGTTTTGGCTTGCGTTTCAAATGTAAGAAAATGAGTAGAAATTAAAAAAATTTCTTACATCTTGCAATTCTTGTATGTTCTAAAGAATTCTTGTAAAAGAATTATGGGATTACAAGTCACAAGTCACTCTGATAAAAAACCTTGTCTTCCAAAAACATTCTTGTCCAACCTTGTGATCATCCTCTGGGGATAGTTTTCCTTAGTTCTAGGGTTATTGTGTGACCCCTCTGAAAAGTTTCACAATTTTTAGAAATTGTTTGAACATTTTAAGAGGCCGTCAAACCACTTTGACCCTTGGTCAAAACCCTAGCTCAGCACCTTGGGAAATTTCTGGGAAAAATGCTCAGCATAAAAACCTCTAGAAATTTTGCACAAGGTCCATCTCAAGATTATCAAGCTACTGTAAAAATTTCATAAATTTTGGAGTTAGTTTGCTATCTCAAACACTCCCTTAAAGTTTCAGCTCAAAAATCAAACCCTAGTCAATGTTCGTTGGACTCGAGGCCGACACCTTGCTCGGGTGGAGCCCAACCAAGTTAAACCACCCAGAGCACTCCGTGCATGTAATCAACCTCGGTAGATGGATCCTTTCCCTACATTGTGATCTGAAAACAACCCTCGGACCTCCCACTCACACGACCACCCGTGTCCGTTTGCAAAGACAACCCTCCGGGCATCCTCCAGAACTCCTCGGAAACCCTTGGAGACCTCCCGAAAGTTCTCCAAAGACCTCCTCGGATCTCCCACAGGACCTCCCGAAGACCTCCTCAAACCATGTTGGCATTTTTGTAAAGACCACCCCGCTGGTCTTTCGCAAAACAACCCTCGAGACCACCTCTGTAGCTTTGAGGATCGTGGGCCGTCCATCCTCTGATCTGTGCCTCATACCTCCTTGCGCGTAGGACCTCCTCCTCGCGTGTGCCATCCAGACCTCCGATCACTTCTTTTAGTCTGGGCCCTTCGATTCAAATCCAACTGCCCGGACCTCCTAACCCGAGCTCAAGTCCACCCGAACGCTATGCTCCTTGACTAGTTTCTTGTGAGGCTCTCACTGCCTGGTGGGACCTCTGGGACTGGTCATCCTCGCTTTTGCAAGCATGCGTGTGTGCCAGAGCTACAGCAGTTGGAGCAGCGCCTTGTCAAATCATATCCTTGTCAACGGCTAGCTCTGCCAACCTTTAATGCATGTCAGCACCTTCTTCCCAAAGTCCTCTTTTCCACCTCCTCGAAGCCTTCAGGGCTCCAGTGATTCACTTGGGATTCTTGTCCTGCCAACTAGTTTATTTGAATCACCTTGAGCGTTCCCTAACTTGCCTTGTTTGACCTCCTCAGGGATCGTCAGATTTGGGAACTTGCTCTTCATTGGTGGTTTTGCTCCTTCTTTCTCAACTCGGCAAGCACCATTGTCGTCAGAGCTCTTCGCCATCCGGACCTCCTCCATTCTCGAGTTAGTACCTTAGCTTTGGAAATCCGGCTCTGTTGGACCTCGTTAGCTTTCCTTTTGCCGTATTTCGCCTCGGCGTCGTCTCGGTTAGCGCCGGTAGGAGGTGTGTTAGCTCTAGTTTTGGTGCCTTTAGGTTACCCTTGCTATTTAGAGCACATCCGTGCCTTTGGTTCTCGCGGCGTGGACTACTTCGCGGCGGTGAACTCAAACTTCGAACTCGGGCTTTTGTCGTGCCATACTCGGACCATCCACGTAGCTCGATAATTAGCCTTTAATGCTGTCGGGATTGTTGCTCGTGTCGTTTCGGGTAGATCGCGGGCTTCTATTGTCGTCGGTAAAGCCCCCGCCTCGACAACATCTGGGACCTCTAGGTTAGGTCTTAGCCGTTAAAGTCTCATGAGATACAATCTAGACCGTAGGATCTTGTCGATTAAAACCTAGCTACCAGGACCTCCCTCAGGTTAGATCCTAGCCATCGAGAACCTCCTCGGGTTAATCTTCACCGTTAGGATCACCTCCGTGCAAAGTGACCACCCCGCGGTCATTTTTTGTAAAAAGTCACCTTCAGGACCACCTCGGGTGAATCTTGGCCGTCCATGAGCTCCCTTGTGTAGATCTGGATCGTCCAGACCTCTACCCCTAAGACTTGCTGTTATGAAAACCGCCAGGACCTCCTAGGACATATCTCGGCCGTTAAAGAACTCCTCGGTGAGATCCTAGCCGCCCAGGTGTCCCTCTGTTAACTTACCGTTTCGGACCTCCTTCGCTTGATCGTGGATTAAGACCTCCCTCGCGAGATCTTGGCGTCAAGACCTCTTCATTTGACCTCGGTCTCTAGGACCGCCCCTAGATCGGATCAGAGCGCGTAAGACCTCCGGTTTCAATCCCAGCCGTTTAGAAGCTCCCCAGTTTAGATCTGTGCTGTTGGGAGTTTTCTATGAAAACTCTAGGTCGCAGGACCTCTTCGGTTTTGAATCTTAGCCGTCAAAGACCTCTTATAGGGTAGATCTGGACCCTTAGATACTTTTTTGTACAATCCTTAAGTGCGGGACCTCCTCCGAGGTCCTCTTTGCAAAAGACTACCCACGGTCTTTGTAAAGGGAATCTCAGACCACCAGAGCAAATCTGGGCGTTAAGACCTCCCCACAGGAGATCTTAGCCATCGGGTCCTCCTCAGCTAAATCCTCACCCCAAGACCTCCCTGTAAAATCCCAACCGCTAGGACCTCCTCCCGAGTTCATCTCGACCGTCGAGATCTTCTTTCGTGAAGACCTCTGCTCTCAGGACCTCCCCGATTAAATCTGGACCGTCCAAGACCTCCTCTGGTAGATCTTGGTCGTCCCAGACATCCTCCGTTATGTCCTTAGCTTTAGGACCTCCTCTCAGTTCCGGACCGTTAGATTTAGATTTAACGGGCTAGACCTCCTCGGTAGATCTTAGCTGCTGAGACCTCCCTCCTTCAGATCTAACCGTTAGGACCTCCTCAGTAGACTTCCACCTTTAGGACCTCCCCGTTAGATCCAGACCTTTGAGTCTAGATCTAATGGCTCAGACCTCCCCTAGGCGCGTTAAGGTCTTCTCGCTTGGGTGCTCGTGGAGGATCTCACGCCGGGTTAAGTGGTATGCGATCTCTGATCAACGGCCCACGACCTCTCCTTCTAACTCGATCTGTTGGACCACGAGAGATTTTTATTTTCAAATTGATTTTGGTGTAACTTCAAAATTCCGTATCTTAGTCTTTTTGCTCCTTTTGAATGATTCCAATTGCATTAGCTTTGTAATAAATGAACTTCAATCGAAAATGAACTTAGGTACTTTTACATGAGAGAAACTAGTGTAGGCTATGTTAACTTGTTGCAATATTAAATATTGTCTAGAAATTCATTAAACTTGTAAAATACATAACTTCTTCTCTGCATTTCCAAACTGAGCAAACTAAATCTTGTTAAAATCCTCTAGTAATGTACTTTAGTGTAGAATAGGTTTTCAGGTGGTCTTTACCACTGAAATAAATGATACCCTAGTTTTACAACTTAGAAAGATCATGACTAATTCATTTCAACTCCAAATGAAGTAAACTTAACTTTGCTGTTCTTAGGATGACCTTATCTACCTACCATAAAATTTTCAGATTTCACATCATTCTAGAAATTTTTGCCATGAACAGTAACCGAAATTAATTTAATTAGGATTTTCTAGGCTGAGAAAATTTATTTAGGCCATAACTTTTTCATGCTAAGTCCAAATGAAGTGATTCTTGTTCGTAAAATTGTCTAAAATCATGATCTTGCTGCTGTATAAATTTCATGGGTTTTGGAAAACTTTTGCTATTGAGTTTGGTTTGGTGTTCCTCGTTCTTATTGGTTTTGTCACTTTTAGCGTTAGGTTAGGAGAGATTATTGTTGACCACAGGCTTAATCCTCTGCAGCAAGAGCAATTCCAGCAAGGCAAGCGGTTTGATCATGTTAATCCTGTATTTTTAAGTAATTATGTTGTTTACAAATTCTATGTATGCATTGCTAGTTTGTGTTAAACTATTGTCGTTAGTTGACCTAGTAGATGCATTTCCTTAAGCAAATGATCATCCTTTACTACCATGAGCCTAGGTTATTGTTGTGATTAGAGCTCGTTGGATGAACTCTTGTCACTTAGTAGTTGCGAATTAATTGCTTAGCCATGCTTAGCTTCCAGTAGAAATGGCGGTTATCGACTTGTCGATAACCTTGATCACATAAAACTTATTATCACTTATGATTTCAGCCTTGTGCCATGTTTACTTGTGAAAACTAAAAACTGAAACAAAATGATTTAGACTTGGGCACAATGGTATGTTGGTGTGCTTTTGGATGTGGTGGAATGGTGCCCAAGTCAATTAAGGACCGAACTTCTTGTGAGTACACATTATCCAGCATTTTGTGCGTACTAACCACACTAGAGGTATGGGACCTCTCTTGAATTAGTACTTTGGGAAGCATTAATTAATAAGTCACCGGTTTGTAGTTTATAGAAAAAGGATCACAAGGGCGTGGCCGGGTGGTTCCTTTCTAGGTCCTCCACCCGGTCGAGTCAGTAATGTCCGGCTAGCGTTACCTAAATGGCTAATGACTCCGGCTTTGCTTGTCTCCACCACAACGTGTGGTCCTAGTGGCCTATTTGCGGTTTGGTCACTAAGGGTTAACCCCATCGTGCGACTCTTAATTAACGCATTCCATTGGAAACATCTCGTAGGACTTAGCCGTGTGCTGCATACCAAAGGAAGTGTGCTTAGTGTGCTTAATAGCTTGGCAAAAAGGCGATGCGAGTGTGGGTACATTGGTACACCTGCGAGGTTAAAACTATTCGAATAGCCTTGTCTAGGTTATGGACACGCTTGGGTAAGCTTTTCAAGAGTTAGACTACAACATTTTAATTAAAACTTGATGGGTGGTACGAATGCGGGATTAGTGCTGTAATGTGGTGGCTATTGGGTTAGTCACCAATAGGTGGTTACTCTTGTACTTATTGTATCTCGTGTTATTTCATTCAATAAAACTGATTGCAAACTTGCTTTTGAAATGTACTACATTATTACAAATAAAGTTGGTTTTGTGCAAAATGAGACATACAACCTCCACTTAAATAATCTTGCATGTAGCATATTGATAGGTGCGCTATTCCACACGTCGATCTTGCGAGTACATTTTGTACTCATTTGCTTTGCTTATTTGTTGCGAGAGGAAGGAGTTGATCCCAAGGGATCGACTTTTATGAGAATTAACGTGGTATGGGCGACTAGCTTGGCGGCCGTCGGTTGCCTTGTGGGTTATTGCTAACCGGTTGGATTTTGTTTATAGCCATCTTATGGCACTTTTGCTTCCGCTGTTAATGTTACTTTGATGTCGTTTGGCCGGTCGGCCTTCTTGTGTAATAACTCTATTATGTATGTCTTTCGTTAGGATTAATGTTATGTGATGTATGGAATTGATGCGTGATTTTGTAACAGGGTGTGTATACTGCATTTTTGGGAAGTATACATGTCTCGGGGCTTGGTTTATTTGATTTGTTATGCTAGAGTCAATGGAAGACTAAGCATTACAAGCCAAATAAATCGGGATCCTCACAATTTCCTCCCCCACGGGGATGCTAATATACAAATACAATTCCCTATTGGGTGAAGCAGGGCCGGGCCATTCCCCTACTCCCCATCCCCGCTACCCACATGGGCCCCTGATAACCCTATGACATGTGGGCCACTAGCCCCCTACTGCATTGTTTAAATCTTTAAGGGTTTGCTTGCTTATTTGCTTGGGAGTTGGGACACCATCTTTAAGAATATTGTTGGAATTCCACTGATAAACACTGTTTAAATCTTTTGGAATACTAATTCGTCGTCTCTATGTGTGTCTGTGTAGGAGAGGTTAGGGATCCAATTTTCGGATCTGGGTCCCTGTGGGGCCCCGATAACCCGACGGAGATGGGGAACGGGGGAGAATACCACCCCAGGACGGGGCGGGGATGGGGAACGGGGATTTTTTCTTCTCTTGGGGACGGGGATGTTCCACCATTCCCCGTCGGGGAATGGCCCCATTGCCATCACTACGCATAGGCGATGCATGCGATGTCACTTTTTCCGTCTTCTAGGCAGAATAGCCTTTTGGAATTAAGTGGGCTTTGGCCCATCCTTTATCAATAATTTCTAGAAAAAATCCCAAAGGGCCACTCATGCATGGTGGCATGTGGGATACTTTAGTCCCATATTACTGGCCAAGGTGGAGCATGTCTAACCTTGGTAAAGCAAGAGAAAGGAGGACCACATGCGCACAAGCTCACCTCGCCACGCCAGGCCAGGCTTCGCATGAATGGTGCGGTCGTTTCAGGTTCAGACATGGGTCTAAACGCAGCTTTCTTTTGCAATTTTGGTTTGCCATACAATCCTATCAGGTTGAAAAGAAACGGAAATGCTATGATTACACGGTGAATTAATTATGATTAATGAGCCTGATTACGAAACGGAAACGCTATGATTACACGGTGAATTAATTGCGATTAACAAGCCTTAATTTGATGGTGATTTCCTAATATGTGAGCGATTTCTTTCTGCGGTCTTTTTAATCTGATGACGCTGCATGTCTTTTCTCTCACACATTTTACGAAACACATCCGTGCGAGAGAGAACTATTCTCGAGCGCTACGCTGCTACAAGCTACTCCATCCTTGCGCCAGCGTGCACTGGTGGTGGGGAGAGCAGGTCTCTGGAACCGCTGTCCTTGCGATCCTGTACGGGAGAGGGCGAATAAGGTTTTTGGGAAGCGACTCTACGACTGCTCGTCGTTCCCTGCATCGTCTACATCGCTCGTTCCCTGCATCATCTACATCGCCATCTTCCTCATCGGCAACATCCTCTTCTTCGTCACCGCGACACTCTTCGCATCGCATCGGTAACATCTAACACTCTGCACTTACTTCTAATTACCAGCATGAATATATACATTCTGTTGTTCGTATTGCTTATTGTCCTAGTTCATCTTCTGAATATGTTTAGTACCCATGCTATTTCGTAGTCATGGTTTATTTGCGGAATTATGCAATCACTAAAGTGCTAAATAATCTAACAATCCAAAAACCTTATTATGAATTTGATAGGCACTCTGTGATAAAAATAGCTGGTTTTGCCGAGGCAATGAAACCAGAGAAGTTCAGTAGAGTGAACTTCAAAAGATGGCAGACAAGAGTCACTTTGTGGCTCACGGCTCTGAACGTATTTTGGGTTGCCTTCGGGAGACCTGAGAGAGAACTCACTCCCGAACAGGAAAAGGAGTTTAAAGCAGCCACCACAATTTTTATGGGATGCATTCTTAGCATTCTTTTCGATCGTCTGTGCGATGTGTATATGCACATGACAGACACAAGGGGGCTGTGGGAGGCACTCGAACATAAGTTCGCTGCCTCGGATGCTGGCAGTGAGTTGTATACCATTGAGCAATATCATGACTACAAGATGGTTGAGAACCGTTCTGTAGATGAGCAGGCTCATGAAATACAATTCATTGCGAGGGAACTCGACCACCTCAAATGCACATTACCCGATAAGTTTCTGGCTAGTGTCATCATTGCCAAACTACCCTCTTCATAGAGAAATTTTACCACATCTCTGAAACACAAGAGACAAAATATTTTCGTTGAGGATCTGATTGCGTCCCTTGATGTTGAAGAGAAAGCTCGGGCGAAGGATGTGCATCCTAAGGTGGCCGAAGGACAGTCCAGCGCCAATGTCGTATAGCACCATGGCAACGAAAAGTTCAAGGGAAATGCCAAGGTCGTACAGACTACCATTTAAGAAGAACAAGAAGCCAAATAAGAAAAAAGGTGCCTGCTATGTTTGTGGTAAGAGTGGCCACTAGGCCAACAAATGTCCTGACCGTAAAGGCATAAAAATGAGCATAGACAGACCAAGTCTGTGAATATGACTATTGGCCATACCAGAGCAGGGACATCTAGGTATGGTAATCTACCTACTATTCTTTTGGTTTGTCATTCCACCGACTAGTGGATTGATACAGGGGCTAATATTCACGTATGTGCTGATGTGCCCTTATTTTCTTCTTATCAGGTCGCTCGGGCTTCCTCCGTGTTGATGGGAAACGGTTCACATGCCTCTGTTATTGGTGTTGGTACGGTAGATCTGAAGTTTATTTCAAGAAAAATCGTGCAGCTGAAGAACGTGCATCATATCCCCTCAATAAATAAGAATCTCATCAGTGGCTCCCTTCCGTGTAGAGATGGATATAAGTTAGTTTTTGAGTCAAATAAAGTAGTCATTTCTAAATTTGGATTCCTTATTGGAAAAGGCTATGATTACAAAGGTTTGTTCCGTTTTTCCCTTTCAGATTTCTGTAATAAGGTTGTGAACCATATTTGTGATCCAAATAATGGGGATGAGGCCAACGTTTGGCACTCACGTTTGTGTCACATAAATTTTGGTTGTATGTCTCGGCTATCCAGTCTAAATTTAATTCTGAAACTCTATAGTCAAAAGGTTCTAAATGCCAAATTTATGTGCAAGCAAAGCAACCTCGCAAACCCCATAAATTTGTAGAGGAAATAAATTTAGCACATTCAGAACTCATACATTCAGATCTCTATGAAATGAGTGGTGTGTTGACAAAAGGAGGGAAAAGATATTTCATAACTCTAATTGATGATGCTTCTAGATATTGTTATGTGTATCTGTTAAAAACAAAAGATGAGGCTCTAGACTACTTTAAAACTTATCCATGAGAAAACACTTCCTATTCGCCTCAATCCAATGGGGTTGCTGAAAGAAAGAACCGCACGTTAAGTGACTTGGTTAATACCATGTTAGACACTACGGGTTTATCTAAGGCATGGTGGGGGAGGCTATACTGATCTCAACTCATGTCTTGAACAGAGTTTCCACTAAGAATAGTGAGATTACTCCGTATGAAGGATGGAAAGGAAGAAAACTATCACTATCCTACTTGCACACATGGAGGTGCTTGGCAAAAGTCAACGTACTGATAACTAAAAAGCGCAAATTTGGACCGAAAACTATAGATTGTGTCTTTCTAAGATATGCTCATTGCAGTACTGCCAATAGGTTTCTAATAGTTAAATCTGAGGTATTTGACATGCATGTCAATACAATAATGGAGTCTCAAGATGCTACTTTCTTTGAGAATATATTCCCTATGAAGGATATGCATAACTCTACTAGTCAAGCAAATAATTTAACTCCTGAATCCATAATTCCCATTGAGCAGTCCGAACACACACACACGAACAAATCCTTGAGAAGGAGGACAGTATTGTTCCTAGAAGGAGTAAAAGACAAAGGATTGGAAAATCCTTTGGAGATGATTTTACTGTGTACCTTGTGGATGATGTTCCCAAATCCATTTTAGAGGCATATGCATCTCCTGATGCAGAGTACTGGAAGGATGTGGTCTGTAGCGATATGGATTCCATTCTCGCTAATGGGACTTGAAAAATCACTGATCGTCCATATGGTTGCAAGCTAGTTGGATGTAAGTGGGTATTTTAAAAAAAGTTTAGGCCTAATGGTACTATTGAAAAGTACAAGGCAAGACTTGTGGCCAAGGGCTATACTCAAAAAGGAGAAGATTTCTTTGATACTTACTCACCTGTTGCTAGATTGACCACTAAACGAGTACTACTATCCTTGGCTGCCTCACATGGTCTTATTGTCTATCAAATGGATGTTAAGACAGCTTTCCTCAATGGAGAGTTAGATGAGGAAATCTACATGGAACATCCTGATGGTTTTGTGGTAATCAGTCAAGAGGGCAAGGTTTGTAAGTTACTGAAATCTCTGTATGGTCTCAAGCAAGCACCTAAGCAATGGCATGAGAAGTTCAATATAACTTTAACATCTGCAGGCTTTACAGTAAACGAAGTCGATAGATGTGTTTACTACCGCTATGGTGAGGTGAAGGAGTTATACTATGTTTGTATGTTGATGAGTGATGACATACTTATCTTTGGAACAAGTCTTAACGTGATTATTGAGGTTAAGTCTTTTCTGTCCCAAAGTTTTGACATGAAAGATATGGGAGAAGTTGATGTAATTCTAAATATCAAGTTGATCAAGGGTGAGGATGGAATTACACTTCTGCAATTCCATTATGTGAAAAAGGTCTTGAGCCGTTTTGACTATATGGATAGCAAGCTTTCTCTAACACTTTATGATCCTAGTCTAATACTTCGAAAGAAGAAAAGACTAGGAAAGGATCAGCTTAGATATTTTCATATTATTGGTTCACTCATGTACTTAGCTAGAGCTACCCAGTTGTCGTTCTTTCTGCGTGATCAATTGTGGAGACCCTTCACCAGCCTAATATCTCATTTGTTGTAAAAAAAATTAAGCCGGTTTACCTCTAATCCGGGAGATTATAATTGGCGTGCACTGAGCGAGTTATGCACTACTTGAGATGTACGATGAGTTATAGAATTCATTATACCGAGTATCCTGGCGTACTCAAAGGGTATATTGATTCTAATTGGATATCTGATGCTGACGAGATTAAAGCTACGAGTGGCTATGTTTTCATTCTAGGCGGTGTTGCTGTTCATGGAGGTCTTGTAAATAGACCATTTCGACGAGGTCAACCATGGAAGCAGAACTCACGGCATTTGATATAGCCATTGTTGAAGCAGAATGACTACGTGAACTCCTGATGGACTTGTCGGTGGTTGAAAAACTGATTTCGGACATCCTAATGTACTGTGATAACCAAATGGTTCTCGTTAAAGTGATCAGTGCAAAGGACAACATGAAGTCCTCCAGGCATGTAAAAAGACAATTGAAATTGTCAAAAAAAAATGAGGAATTCTGGAATAATAGATGTGGATTATATCCTAACAGCTAAGAATCTGACAAATCCCTTTACAAAGGGTTTATCACTGAATGTGATAGATAATGTATTGAAGAAGATGGGAATGAGACCTATGTGAGTTACACCACAGTGGCAACCTAACCTATGTGATCAGAGATCCCGTGAAGTAGGACCTGAAAAAAATGTTTGGTTAACTGAAGGAGAGTACATTATATAACCCACTCCACTGAAGATGTCGTACTCTCAAATCTGTATGGTAGGATGACTTTGTCTTAATGTATTCTATGGCTTTAAATAGCAGAGATGCTATCCTACAGAGCATTCTTAAAAGAATACACCTATGTGAGCCCGACTGCTAGTCATAGTCGGTGAGACATGGGTACTCTCTAAGAAACTCATGAAGAGACATCGGAGTGTGACTTATATGCTCCACCCGAGGGGTAGCCTAGTATCAGTCAAGGTTTTAGGTGAAACTCATTCATGCAAAATTGTCAATTCAAGACTTAGTCTATTGTGTAGTTGTGAATGAATATAATTTAAAGCTCTAGGTGGATGTTCAACCCTAAAAGGTCTCCACTGAAAAACCGGTATATTAATATTGCTTTGGAACAGCAGGAAAACTTTGTGAGCCTCTGGGATCTAGTGAGGGGTTGTTGGAATTAAGTAGGCTTTGGCCCATCCTTTATCAATAATTCCTAGAAAAATCTCAAAGGCCCACTCATATATGATGGTATGTGGAATACTTTAGTCCTATATTGCTAGCCAAGGTGGAGAGACACCACCTTATAAGGTGGAGCATGTTTAACATTGGTAAACCAAGAGAAAGGAGGACCACACGCGCGAGCGCGCTCGCCACGCCAGGCCAGGATTTGCGGCCACGCGATGTGTGCCTGAATGGTGTGGTCGTTTCGAGTTCGAACGTGGGTCCAGGCGTAGCTTTTTTTGTAATTTTATTTTGCCATGCAATCCTGTCAAGATGGAAAGAAACGGGAATATTATGATTACGCGACGAATTAAATACAATTAATGAGCTTAATTACGAAACGAAAACGCTATGATTACGCGGCGAATTAATTGCGATTAATGAGCCTTAATCTGATGGCGATTTCCTAATCTGCGAGCGGTTTCTTTCTGCGGTCATTTTAATCTGAAGACGCTGCCTGTCTTTTCTCTCACACATTTTGCGAAACACATCCATGCGAGATAGAACTGTTTTCTAGCGCTGCGCTGCTACGAGCTACTCCATCCTTGCAGCCGACGTGCACCGGTGGTAGGGAGAGCAGGTCTCTAGAACCGTTGTCCTTGTGATCCTGTACAGGAGAGGGCAAATAAGATTTTTGAAAAGCGACTCCGCGACTACTCGTCGTTCCTTGCATCGTCTACATCGCCCGTTCCCTGCATCGTTTACATCGTCATCTTCCTCATCTGCAGAACATCCTCTTCTTCGTCGTTGCGACACTCTTCGCATCGTATCCGTAACATCTAATACTCTACACTTACTTCTAATTATCAGTATGAATATATATATATTCTGTTGTTCATATTGCTTATCATCCTAGTTTATCTTTTGAACAAATTTAGTACTCATGCTATTTCGGTAGTCATAGTTTATTTGCAAAATTATGCAATCATTAAAGTGCTAAATAATCTAATATAGCTTCCTCTGCTTTCTCCGTTCTCCTGCCTTTCTTGTGCGGCTCATGCATGAATCGCGGCCCGGAAGAGTTTTATTTCTTCTTTTTAAAAATAAATAAATAAATTAGGAGGAGCATGCATGTGGCTGTACAGTACTTGTATGCCGTAGGAACAGCTCGCTTGTTGGGTCTCACACAGAAAAAAAAAAAATATAGGAACTGCTAGCTGTACTCGCCTGAGCTAGGCATGGCGTGGCACGCCACACGTAAACCGGAGGTTGCGAGCCGACGAGTCCCAGACGTCAGCGTTGTCGGAAAAGGAAACGAAAGGCTCAGCTTCAATCAAATCCGGCCGATTCCTGGATTAGAGAGTGCGATACTCGTTGGCGCCGTACCCTCGTCTCACAGTAAAATGGGTTTAGCACGGGACATGAATCAACATCATCTTTTTCTTTTCCCGTTCTTAATTACCTTTAGCCAACTTAAGCAAAGTTAGTGTTTGTCTGATTTAGCATTTATTAGCGTTTGTACCCTACACTGTGGAGGCCCTTTTTAACCGTTTAGTTTTTTAAAAGTATGATAGCATGCACAATAGTACGATGTCAGCAGGTTGTATGTCTTACCAAGTAGGACACGAGATGATGTGGATAAAAAGGGAGAGAATAAAAAATTAGGTTGTCTCTCATGCAATAGTCGACTGTAACACGAGAAACAAGATACATTATACATAAAGAGACTGTCTATAAAGATATATAAAAAAACAATTTATTGTACGAGTTATTTTTAGTAGTGTCTATAGATGATATGAATAAGTACTATAGACAACAGTTGTCTATATCATTATGTATACCCTGACAACGTGCAATTTGTAATTTTGCACCACACCCAAAAAAAAATCATTAATACACTAACAAGTTTATTACTACGTTCACCACTTTATAGTAGTTGAGCAACTGCAATGCTCTCTGCATATAGTTTCTTGGTACTTGCTAGTTGCTACCATACAGCACATAGATTAGGTGCTACTAATTCAAAGCTTAGCAAGAAATAAACCAAAAGGCACTATTTCCAGACGAGAAATGGGAATTTTGGACTCATTTATTGTTTCGTTAATTCCTAAAGTAGCCCTTTGCATTAGAATTCCAAATTTAGCCCTTCTAGCACGTGATGCCGTCGGGGCGACGGCAAGTGAGTCTTCGCCACCGTCGATCGCAGCAGTGTGGCGCCAACATCTTTGCCGTGTGGGACAATAGAGCAACTGCACCACGGTGGGCGGCGTGGTGGAGGTGGCCACCGCTGCCGTGCGAGAGCGGCAGTGCTGCTGGCATGCCGCCGCCCAGCAGCGGCTTCGGTTCTTCTTAGAGAGCGACAGCGGCAGTGCTGCTTGTCGGTCCCATCTGCGCGACGACGTACTAACAAGAGGCTAAATTTGGAATTTTCGAGTTACAAAGGCTATTTTTGGAATTAGTGTGCTCTATAGAGGCCAATACAGTCTTAATTACCTTTAGCCAACTTAAGCAAAGTTAGTGTTTGTCTGATTTAGCATTTATTAGCGTTTGTACCCTATACTGTGGAGGCCCTTTTTAACTGTTTAGTTTTTTTAAAAGTATGATAGCATGCACAATAGTATGATGTCAGCAGGTTGTATGTCTTACCAAGTAGGACACGAGATGATGTGGATAAAAAAGGAGAGTATAAAAAATTAGGTTGTTTCTCATGCAATAGTCGACTGTAACACGAGAAACAAGATACATTGTACATAGAGAGACTGTCTATAAAGATATAAAAAAATAATAATTTATTGTACGAGTTATTTTTAGTAGTGTCTATAGATGATATGAATAAGTACTATAGACAACAGTTGTCTATATCATTATGTATACCCTGACAACGTGCAATTTGTAATTTTGCACCACACCCAAAAAAAATCATTAATACACTAACAAGTTTATTACTACGTTCACCACTTTATAGTAGTTGAGCAACTGCAATGCTCTCTGCATATAGTTTCTTGGTACTTGCTAGTTGCTACCATACAGCACATAGATTAGGTGCTACTAATTCAAAGCTTAGCAAGAAATAAACCAAAAGGCACTATTTCCAGACGAGAAATGGTCCTCTTTTTTATTCTCTTTTGGGTTCTAATGGAGCTCCGGGTTCTAATGGAGCTCCAGATCAGACACCTCGGATCCAAACAGTGAACTCAATTGGCCTAACTGTTTGCTCCTATCACGAGGAAATGGATCTCTGCATCAAAGAGTTCAATGTAGAAAATCTACGTATTAGAAACTGATCACTACCCGATCGAAAAGCAAACGTCCGATCAAGTGCTACAGTATTTTTTGTCACAGTAAACTCTTTACTGTTTTTTTTTTTTAGTATTTTGCTATAGTTTACTGCTGAGCACTGTTTACTTCAGTGTTTTTGCTGCAAATACTTTGCTACTTTTTTGCAGTACTTTGCTATATCACTACTGTTAAGCACTGTTCACTCTCTCAGTTCACTGTTTGCACAGCGATCGAATCCCTATCTTGAACCCAATTCATCATCCAAAACAGTGTCCAGTTGAAATGGAACTCTGTTTAGCTGAGCCAGAAAGCAAGCCAGTCTAGGCAGAAACTTCTCGCTTGCTTGTATTCAAGTCAGAAGAAGCTGCAAGGCAAAGGCACATTGCCAATTGCCTCACGTGCCAGATTATCAACCAACTCACGGCAAGTCCAAGTCACCGGCACACAACATGCGTCACCAAATCTGTACTACCACCTCAAATATTGATGGAGATGTGTTTCACAGAGCATGCAAGTATCAGCAAATGTTTACTAATGTAGTTTTCAGTACTTCCATCACAGGGACAAGTAGCCATCAGAGTCTGAATTTCACCAGGAGGATATTAGAGTACCAGTACGTTGGTCCTGTAGTTACCATCCGTCTCACCATCAAGCATTGTTCCTGTAGTTCTCATCTGTATCACCGTCGAATGGACTGCGACAAATCACCAGTAGAGACTGTGACATTGCAAGGTTGAAGAACAATTTAAACATTCCACACTGAAAGAAAAGACCAGATCCATTTGCCAAATATATCTGGGCAGTTGATCAGCCTTAATAATTTCATCCCAGGCCTGTGTTAGTGGCCTTGGTGGGTGTGAGTCTCCTCTCCTTCTTGGAAGATGGAAGGAGTAAAAGGCGGTGGCATCATTGAAGACCTGATAGCGATGCCCCAACAACTAGCCATACTATGCCTTAAAGCAAAGATCAAACCAAAGCTTAAGAGAAAGCACACATACCTCTGCCAAGAAGGCCTCTTCTGACCACCATTCATCTCCAACAAAGTACCAGGGACTCATCTTTCTCTTCTCTGTCGCAGCTAACATGGGCAAGCTGTGCTGCAGCAACGAGTCAGAGGAAGAGGCAGGCTTCAACTTCATGGGGCTTCTCGTCGCGGCCATCATCGCCTTGGTGTTGATGCTCCTCTGCATGCCGCCCCGGCGGCGCTCTGTCATCATCTATCCTTGCTGTTGAGGTGAAGAAATCTCTGCAGATCTCCGGCTGAGAGAAATTTTCGAGTTTGAAGAATCAAGATATGCAGACCGCAGAATGCATGTTTCTGGGGAGCAGGCCAGGCACTGGTTCCTGATTTTCAGTTCAGAAATAATTCCTACGAAATGTAATACTCATCCTACTATAAGTCATGTTATTCATATATTAGGCTGTTCATCTGCAGCCTGATTCGGTAGCTTTGAAAAAATAGATATTATCAAATTTGTTAAGTTGGTATGACTTGTCCACCATCCCTCTCTTTTTTGTTCTTTAAGATGATCTGAACATCACAGAAAATCACAGGAACTGGCTTATCTTTTAAGACAGTTAGAATGTAAATTGGCAACAGATAGATTCAGTGTTCTTCCCTGGTTGTTAAGTGGTTCTTTAGTGACCCAAGAAGGATCCACGTCTTAGTGGCCTAGTGTAACTTCCAGTAGGAAAGCACTATAGAAACAAGGTAAGAAAATACTTAAAAGATTTTGCCAAAGATACTACACTTCTGGGCAGATCTGAAAAATCTACTCAGCAGTCTGAGGAGAGCCATTATTCAACTATTTGATTCTCTCTATCATTTCAGATATTGTCATTGTGCATATTAAGAAGCAGCCGCCTGATGTTCTTTTGCAGTTCATGGTTACCTTTTTCATTCGTTCTTTCTTTGCTCGTTTCTCTCGGCAGAATATCAGCCTTCAGTGCACTTTATTCTTCTCTCTAGCCGTCTCTAAACTCTCCACAAGGGGATCTAGGCTGATGCAGAATGCCACGTCTTTCTGAATTCCTTCTCTTTTCTATTCTAAAGTACCTAGAGACTAAAGATTCAGCAAGCTTAATGATCAAACCAATCCAATGGAGATCCATGAAGTTCTCATTCCTATTGCAATACAAAAATCAGCTATGCCATTTCTCATGTACTAGTTCATTAAGTGCAACAATCTCTTCTTCAACCCAACCATTCACAGTTCAAATTTCTTTCATAATCTAAAATCTCAAGTGCTACCATGTACCACCTACCAGTAATTACTTCCTAAACATTCGTACATCTTGATGGAGATGGCTTGATGTGACTGTCTCTGCAAACAGGGGAAGCTAATGGGGGGTTGTCAATGTCATGAGATGAACTAATCTTATAGATTTTTTAAAGTCATGTCTGTATAACAACCTAAGACTGTAAAAACTGCTTTGACAAAACAATACAGATAGGAAAATAAGATGATACCTCGATGCCATGCAAGATGAGAGAACTTCATGGATCAATCAGGGTTTTTATCGCATGCAAATGACTTGTTTCATAATTCTATGATACCAGTTCAAGAAGATTATCAGCAGCATGGAACTATGAAAGATTTCCTACCTTTTTCGTAAAATTAACCAGCCATCCCAGTGCCATAAACGAGCTCCAAACCTTCCCACTTAAACTAAGTCAAATGATTAAATAGTTGAACTTGCAAACATTTGTTACAGTGATCCATCCAGCCATCCAAGCATTTCATTATAAATCATCCAATTTATTTTTCACATCATGAGGTTCCCAGCGATGACAGGTTAGCCATATATCAAAAATAGCCTCTCTGGGTTGCTTTCACTTTTGGCCATTGTGTTCTCCAGTTTGGATTAGGTCCTTTGGAAAAGAAAAGACCACGATGCTACTTAATTGCACCATAACCTAGTCAATGACTCAAGGCAGCAGTGCAGCATGATACAGATTTACATGTAACCACAAGTCTACAACTACTCCATAGAAGCTTTTGACTCCTTGGCTCCCTTTTTTTGTTTGTTTGTCTCAATGTTTCTTCCTTTTCTTCTTCTTACTATTTTATTGTTACTCTTTGGCTACTTGAAAGTTAAGAGCTAATTTTTTTAAAAAAATCTTGATATTGTTAGATATGTGCATAGTGTAGGGTGTTCTTTGCATAATTGTATACCTTGTACATGTTATATGTTGGCCTCTTGGTCTATTAGAACAGTAACAAGCTATATTCAAAAAAATAAAAAAATAAAAGAGAGATTTGGTCCAGTAGTGATGGCTTCTGCTGGAGGCTCCTTCGCCATCCCACTCCCTCCAGTTTGGTTCGACGGGACGAACTTCCAGAGTGGGCTGTTCACCTGAGGATTCATCTCAACAATCAGCGCCTCTGGGGTCATCTCACAGGCGAGCAACCCTATCCGCCTCGCCCTACACCGCCAGTACTGCCTGCTCTCTCTGCTGGTGCGGATCAAGCGGCTCACGAGGCCGCCAATACTACACTGAAGGAGGCCTTGGAGCTCTACCAGTCTGAGCTGCACGCCTACGAGCGCTGGCAGGAGGCCGAGGCTCGTGCTACCGCCATTTTAGTGGGTAGCATGCCCGTGACTATTTCCATGGACGTGGCGGAGCTGCCGACAACACAGCTTATGTGGGAGCGCCTCCGAGCTCACTACCAGCCAACGAGTAATGCTATGTATCTCTCAGTCGTGCACCAGACACATTTTCTTCAGTAACTTGATGCCACTGTGGATGACTTCTACCAGAAGTTGTCTGAGGTGTGGCGTCAGCTTGACTCTCTAGGACCGAATGTCTGCCGAACTTGTCCTTACTTTGTGCAGCTCCGCGCTCACCAGGAGACTCACCGTCTCTACGACTTTCTGATGCGTCTTCGACCTGAGTTCGAGACCGTGCGTGCTCAGCTCCTGACTCGCCACCCGCGCCCGAGCTTGGTGAAGGCCCTCACGAGTGTGCGTGCTGAGGAGACTCGTCACTGTGGCGTGGCTCAGACTCAGTCTGTCTTATACGCCCAAGACTGCTCCTTCGCCGCTTTTTCAAAGACCGACCGTGATCCCTCCCTCAGCTCCTCCGGTGGTTGCTGCTTCTACTGCAGGTCTCCACTGCACCTACTATCAGCGTGACGACCACAGGTATCAGGATTGCTACAAGCGGAGGAGGGACCAGGGTCGTCGGGGTGGATGTCCCCCAAAAGGCTCTAGAGGTTCCTCTCACTCAGGAGCTAGCGCCTCTTGCCAAGGCTCTTCTGGTGATGCCACACAGCAGCTTCTCTCACTACTTCAGCGCCTCCGTGTCGACCCGTCCTCAGACTCCTCGGGTTCTGCTCGTCCGGCCCTTGCTTCTCAGCAGTCTTCCTCGCCTCCGCCTCCTCCCTCGTCAGGTATCTTGTCTCCATGGATCTTGGACTTTAGTGCTTCTTTTCACATGACACTAGACTATCCACCTTACTTCCGTGCGTTCCACAGATTTTCCTTCCACTGTTCAAACTGCAGATGGTACCTCTTCCTGTTGCAGGCCGAGGCACTCTTTCCACTTCTTCTTTTCATGTTCCTGCAGTCTCTCATGTTCCTCAGTTTACTATACAGCTTATGTCAGCTGGTCAGATCACTGATCACGACTGTCGTGTTGTTCTTGAGTCTGACTCTTGTGTTCAGGACAGCCGCACGGGGACTGCTTGGTACTGGCCCTCGACGCCGTGATTCGCAACGTCTTTGGGAGCTCGACTGACTTCATCTTCCTTCCGCTGTCTCCACCAGCCAGTCAGCCACTACCTCTTTTTTTTGCCGCGTCCTCCACTACCTCCTTCGCTCAGTGGCACCATCGTCTCAGTCATCTCTGTGGCTCGCGTCTATCGTCTTTAGTCGGTCGTCGTGTTCTTGGGTCTGTTTCTGGGGACACCTCTTTACATTGTATGGGTTGCAAGCTTGGCAAACAGCTGCAGCTCCTCTATCCCTCTAGTGATTCTATTTCTACTCGTCCTTTTGATCTTGTTCACTCTGATGTTTGGGGTCATCGCTATTATGTGATCTTTATTGATGATTATTCTCGTTATACTTGGATCTACTTTATGTCCTCTCGCGGTCAGGTTCTCTCTATTTACCAGATGTTCGCCACCATGGTTCGCACTCAGTTTGATTCGCCCATTCGTGTGTTTCGTGCCGACTCTGCTGGTGAGTATCTATCTGCTGCTTTGCGTCGCTTTCTCGCTGAGCAGGGCACTCTTCCTAAGTACTCATCCCGGTGTCTCTGAGCGTAAGCATCGTCACTTGCTTGAGACCGCTCGTGCTCTCATGCTTGCCTCTTCTGTTCCCCCTCACTTCTGGGCTAAGGCTGTTTCTACTGCTGCTTCTCATCAATCTGCAGCCTTCCACTGCTCTTCAGGGTTCTACTCCTGTCGAGCGTCTCTTTGGTCGAGCTCTAGAGTACAGTCACCTTCGCAGTTTCGGATGTCTGTTTCATCCTTCTTCCACCTTGTGAGCGCATCAAGCTGACTGCTCAGTCAGTTGAGTGTGTTTTCCTTGGCAACAGTCTTGAGCATAAAGGTTATCGTTGCTATGACCCCATTGCTCACAGGATGAGGATTTCTCGGGATGTCACTTTTGATGAATCCCGATCTTACTACCCTCGTTCCTCCACTGTCAACGCAGTTTCTCTTACTGAGTCGATCTCCTTTCTGATTTTTCCTGACTCTCGGCTTTCCACCACTGTTTCGCCTCATCCTCCATCTACTCTGCCTCCCTCTCCTCCTGTTTCGCCTCTGCCGGATTTTCCTTCCCGCTCTTTTGTTAAGGCTCCACCTTTTCCCTTGCACTACTCTCGCCATCCTCGGCCTACTACTTCCTCTCTTGAGCCTTTGTCTCTGCTGGGCCCCGTTCCCAGTCCTCCCTCTCTATCCTTGCTGGGTCCAGCTCCGCCTTCTCCCAGATATGATCTTCGTGGTCGTCACACTGTTAGGCTGCCTAAGCGCTACGGCTTTTCAGTCGCTACTCTTTCTGAGCCTACGACCTACCATGAGGCCGCTGCTCACCCTGAGTGGCAACTCGCGATGTCTGAGGAAATTGTTACTTTGGAGCGTACTAGCACTTGGGATCTTGTGCCCTTGCCTGTGCATGTTACTCCTATCACGTGTAAGTGAGTGTACAAGATCAAAACCCGCTCGGATGGTTCTCTTGAGCGCTACAAGGCTCGTCTTGTGGCGCGTAGTTTTCAGCAGGAGCATGGTCGTGACTACGATGAGACTTTCGCCCCCGTCGCTCACATGACCACTGTTCGCACTCTCCTTGCTGTGACCTCTGCTCAACAGTGACCTATCTCTCAATTGGATATTAAGAATGCATTTCTCAATGGCGAGTTGCGTGAGGAGGTCTACATGCAGCCGCCCCTTGGGTATTATGTCCCTGATGGTATAGTTTGTCGCCTTCGTCGTTCTCTCTATGGGCTCAAACAAGCCCCTCGTGTTTGGTTTGACTGCTTCTCCTCTGTTGTCACTTCTGCTGATTTCTCCGCCAGTGATCACGACCCTGCTCTCTTTGTTCACACCTCTCCTCAGGGTCGAACACTCCTCCTTCTATATGTGGATGACATGATCATTATTGGAGATGACTCTCAGTACATTGCCTTTGTGAAGGAGCGTCTTAATAAGCAGTTCTTAATGTCTGATTTGGGTCCTCTTCGTCCTTGAGCTGTGGTGGCGGCCATGGCTGAAGCCCTAGGAGACCCCATGTTGACGAGAGGTTGCGATGTTGACATAAGTCCTTGAAGATCATTGCCTTCACGTGCGGTTGCGGCAAACTCATCAGTTGCTGCGACAGGCATGACAACAACCCTGGTAGCGTCGCAGTGGCCATGACATATTTCGGCAGGGTCGCGATAGGCTTCGGCGACACCATGGCAGGATTGGACAACCCCGCAACAAGTTCCGACAGCGTTGCTATGGCTGCTGGAAACAACGCTGCTTCTTGTTGCGCCTTCTTCTCCTTCTGATCCACGATCATCTTCTCTAAAGTAGCATGCATGTCGAAGAAGATGACCGCCATCTTCTTGTCGTTGTCGTTGTCATTGGTACTCATGGTCATCTTGTTGGCATTAGCCTTTATCATAGCCAACGACTCGACAGGTCTGATGGTCTGATCTGTCGCCATAACCATGGTAGCAAAAGTCGTGAGAAGGGATCGATTGCTCTGATACCAAATTGTCACGAACCTTAGTTTATAACAGGGTAAACACCGCCAGGAAGAAGGCCGGACAGCGTCGGCTTGTTGGGGTGAGAGATTAGACTATAGACTGGAATGACCGAACCTTTGAAGGGCGACTAGATTAATTCATCTTTCTTGCTTCCTTGATAATGGATACATGTTATCCCTTTTATAGGGACGACCCGACTTGACCCCTAAGAAACAATCTCTATATCTAAGGAAACTTATCTCTATTAGATGGAATATATCTCTAAGGAAGTAAACCCAACTAACAAGGAAACTAACAATTCTTATCTCTATTTCCAACTGCTAACGCACCTGCGGGCCCGTGTGAACAGTGCGCAGTGCTACAGTACCATGCGCATTGTTCACACACGTGAACAGTCCGCCCGTGACACCTTTGAAGCATGAGCTCACCAAGCATATTGGAGTGAATGCCTCATACATGCGATCGCAGATGCAAGACCAAGCTATTAATATTCAGTATGTTACTTCGGAGTTTCAGTTAGCAGATTTCTTCACCAAGACACAAACTAGAGTTCAGCATAGATTCTACCTTTCCAAATTCAATGTTGTTGATCCACCATGAGTTTGAGGAGGGTGTTAGATATGTGCATAGTGTAGGGTGTTCTTTGCATAATTGTATACCTTGTATATGTTATATATTAGCCTCTTAGCCCATTAGAACAGCCCATTAGAGCAGTAACAAGCTATATTCAAACAGATATGAGGTCCCATAGTTCTGTATTCAACATTTAACCCTACTCAAATACAGTTATATATGTGTTATGTTCTTTAGTTACAGAAATTGATGGATCAAAATATTGCAGTAGAAAGCACCGTTATAAACACCATAGGAAAATGAAAATAACAAACATTAAACAGAACTTATCACCCAAAAATGTTTATAACTAATTTACACATCACGGGATTTTATTATTTATATAAGACTATCGTCAATGGTTTACAACTTTGCATGGTTTCATACTTTCATCCATCTGTACCATTCCATTTACATCAAAGCAGTGCCACAAGGTGACAAGGGCGTCAACATCAAAACACAAAGGGTAAATATATTTACAAAAAGCACAGCAACCCAGGTACAGATGGTTTTTGTACTTTTAGTTCACTTATTTATGTCCACCAAACTGACCTGGAGACGAAATACCTCGTGAACAGCACCACGGCTAAGAATGGCTAGAACTTCTGCACCCTCAGACATGGTGAGCGTGCTCAATGAAATTTTGTGAGACTCACATTCATCAGGCAACCGGAAACCATAAAACCACCTACCAAACTTGAGCAAGCTCACACACACTTTCCTTTCTGCCACTTGGCGAGCTTGAACTGCTTTATCCACTTCATTTGGCTGAAAAAAAATAACATTGAGTTTCAAAACCTCATTTCAAGAGCAAACCAAAACTTGGTTAGATCCTTCGAGTCAGAATATCTGTCATCAACCAAAATAAACATTTAAAAGGCTTGAAAACTCATTCATCCGAAGCTTTCTGGTGCTGACAAGTGACCACCATATATTATCTGAAGTGTTTTCTTTGAGTTTTCTGCTTGAGGTATTGGGACACTTCGATGTATCATCTATAATACAAAGTGCATCGGACACATGTTTATACGTGACATAATATGGCATGCATGTGTGCAGGGACTACTAATTACTCATTAGGGTGTGCACAGACTGCTAATCAGCGCATGGAGTGCTTTAAGCAAATAACAAGTTTCCAGAATAAAGCTTTATCTTAGTAGCACAGTGAGCCACTCTGAATCTAACTAGTGTTGACTTATGTGAGGAAATATACAAACATTTTTAGGGCCAAAACAGTTTGTTGACGTCTGAATGATATAGCTTTCTATACAAGGTAACAAGGTATGGTACTTCAAGAAGAGCAATGAGAAATAGATCCATTATCTTTCTTTAGCAACAAAATCACAAATCAAGTAGTGCAAGGTTCTTGGGACATGAAGAGCATGTAACCATAAGAGAAGCTCAGCGAGAAAATCGGGAATGCATAACTCACCGGTATATGCAAACATGCAATTGAGTAGTGCAGTCCGATTAGATTTATTATAGCACTGTGATTCCTTGAGAACAAGAAAAACTGGACATCAATAAAACCTATATCCTTCATCGAGATCAAATCAGAAATAGCTTTGAGATAATATTCAGCTTCAAGTGACCCATTATGTGAGCTGCTCTCCACAAATTCAACCACACTAGAGATAGCAACAGCAGTTCTTCTGTGATGGTTAATGTAGAGAGCTTTCCATCCCTACAGCATAAGATGTACCAAAATGTAAGCTTAATCTGTCATGTTTTGGGCATTAAGGGAGCACGTGAGTATAGGACTACAAAATACATTGGAAAAAAAGGATACAATAGTTTTTCAACTCCAGTGCCAGTTCCATTTTGTACAGCACACTTTGAAAACGAACAAAGTTAACCCTCAAGACATCCAAATGTCCCCTAAAGACAAGTCATAGCCTTAGAAAATAAGGGAAGTACCATTCTGGTAATACAACTTTGGGGTACAGTCCGTTTTAAGCTGGCTTAAACTTTCAACCGAACTAATTAGTCTTCTGATATATTTTTTCTGGCTAAGAGACCTCACAAAAAGTGAGGGAAAGGAAGCTTGGAATTAATTTCACTTGGCTTCACTAAAAAATTGAGCCTTAAAATGGGCTAGAAGCCTAGAAACCAAAAGGCCTGGAATTAAAATTAACTGTGAAGTTATGAACTACATCTAGAAACTTATGAATTCGTCAAAACAAAACAAAAGCTGAGCAGTTAATTGGTCTCAACCAAAAGACCAGGAATTAAAACTAACTGTGAAGTTACCAACCAATTTGGTGCTTCTGCCGAATACATCTTAACAAGGTACTAAGATTTTGTCATAATAAAATCATGAAGGGGCACAACAAGAACAGATGGCAATATTTTATAATCAGTACATCATGCATAATGAGGGAGCATGTCGCTGGAATGCTTAAGCATAGCAACTAATCTTGCCAATATGAGCTGCTATCCTTAAGCTGACCTTGCAGTGGAGTAAATTAAGGTATCTTCCTTGCTAATCCAGCGAGACCGAGACGTCTTGAAATCTAGAACCTAAGTGTTCTTGTTTCAAACCAAAACTTCAAGATACATATTACGTCTTTATGTTACCCTTATAAGCAGAATTTTTTATTTTATACCTTTCCTTCCTCCCTTTTGTTAGGATCATAGGGTGAGCACCACAGTTTCACAGTAAGAAACTAATGGACTGTCCTACTATTGTATTGCAACGGAAAAAAAAAGATTATTAATTGACACAAGAGAATTAAATTAACCCCACGTCAATTTCTGCACAGAATCCAACATCACATACCAACGATATTAACACGACAGACAAAATTCCAGAGCCTGAACTAGGACGATACTAAACTTGTCTTGAAGCAGCAAGGGTGAGTGAAAAGAAAGCTTTGACATTAAACTCCTAGTTATTCAACTTAAATCCCGGAGATATGCCCCTAGAATTTTGAATTTAGGCAGAAAAATTAAGTTGGGATAAATAAATAGGCATGAAAACATTACTCTCTTTACCCACCTGGACACCGGAAGCCCCTTCCCGTCCTCCTGCCACCACCGCCGCAGCGGTGGCCGGCCAGCGGCGTCGGAAGAGGCCCTCCCACACACAGTCGTCATCGCAGGCACGGCGCCAGGATCGCGAGCAGCCGCCGAGCGCGCACACGTCGGCCTCCTGCGCAAGGTTGGAGCCAGTCGAGTCAACGAGCGAATCATATATCACTGAGAGAGAGAGAGAGAGAGAGAGTTGTAGACGCGCACCGGAAGGAGGGATGCCACAGCGAGGGCTATGTCCTCGGAGAGGTCGGCCCACCTCCCATCCGTCACCGGCGCCGGCGAGAGCTCCATTTCGAGTTTTCGACTCCCCCCTCTCTGCGACTACGAGACTACGAAAGAAGTGGCCAACTTGTAACTGCAGTTTGCCTCTTAACTGCGGTTTCGGGTAAATGGATGGGATAGTCTGGAAGGAGACCCAAGGTAGTACAATTACCGGGATTCTCTGTGGTGGATCCGTTTCAGGTTACACCCGACCCGAGACGAGGCAGCCTTCATCGCCTATGTTCCCGGCCCGGTCGAGTAGCCGAGGAGGCCCAATCGCCGTGCCACTGAATCCCAGTTAGAAGACAATCAAGAATTTTGCACCGTATTTACAGTACTATGCGTCTTTGATTTTTTTTTCAGATTTGATACATGCCGTACGGACACCATGCGACAATGCGTCTCCCACCGCCACATGCCCCTATCTGTATGGCCACCGTGTGGTAGCGTCCGTGCTTGCCATGTGTCCATTAGAGTTAGGTTGGAGTCAAATTAGGTTTCAGGCCTCTTAGGGTTTTAGTTTTTCATAGGAATTTTAAAATATAGCAAATAACTTCAAAAATATGAATTTTTCTCGCAAGCAAATACACTGTGTCGGGAGACCGCACGTAAAATTATATTATTTTTTGAAGTCGTTTGCTATATTTTAAAATTATGAAAAATTTTAACAAGCAAGTACACTGTGTCGGAGACTCTACGTAAAATTTCATAATTTTTTGAAATCGTTTGCTATATTTAAAAATTCCTACGAAAAACCGAAACCCTAAGAGGCCTGAAACCTAATTTAACCCGAACCTAACCCTAATGGACATGTGACGGCGTTGGGCGCTATCGCACGGTTGCCATGCGGACAGGGGCACATGGCGGAGGGGGACGCGTTGCTACACGACGGCCGTGTGGTATGTGTCCAAATCAGCAAAAAAAAATGGAGACGGCAAGTAAGTACAGTGCAAAAAAAATGATGATAGGGCCAAAAATTCAACAATCAATGCCTCTAAAAAAGACAATGCGTGTATTCTACGTGAAGCTCTGAAACCTCAAAAAAATTAGTGAACGTACAAACAAATGAACATATTGTATTAAACAAGATTTTACGTACAAAAAACAAGAAATTTTGAGTGCATGTTGTCTAGTGACTACTGGCTTGCACACTTTGGTGCCCGTTAAGCTTTAATGGAAAAACCGATTCGTTTTCCAACTATATGCTACTCGGCCTAAACCCTAAAATGATATTTTATCAACCAAATTCATCCATAATCCTTGGTGTCCCCCTAACTTGGCCCGCTCAAAATCACCTAACTCGTGACCCAACCTTAATTCTAATTAGCCCACCCTATGGCTAGATGTAGATGACTCAATACAAGCAAGATTTTATTGCCTATCCCAACAGGGAAGCGGCTAAAGATCAACAACTCATATTTAAAGAGCTCTTTTGCGGTACACTCAATTTAATATAGACCGTCCATTCTCTATGATATCATAGTTCAAATTAGTTATGATTTAATTATGCTACATTTGGTAGTATGAGTAGTAGAATCCCGGTAGTAGAATTGTAACTACTTATGTGGAGATCACATGTCATAAGAGTAATATTTTCAATCATATTTGAAAAAGTTCATAATACACTCACAAAAAAATTATAAATATAAAGAAAAGTTTATTATACCCTTACCAAATTAATGGTCAAATTTGATTTATACTACCATAAAATTTCTCTATTTAAAACTCCCCTCAACTTGGGATTGAGATCCTCTGCATTGAAGTAGTCAATGCGGATCTACATCAATAGAGAGGATTTCCACCGGCTGATCGATCACTACAGTGTTTTCTCCTCTGTCGCTACGGTGTGCTTCGGTACTGTGACAGAGCACTATGTACTCTCTCTCAAAACATTGTTCGCACGGTGGATCTCTACAGTATTGCAAAGGATCCGGGTCCTATGTTATCTTCTTCTTTTGACGTCAACGGCACATACGCCATCGGCCACATGTAACGTCCTAATTTTTTGAGCTTTTAAAATCTTTTGAATAGTTAGTAGGGAGAAAAGTCACCATTTGATTTTATTTGAATTTAACTCGAAAGCTTAACTTGGACTTTTAGTACCAAAATAATTTAATATGAATAACTCCAACATGAACTATTGTCAAAACTATTTTATTTGGATTCTATGTGCTCAGATATATTTTTAGATTTTTTTCTAGAATTTTTCTGAGTTCATTTGCTATTTTCTATTGCTCATTTAAATTTTCTGGTATTTATAAAATGGAAAACCTATTAAAATCTCAGAAACTTCCTTAGGCCGAAACCCAATCCATTCAGCCTATCTCCATGCTTTCTCGGCCCAGTCTCACACGCGGCCTAGCTCGCTCGCGCGTCCGCACGCCTCTGTTCCGCTACCAGGTGGGTCCCACGCCTTCGTCTTCGCGTCGATGTCTTCCTCGTGGAGTCCCGCTCACGTCCGCCTTGGTCACCTTCTAGTAGCCCTGTCCGACAAAACAGTTTCGCCAAATAAAAGATCGAGAAATCTTGCCAAACTTGATCTTTATCTCTTTTGCATCCGTTCGGATCAAAATCCCATCTTAATTCCGTTTCTATCTCTAAATCCGGTGAGCCCGTATCAATCCCGATTTGGGGATTCCTTATCCCGTACCACCCTAGCCCTATAAATAGGAACCCGAGGTTCGCCAGCGTCCCCGCATCCCAGAGCCGCCACCCACGTCTATCCGAAGCCCTAGCGCGCGCGATTGGAAGAATTAGGGTTTCGGCCGAAACTTGAATTCCTCGAATTGCGCGCCTCCCTTGTCGCCACGTCATTGTTGACTGCACCACCGGGTCCATTGTCACAGCCGCTACCTCTAGAACCCTTCCACGATGTTAGAGCGTCACCAGAGCCTTCATCCAACAAAACCCGAAGGTCTCCGCCGCTTCGAGCTCACCGCTGGCCACCACCGTCCTCTCCGACTACCCATGAGTGCATCCCTAAGTGCACAATAGCACCAGCTTTCTCCTGGTACCACCCACCATCGGTGAAGCACCGTCGTTCACTGTTGCCGGTCTAACCTAAGCCCTCGTCGTCGGTTGTCTATTGAGTATTGTTCATTCAGGTGCAGCTCATCGCTTTCGACTGGTCGTGGTCGTAGATCTTCCAATTATGCGTGGTCGTAGATCTTCCGACTGCCATGGTCGTAGATTCCTTCAACTGTTGTGGTTGTGGATTCTTTCGACTGTCGTGGCCGTAGCCGATTTCGACTACGTGATCGTAGCCGATTTAGATTCAAACTTTCAAAAACTCATATCTTCTTCATCCGAACTCCGTTTGAGCCCATTTAAATTTCTAAATTTATCTAAATTCGAGATATATTCATCTGATATTTTTATTTAATTTTTAGAGTTGGTTTCTTCTCTGTTTTATTTATTTTATTTATTTACTTTGTTTACGAGTAGACGTTAATACTTCGGGAAACTTTAAAGGAGTGCCCCAAGATCAAGACCAATACCTAGATCTATTCCAAGGCAAGTCATACCTTTGATCATGTTGAATTCCAGTTTTTAAAATTACTTTGATTCAAAGTATTGCATTTACTTTAAGTAATTATTTAAATGCTTTTGGGTTTAGCTATTAATCTAAATTGCTATATCCACCTTGTCTATCGTTATGTCATGATCTTTTGTCACCCTAGGTTGGTTCATTACTAGTTGGTAATAATATTTCACCAAAGTAGGTTGGTTAGTACGATTAGATTACTTAGTCATGCTACGAGTCATCATCTCATGTGAGTTGCAATTATAAACCTGACTAAGTGATTATGGAATATATGTAAAATTGTGTGCGTTCTGTGCTATTACCCGTGAATGGCATATCTTGCACTTAACCAACCGGTGGGAAAAGATTTTGACAGAGGCAAGTGGTACTGTGTTTTGTTATGGTGGAGCTGTATGCATGGGATTTATTCTGTGTTACATAGCTATAATTTTGGAAGTCTTGTCTTGGTCAATTAAGGACTTAACTTCATGCGCCATTGAACTGAACCTTACTGTATGACCACATGATTGATGGGACGGTCCTAACTTAGTAAGTTATGGATTCTTGGCATTGATTACTCAAGTAGTAGGTTAGGCTGTGTTGTATGGATGAAGGTGTATACTACTAAATAGTCGCATCACAGGGCGGTTCGTCGTGTCCCTGTCCAACGGTGTGTGTCGGACTGGCTTCTTGTGTGGGGCTGTCTGGTGGTTAAGCACATCGAGAGTGTCAACGTTGAGATGAAGTTTCTGAAACGTTTTGTTATGATTAGTGATAGCTACACTGATTGTATCGTATGGGTAAAGTGTACAAGCTCTGTAGAATGTTAATTAATCTATTCGAATAGCCGCGTTCGTGGTCATGGACATGCTTGGGGATTTCATACGAGGGGTAGATTTTCATAAAACATTTAGGATGGGAGTTGTGTGACTTAAGTCATATGGCTGTGTGAATTAAACTGGTTAGCTTTGTGTCTTTGTGAAAATAATTGTTAAATTATTATCGTCTATTTGTTTTGAATTATGCTTTCAATCTATTATTGTATTCAATAGCAAATATTGTATTTCTGCAAAAGAACCACATAAGTCATTCCTTTGGAATAAGCCTGCATCTATACATTGCATTATGTGGTATGTCTTGCGAGTACGGTTGTATACTTATGCTTGCTGCAAACAAATCTACAGAAGAGGAGTCGTCGCCTGCCTTCGAGAAGGAGTTCGTTGAAAGTGCTGATCGTTAGGATCTTGATCTCAGTTGGTTGCCTGTGGTAAATTGATGGGTTCTCCACTGGAGTTTATTTGTTTCGCTGCTATTTAATTCTCTGTTAGCCCTGTGTGGCTTAATAATTGTAAACTTGACTATAAGGTCAAAACCATTACTTGCTATTCAAATTAATCGTTTACTCTATTAATCGCTTGTGTGGATTGATACTCATCTATGTTGACACTGTGTACACTAGCGTGATCCTAGACTAGTGCATTATACACAGAGAGTCCAAAATTATATTTTTAGGTCCCGACAGCACACGTCAACCCTTCCTTCTCCCCTATTCTTCTAACCTTGCCAACTCCTCCTTGTCTACGGCGATGCCTTGATCATTTGTAACATCCTCAATCACTCTTAAAACCCGCCCCTCGGCTTCTTCCGCCCTTGCATCGACGCCTTCCGCCACTGATTGGTTATCTCCGCTTCCAACTGTTTGCTTTATTCATCAGGTATCACTAATCAATATTCTATATGGGGCGTTCAGCATACAAATCTGGGAGCCAAATCACAAGGTTTAAGAGATACACAATATTCCTTTAAAAAATAGATATATTTTAGTTTCTTGTTGTAACATCCCAAAGAATGGTTTATGTTTCAAATGTAATATTATGAGGATAAATTAAAACTGTTGTTGCCTCATGAAATCATTTGGAAATTTTCTAAAAATTTTCCCTTAGCAATTTCTATATTCTAAGAACCATGTCTCTTGTGATGGAAGTTGTTATCTATAAAATTTTCAACTCTAATTGTTGTGATCATCCTCTGGAAGTATTTTTCCTATCTTCTTGACCATCCTAGTAACCTCTCTGCAAAATCTCACAATTTTTAGATTTTTTTTGCTATTTCAAAAGAGCAAGTCAAACTAGTTTGAATCTGGTCAAATCCCTAGGGCAGCAGTTTGTGATTTTTCTCAGGAACAATGCATTGCATAAAAATTTCTGGAAAAATTATACAAGGTTGTTCTCTGTCCAAAGGTGTTACCATAAAAATTTAGGAATTGTTGGAGCTTTGTAGCTACCTCTAAAAATTCCTCAATCTTCTCAGCCTTTTAAAAATCAAAATCTGAATCACTGTTCATCGGGCTCGGACTCGAACTCGGACTCGAGTCCGACGCGCCACTCAGCTCGACCGCACCAACTAGCTGCACCGCCCGAGCCCGATGGCTCGCGGCCGTCCGATACAGATCGCACGGCCCACGTGCGCCCGATCTATTCGGACCGTCCATTTGCACCGCTGAATCTCAACCGTCCATTTTAGATCTAGCGGTCGGCGTCGTCTTGATCGAGTCAGACCAACTGATCGCGCCACACTTGGTTCCGGCTCGCGCCGCTTCGTTGCTGTCGCTGACGGGCGGGCCCCACTCGTCAGGCCGTCACCTACCTCGCGACTAAGAGCCGAGTGCCGTCGGCGACGTGCATGAGCGCCACCTCACCGTGCTGTCCATCCACCGTTCCCGGTTTTCTCGCGCGCCTCACCTCGGCTGCATCTGCCGCTGCGAGCCCATGTCCTGCGTGGCATTTATCGCCCATCATTTCCCTCACCAGCTCGTTGTCACCGCTCCTGAGCGCATCAATGCCGAGAGCTCCGCCTCTCGCGTTTCTCCGCCTTCCCCCTATTTAAGGACACCCGAGGGTTCCTCTTCCTCCTTTGGACGCCATAAAGCTATCCCCTACCTCCCTCTGTTTCCTCTGAGCTCAAACCAAGCGAGTGCGTGAGCTCTAGTGCACGGCCGTGCCGCCGCCGTGTCATTACCGCAACCAATGAAGCTCGTTCTCTTCCTTGCGCGTCATCTTGTGTTCCATCTCATCATTTTTGTTTCCCCTCAACTAATTTGGAGTTTTATTCACAGGAGTCGTCGAATTTCAACTTCCCTCTTCCTCGGCCGAAAGTTCGAATCTTCGTCCTCATCGCCGGTGAGTTGATTCCTAGAGCTTTTGCCTGCGCTAGCACCATCTCGTGCACTCACCCGAGCTATTTCCACCTCCCATTTCTCATGTTTTTGCTCAGATTGCTCCCTCCTCGGTGGCACCCTTGGCGCCGCCGCGGTCCATCGCCGCCAGCTCATCTCCGGCCGAACCATCCTCACCGCGTCATCCCAGTAAGTTCGTAGGACCTCAGAGTAGCTTTAGCGCGCTAGTTCGTGATTAGTGTTGCTGGTTTGGAATTGCCGTTTTCACCGTAGCCTGTACTCCGCCCCTCGCCGTCGCGCCGTCGCGTCGGGTCACCTCCGACCTGACCACCGGTGCCTGCGGGTGCGCGATATCGTCTAGGTTCCATTTTTGTCCTTGTCCGGCACCGACGAGCTCTCCTTCGCCGGCGAGGCGCCCGGCGAAGTCACGGTCGGAGCTCCTCCGTTGTTGGACGAGCTGGCGCGTTTTTAGAATACGCTTGGAATAAACTCAAGGCGTATTCGTAGAATACGTTGTCGACGTCACCTTGGCGTGGTGGGTCGAGGTGACACAGTCACGTCGTGCTCGTCCCACCGGTCGATGTGATGGCTCATTGAGCGCGGTAGAGAAAAGGAGTTAATGCTTTTAGTAAGTTCCGAATTGAATTTCTGTTGCACTGATAAATCATTTAACTTAGAAAACTTATATCTATTTCATTTTTGCTCCAAATCGAATGAATCCAATTTTGTAAATTTTCATTTTTAATGTGCTATTTACTAGAATAGATTTTAAATATATCTCTGTTCTTAAATTTTTGTTGATTAATTAAATGATGTTTTTATGCATTTCTAGCTTAGAAAATTCCTAGAAAATTCTCTTTAGCTCCAAATAAAATGTTCTCTATTTCTAAAATTTTGTTAAATCATGCTCTAGCTGCTGTGTGAAATTTGTGCTCATTAGATTAATTTGAATTTTGGTTTTGTCGGTGTTATTTGTTCTTATTTGCTCGTTCTGCTCGATCGATAGATTGCGACGATTCTGGTATTATCGAGAGTGAGCCTCAGCAACATATTGAGTAGCAGCAACCAGGCAAGGAGTTTGATCATGTTAATCCTATTATGTTTGAAGTCTAATATTTTGTTTTCAACTGTATGTATGCATTGCTAATTTGTTGTTAAATCGATTAGTTAATCCTTTATATGCATGATCTGTAGGTAAATGAGTATCCTCTACTACCTGAACCTAGGTTATTTGCTGTGATTAGAGTCCGTTGGATGAACTCTTGTCACTTAGTAGATTCGCGAAACAACATTGCTTAGCCATGCTTAGCTATCGGTAGTACTAGGCGATCATTGACTTAGTCGATGATCTTGATCACCTAAAATTATTATGATCATTATATTTTGGCTTTGTGCTATGTTTAAATTGCAAAACTAAAAATGAAAACAAAAACGATTTGGACTTGGGCACAATGGTAAGTTGGTGTGATCTTTTGGGTGGACTGGAATGGTGCACAGGTCAATTAAGGACCGAACATCTTGTGAGTATCTGTTATCCAGGAAATTTTGCGTGCTAACCACACTAGAGGGTATGGGACCTCTCTTGACTTAGTACCTTGGCGTGTGTTGACTCCGAGTCGCAGGGGGTCGCAGGAGGGATGGTGATGGGAGCATGGTAGTTGTCCGAAAAGCTTTACCCTGAGTGGGTAGTTGTCTTTTCGGCTTTACCATGTAAGCGTATGGATTTATCCATACGAGCGGCTCGTAGTTAATACACAATATTGGAAATGTCCCGTAGGACTTAGCCATGCCGGCATACCTTCGGTAGTGTGCTTTTGTGGCTTAAAGGCGGTCTGAAGTGTGGGTACATTGGTACACCCCTGCAGGGTTAAAACTATTCGAATAGCCTCGTCCTAGGTTATGGACACGCTTGGGTAAGCTTTTCAAGAGTTAGACTACAACCTTTTTATTAAAACTTGACATGGGTGGCATGAATGGGTAATTCATGCTATAGTTGTGGTGACTAATGGGTTAGTCACTTCCAGGATGTTGTCATCTACTTACTGTTATTTCTGTTGCTGCTATTTCAACAATAAAAATGAATTGCCAACTTGCTTTTGAATGTATTATGTTATTGCAAATAAAGTTTGCTTTGTGCTAAATTGAGCCATACAGCCTCCACTCAAATAAGCCTACATGTAGTTATGCATAGGTCTGCTAGTCCACACGTCAGTCTTGCGAGTACAAAAATAATTTTTGTACTCATTTGCTTTGCTTAATATTTTTGTTGCAGAGGAGGAAGGTGAGCCCCAAGGGCCTTACTTCTGTGAGATGTGCGGGTTTTGGGACGACTAGCTTGGCGGTCCGGTTGGTTGCCTTGTGGGCTAAGGCACACTGATTGGCTTTGTTTATAGCCATCTTATGACACTTTTGCTTCCGCTGTTTATTTAGTTATCTGTTGTATTTTGGCCGGTCGGCCTCTGTTGTAATAACTCTACTTTATTGTCTACTGTTTAATATCGTGATGTTTGGATTCTATGCTTAGAATGGAGTTGATGCATAATTTTGTGAAGAGGTGTGTATACTGCAGTTGTGGGAAGTATACATATCTCGAGGCTTGGTTTATTTGATTTGTGATGCTAGAGCCAGGTGGTTGGTTAAGCAGTACAAGCCAAATAAACTGGGGTCCTCACACTTGTTAACGAATTTCCAAATAGAAATCCAAGCTTCCCCAAATCGGCTGTTTGATCTATAAAATATCACGTCTTCAATCATATGATGTCCCTAGCCTACACAACAGAGCAAACACCCCCGTCCAGTAGTGGAACCATAAATTTGGAAGACCCGGGGCAAACTTGTAGTGTAAAATATATTGAGGCACAATGTAATTCAATAGTCTAGAAAATCAAAATTCAAGACTTCAATATGAGTCAAGGCTAACCTCGGTGCCCACTGCCTTGGGGCTGCCTCGGTAGTCGGTGGCTCGGTGCCTTGCCTTCCCCACGTCGTAACCCTTGCGCCATGCCTCAGCGCCCGCCTGCGCCCGCGTTGCAGCCCTCGTAAAGTGCCACAGCCCCCTCATGGCTGGGCCGCACCACCGTGCCCACGCCGCGCCTCGGAGCCGCCCGCATCGCGCTGCAGCGGCTGCACGGTGGAGCGTGGAGGGGCTGGGTGTTGGAGCCTTGGAGGAATAGAGAATGGAATGGTTAGGGATTTAGAGAATTAGGGTTACCTAGTGATGTGCATCTTTGCATTTCATTGGCTTGGACTGCAATTGGGTCGGCTTCCACTCGGGCCACGACCAATGCGATGCAGGGACTACAGCACAGCACCTGTGCGCTCATGGCGCCATGGCGCCTTGGCCTTGGCCGGGGGAGCTGACGGGCTGGGGGGAGGTTTGCCTGGGAGACCCGGAGCAGCCGCTCCTGCTTGCCCCGACAGTAGTTCCGCCCCTACCCCTGTCCCTTCTATCCCAAGCCCGGCCCAGACCAGGCCAAGCTCGGACCAAACCACCCATGAACAAATCTAGTCGAGGCTAATCGTGCCTGAACCGACCAGCCTGTAAGCTCGGAGTGTCGTGCCTAGATTAGCCGCGGAACCCACAAGCCAACTTGGCCCGTTTAGCTAGCCAGATTAACCGGGTCGTGCCGCCCACTTGGCCAGGTCTGGCATGGATGATGGATACAAAAGCGACCACTTATTTTATACTTCATGCTTATTTGCTATAATAGAAACTGACAGAAAGCTCAAAACCAAGAATACGAGGACGACTGGAGCATACAGCGCAAGGTTATCAGTTAAAAGAAGAAGAAACACAGCTCAGATGCAAAGGGCATAACAGCTTGCTAGTAGGGATAAAACAAAGGATGTGTTCAAATAACTCGACACAAAAATGTCACGTGACAGGTGTATGAAACACAGGTTTGCAGGAAAAAAAAACATCACATCCCTCGATACTCAGACTTCACATAAAGCTCTACACTGTGAACAATTGTGTGGCCGCCACACCCATCATGCAACAGCAACACAAGATACCCATTGGATGAGGTCCTGTGCTCCTCAGTCCTCACAGCAGTTTTCTCTTTGCTCTCTGCATTTCCAGCCAAATGTTGTTCGTCTCCATGATGATAATGGCTCGTTCGCACTATCACATTCACGAGGAATGGACGCCAGAAATAGGCGTGTCCATGGTGATTGTGGTAGTGATACTTGTATGGAAGAGAGAAGCTATGAAGCAGTGGTGATGGCCAGGAAAGAAAAAAAGAAAGAAAGAAAAGCTATATTCACATAGACCACTGAACCGAGATGGAACCAATGCCATGTTCCTAAATTGACCCCGTATGGTGCTGGCAAGCAACTCATCTTTTTCTAGAATGATGACTCAACTGAACCTTCTGCTTCAGAGTTTTACTCATTTGTACTATCAAAGCTGCCCCGAGCATTCGGACACTTCCTCTCTCTTGAATTCTCCCCCCATGTCTTGGCCTCTGCAATAGCACGCTGCCTGTCAGCAGTCCTTGAAGCTTCCTCTTCCTTCCTGCATGAGCAGGACTACCAACTTGTGAACCTGTCACATCCACATCATCCAAGCCCGACCGTCGACCAGAACCACCGCCAGAATCAGTCCTGCTAACCTCGGCTTCATACTTTGATGTTGTGGTGGCTTCTCTCCTCAAATCTGGAGAATGGTGATTTGTTGAGTGGAGACACCGTTGGTCACTGTTCCCACCACCACGGCTTGCGGCTCTAGGGGTAGATGAATTGCTCCGATTATGTTGGAAGGGTGCGTTTGGATCGTATGTCTGAGAAGCAAGATATGAAAGGGCAGTGACCACATCTCCTATGAAAGGCCGAGTGGCAGCTTGCTCTTGCAAACACATTGCAGCAACGGCTAAAGCCTGATACAGACCCCTCATAGGAAAATGGCCCTGAAGTAAAGGATCAGCCATTTTAGGAAATTTTCTGCGGTCTTTGAACAGAGGACGAGCCTGCAAATTAGATCGACAATATCAGTCATCCAAAGTTATAATATCTGAATATTAATCCATACTTCCAGAGCAATCTTTATTTAAGACTGCAACTGCAAAGAAAATAGGTGGGAAATATACTTTTGAGCAATCTTTATTTAAGACTGCAACTGAAAAGAAAATAGGTGGGAAATATACTTTCTATATGTAAACATTGTGCAAACCTCAGCAATTGAACTTTAAGGACAGAAATACTCTACCCCCTAACTTTTTAGTTTTTCATTTTGGGCAGCAATTCTTTGGTGGCATTGAGAAGTGGATAAAGGAATTAATCTCAGTAGTCGACACTGAATGACCCAATTTCACCCATTGTTAATAATCAACCTAAACAACTAAACTGTCAGCTCACTCCATAAGTAACATAATTCTCATGTAATGTACAAGTATTACATAAGGAATGAATTTCAGTTTCTAGCTGAAACTCATTATTGAGGTACAAGTTTACAAGTATGTTCCTTGGTTTAGATTATGAAGTCAAAACGAATAAACTATACGAGCTATGAAACTACCTCAGTATACAAGAAAATGCACTGATCATCACAATCTAAACTGTTTCTACTCTTTTACAATAGCACAAAGCCACAAATAAATGTTTTAGCATGACTCGCTCTTAGTAAGCCTACTGCCAATGAAAGTTACTGTTTCTGGAAGAACATATGACACTAGAGGAAACCTTTACCCTTCAAAAAAAATAAATCATAAAAAAAAACTCCATGATACTATGTGCTACAGTACTAGGCTTTCAAAGACAGCATTCAAGAAAATTCAAGGGCAATGGTGTAGGAAGTAACAGCGACTAGCAGTCTATGACCATCCGATATTTAAAGGAAAATTGCAAATAACCCCCTAGAAGTCAGCCTGAGTTTGATTTAACCCCCTACAAGTATATTTGTGGCAAATGCCCCCCAAGAGAAGCGTTTGATTTCCCCCTTGGCGGACCTTTTCCTGTTGATTCGGGTGGTTTCCATTGACGTGGACTTCATGGCATGCCAGGTCGGATACGAGGCATTCCAGCGTGACCCTTGGGATTAAGTGTGCAGCTCAGGTCAGGTATGGGCAGGTCAGTTGGCGCTTTCCTCTTGCACTGAATTGAAACGAGAGGAGGGAATACAGGAAGGCGGGAGGCAGGGGCAAAGGTGATCGTGGCCTCCCTACCCACACCCTCGCTCCGGTTATGTGGAACTCTAGCTCGCATCGAGCTAGAGACGAAGACCCAACTAGTTCAGTCTGATTCCATCTACTTTACCGCAGGGCATGGAGTCCGCTCGGAAAGCGTCAACGGAAAGCACCCAAGTCAGCGGGAAAAGGTCCGCGGGGGGGAATCAAACAAACTCTGCACTTGGAGGATAAATCAAACTTAGGCTGACTTTTGGGGGTTTATTTGCAATTTTCCCAATATTTAATGAAGATTTTGTAGTTCAGTTCAAAAGGATAATATGATTTGAGAAGGAAATCAAAATTTAGGACCTTTGGATGATAGTAAAAGAAAAAAAGAGGAACCACCCTGGGATTTTCAGTTCTTCATGTTGGAATGAACCCTTGATCTATTCCAATAGGATAAAGACCAAAATATATATGCTACAAGTGTATGTAAATATGCAAAGAACACCTTATACAATAGACATATTTGACACCCTCTCAAACTCATAGTGGATCAACAACACTGAGATTGGAGAGGTAGAAGATGTGCTGAGCTCTAGTCTGTGCCTTTGTGAAGAAATCTGCTAATTGAAGCTCCGAAAACACATACTGAAGAGCAATAACTTGGTCATGCACTTACGATCTCATATATGAAGCATCTACTCCAACGTGCTCGGTGAACTCATGTTTCACTGGATCTCGAGCAATGTTGATCACACCAGTACTGTATGATAAGAGAGGAGTCAGTGCAGAAACTGAAACGTCGAAATCCTCAAGTGGCCACCGAAGCCAAGTGATCTTAGCTGTCAATGCCGCCATGGCTCGCAACTCAGCCTCAGCACTCGAACGGGAATGACAGTCTGCTTCTTGGTCTTCCAGGCAATCAGAGAGAAACTAAGGAAAACACAATAGGCAAAAAGAGACCGGAGATCAGAAGGATCGCTAGCCTAGGTCGCATCAAAGTACACCTGAAGCTGCAGAGAGCTAGAGCGAGAAAAGAAAAAGCGACGACTGATGGTCCCACGAAGATATCGCAGAACACAAAGGTGACTGTAGTGGAACTGAGTGAGAGCAAAAACGAATTGACTCGGAATGTGAACTGGGTGAGAAATATCAGGTCGAGTGATCCCAAGGTAGACGAGGCTCCCGACAAGATGGTGGTAACAAGTGGGATCCTCAAGGGGCCCCCCATCAATGGATCGAAGGTGAACACTAAGCTCCATACGAGTGTCCACCATACGTTGATTAGTGAGACAAGCACGAGAAAGGATATCTTGAATGTACTTCTCCTAGGAGAGGTGGTAGCCCTCAAATGTAGAAGTGACCTCAATCCCAAGGAAGTAACCAAGAAGACCCAAATCAGACATCAAGAGTTATTCCCTGAGACGCTCCTTCACAAAACCAATGTATTGAGTCATCCCCAGTAATGATCATATCATCCACATAGAGGAGCGTCCGACCACGAGGAGATGTGTGTACAAAGAGGACAGGGTCGTGATCACTGTCAAAGAAGCCGGCAGCAGTGACAACAGAGGAGAAGCGGACAAACCAAGCACGAGGGGCTTGCTTGAGATTATAGAGAGTGACAAAGGCGACAAACCATACTAATATGGACAATACCCAGGAGGCGGCTGCATGTAGACCTCATGCAGCTCGCCATTGAGAAAAACATTCTTGAGTATTGACGTCCGCTGAGAGAGAGACCACAGCAAGGAGAGTGCAAACAATGGTCATGTGGGCGATAGGAGCGAAGGTCTCATTGTAGTCATGACCATGCTCCTGCTAAAAACCACGCGCCACAAGACGAGCCTTGTAGCACTCAAGAGCCATCCGAGCGGGTCTTAATCTTGTACACTCACTTGCACGTAATAAAAGTGACGCGCAGGTAAGGGCACAAGATCCGAAGTGTCAGTACACTCCAAAGCAGCAATCTCCTCAGACATCACGAGCTGCCACTCAGGGTGAGCAGCAACCACACGGTAGGTCATAGGCTCAGAAAGAGCAGCGGCTGTGAAGCCGTAGCGCTCGGAGGCCTAACAGTGCGACGATCACGAAGATCGTATATGGGAGAAGGTGGAGCAGGACCTAGTAAGGACGGAGAAGGAGAGCTGGGAACAGGGCCCAGCAAAGACAGAAGCTCAACTGGAGGAGTAGGCCGAGGACAGCGAGAGTAGTGCAGGGAAAGGTGGAAGCTCAACAAAAGGGCTGGAAGAAACCTCCGGAGGAGAGGGAACAAGTGGAGCCAGAGGAGAGAAGCAAAGAAGGTGGAGGCGGAAGCGAAAATAGAAGTGGAAAGCTGAGTCAGGATAAGTCAGAAAGAAGATCGACTCAACAAGAGAATATGAGCTAACAGTTGGGGGACTAGAGTAGTAAGGTCGAGACTCATCAAAGGTGACATCCTGACAGATCCTCATCCAGCGAGCAACAGGGTTGTAGCAACGATAACCCTTATGCTCAAGACTGTAGACAATAAAAAAAACACTCAATTGACTAAGCAGTCAGCTAGGTGCACTCGCGAGGTGGAAGAAGGACGAAGCAAACACAGTTGACACAGCGAAGGTGACTGTACTATGGAGCCCGACCGTAGATACGCTCGACAGAAGTAGAATCCTGAAGAGCAATGGAAGGTTGCATGTTGATGAGGAAAGCAGCAGTGGAGACAGCCTCAGCCCAGAAGTGAAGTGGAACAAAAGAGGCAAGCATGAGAACGCGAGCTCTCAAGCAAGTGACGATGCTTACGCTCAGAGACACCGTTCTGAATGTGAGCACCAGGACAAGAGTACCGAGGAAGAGTACCTTGCTCGGCGAGAAAACGATGCAAAGCAGCAGATTGGTATTCACTAGTAGAGTCAACACAAAACACACGAATGACCAAATCAAACTGAGTGTGAACCATGGTGGCAAACATCTGGTAAATAGAGAACCTACCTGCCGGGGGGCATAAAGTAGATCCAAGTATGATGAAAATAATCATCAATAAAGATCACATAGTATCGATGACCCCTTTCAAAATGAAAGGAGCCGGGCCCTAAACATCAGAGTGAACAAGATCAAAAGGACGAGTAGAAACAGAATCACTAGAGGGGTAGGGGAATTGCAACTACTTGCCAAGCTATGTTATCAAGGCGTCGTCTAGGCGTCCTGGCGCTCCAGGGTGGACGCCTGGAGGCATCGCCTCATTCGCAGTTAGGCGCTCGACTAGCCAGTCTAGGCGTCTAGTCGGAAGATTAGGCGTCTTGGCGTCATCCCTGGCGCTCGCCTGGGGATGCATTGGCTGTAACTCTAAGGGTTGGCTGTAAGGGGGGTGGAAAGGAGAGATAAAACAGATCGGGCACTCGGGCTGCTTGCGCGCGCGCCGCCCCCGCCTCAGGTCTGCGACTCGCGCGCCTCCGGCCTCGGCGCGGCTCGCGCCCCTCGACATCGCTCGCGGCTCGCCCACCCTGGGCCGCCTCGACACCACTGCGCCCGCCGCGCCCAGTCAGGCCTCTCTCCGCCGCCGCGCTTCGCGCCCGCCCCAAGCCGGCCAAGAGGTACCGCCGCGCCGCTCCCTCGCCTACGCGCGCTTATGCTCTCTGCTTTGCCTAGTCCCCTCGCCTGAGTCGCCTCCCCACTGCTCTCCGTCTCCCTGGCCGACAGGCTACCCTGCCCCTGCCACCACCTGCTCGCCAACGCCTGGACCCAGTGGCTCACTGGCTCCCCTCTGGCCCTCTCTCTCCCTGGCTCCCTGCCGCCTGCTCTGCTTTGCCCTACTCTGCCTTGTTGACTTGTTGCTCACTTGCTCTACAGCTCTAGTGCTCTACAGAAGTACAGATGTCTCATGATGTTTAAAACTTTAAATATGTTGTGGACTTGTGTCCTGAATATTGATAAGTATGCTGCTGATCTTTTTATTGTGCACATTGAAAGGAGTATGGATAATTGGATATGCTACTCATGGCAACTTGGCAAGAAGCCTTCAAGCCGCTGATTGAGGTAACAGGTAAGCAAGCATATGCTACTCATGAGTCATAAGTCATGACAACAACATTTCATTGATTCATTGTCATGTACTCAATATAAGTATGTAAAGATTTTTATTCTCATGTAGGACAACAACAATACATATACATTATACATCATTGGAGCTCAACTGCTCATTGCTCAGCTCTATATTTTCCTATTTTCCTGCCATCGTCTAATCATCGCCTAGGCGCCCGCCTAAGCGCCTAGGCGTCCTAGCGCCTCCGGAGCGCCTCGCCTCGCCTTGTCGCCGTGACAACATAGTTGCCAAGCTTGTAACCCATACAAGGTAAGGTGTCCCAAGAAACAGACCCAAGAACACCACGACCTACTAGTGAGGACAGACGCGATCCACAGAAATGACCCAAAAATGATGCCATTAAGCGAAGGAAGCAGTAAAAGACGTAGCAAAAACAGAGGCAAGGGTAGTGGCTGACTGGCTAGTGGGGATAGTAGAAGGAAGGTGCAGCCAGTCGAGCTCCCAAAGACACTGTGAATCACGGCACCGAGGGCCAGCACCAAGCATAATCCCCGTGCGACGGTCCTGGACGTAAGAGCCGGACTCAAGAATAACACGATAGTCATGATCAATGATCTGACCGGCTGACATAAGCTGCATAGTAAGCTTTGGAACATGAGACTTCAAAAACATGGAAGGAAGAAGTGGAAAGGATGCATCGGCCTGCAACAGTAAAGGAGGTACCATCTGCAATCTGAACATTGGAAGGAAGAGCTATGGGACTCACAGAAGTAAAGTGGGTAGAATCTGATGTCATGTGAAAAGGAACACCAAAATCTAAGATCTATGGAGATAAGATACCGAACGATGGAGATGGCGGAGGCAAGGAAGACTGCTGAGAAGCAAGAGCCAGACGAGCAGAGCCTGAGGAGTCTAAGGACAAGCCAACACCAAGGCAATGGAGCAGAGGAGCTGCTGCGTAGCGTCGGGAGGGGGAGTTCGAGGCAGGAGCTCGGCAGGGGCGACGGCAGCGGCGGCCCAAGATAGGGGCAACACTAGCCAGGAACAGGGTGGCGATAGCTCGAGAGGGAGGCGGCACCGGGAGCATGAGGCAGAGGCAGCGGCGGCCCAAGGGGTTGGCGTTGGCGGCGGCAGGACGAAGGTGGGCAGCGATGGCATCCCGGGCCTTACTGGTGGCGGCCCCATCGACGTTGGTCCCCTCATGCACTACTGCGACTGACCCCCAGGGAACGGGGCAGGCGGTGTCAGGGCGGCCTGGGCGAGCAACGGCCAAATCCGGATGGAGCACAGCAGATCTGGGGCAGCTCAGTCGTCGGGGCTCGTGATTCGAGCGTCAGGGCTCGAGATCTGGTCGTCGGGGCTCGAGGCGGCACGGAGTTGAGCTGCTCTCATCGTCGGGCGACTGGGGCGACCGCCGTGCATCAAGGAGCTGGGGTAGCGCATGGGAGCTCAAGCAACAGGAGAAGCTCGTGCGGCAGGATCTGGCGGTTGGGGCGACCGTCGTGCGTCGAGGCGGTAGGATCCGATGGTGGCGCGCGACGGGAGGCGAGTAGCTCGCCGCTCGGCGGCTCGGGCACACGGAGAGCTCAGCGGCAGATCTCGCGGCAGGGGCCGCCGCGCCGTCGAGCAAAGCGAGGAGCTCTTTGTTTCGACTTAAAGCAGAGGCATGAGGAGCTCTGTTTTGGCTCAAAGCAGAGGAGTGAGGAGCTTCGGCGCAGGGATGGCGGCGGCAGCTGAGTAACAACAGCGGTCACGTGGGAGGAAGAACTAGGATTAGGGTTTCCATGGCTCTGATACCATGTTGGAATGAACCTTTGATCTATTCCAATGGGCTAAAGACCAAAATATACATGTTACAAGTGTAGGTAAATATGCAAAGGACACCCTATACAATAGACATATCTAACACTTCATTCCTTTATTATTAAACGAGTGAGAGGTGGCAGAGGAGCTCAAAGCAATTGAGCTATTTCATCATTTGACTGGAAAAAGGTGACCTTGCACGACTTCCTAAAATTTCCTTGATCAGGCATTTGTTGTGCCGGCTACTGGACTGCAGATTTCCCACCTAATCCAAACAACTTCTCTTTCTGTTTCCTGGGGCACTGTTTTATTTTCCAGGCTAGAGAAACAGCTTAACCTCATCCTAATTACTATATTGTTAGTATCTCAATTTATTTTTATCAACTACACTATTTTAGTAACTATGCTTCAGTTAACTCAAGAAATTTGTAAAATAAAGGAGCTTTTAAATTTCAGTTAACTCAAACCATCAGTAATGTGAAGTAAAATTAATAGAGAATAGAACATACCCATGCCACTAGGTTTTGCTCTCCATGGGGTTTGTTGTTGTCAATTGCTTTGCGGCCAGTAATCAGTTCAAGGAACACAACACCAAAACTATACACATCAGATTTAACTGTGAGCTGCCCGGTCATGGCATATTCTGGGGCGCAGTAGCCATAAGTTCCCATAACACGTGTTGAAACATGAGTCTTGTCACCAACAGGGCCAAGTTTTGCAAGGCCAAAGTCGGATAGCTTTGGATGATACCCTTCGCCAAGAAGAATGTTTGAGGACTTGAAATCCCGGTAAATAACAGGAGGACTTGCCTTGTCATGCAAGTATTCTAATCCCTTGGCTGCACCAGCAGCAATCTTCATTCGTGTATTCCAGTCAAGAGGTTCTTTGTCAGGTGGAATATCTAACATAAAAAATATTAAATTAGATGATTAAGTTGCTCTTCAAAATATTTTGGAGATATGAATGGGCCAATAAACATTTATTATTCTAGGACACAGAAAAATAATTAGATAAGAGTGTTGAGCTACCACATCACAATTTACCATCTAAAAAGAGGGAAAGAAAGATATGTTTTAATTTCTGAATGGGGATTTAAGGAATTCTGGAATTGCAAAATTCAATAATGTGCAACGAGAAATAGCTCGATACATGCTCAAACAGCAGATCATCGAGATAGAGACCAAGGTGGACGTTAGGACTGCCACCTCTGACGTTTGGAAGTTGTTTCTATATTAATTAGATCGCAGAAAAAGAAAAAGTTCCACTGATTGATTCTATTTGTAAACACTTGCCACCTCTAACAAAAAAAAATGAAAAGGTGAATACTCTTTGTGTAAATTTGCAGAAATATTCACATGTAGTCATGTAGATTGTATTAACTACTTTGTTCAGGTGGTTAGTACAGGACAAGTAATGCAAGGTGGTCCTTCGGAATGTGGGGTACAGCCTGGAACAGGAGGATGAGAATATGAGATGATATTAGGGCCCGTTTGGTTGTTGTCCTCGGTAAATTTAGCATTCTGCTTTTACTTTATGGTGAGAACACATTCATGGAATCTACTTCATGGCTTTCTGCTGTCTGTCAAAGCTTTTTTTTTTCCCTTGTACTATGGGAAACTACTTTCCCATCCTAAAACACATTTTTACTTTACACTTTTAAAGCACAAAGCTTCTCTCCATGGGAGCATAAACCAAACAACCAGTCCATGGCCTACCTCACAAGCAACAAACTCTCAGAAACCGAGGTAGCTTCAAGGCCTACCTTGCAGTAAAGCACAGCCGTGAGGTCACCACTCACCAACGAAATGTTAGTTTTCAGATATGGTTATTTTTTTGTTCTATACTAATGAAAGAACAATTGAACAGCCTAGACAAACCACACTAGACAGAGCCCGAGGGAGAAAACATATGAAAGATAATGTGGGCCAATTATCAATTTTTGTGCCCTCTTACGTCTACAAACCTACAGATAAATCCTCAATTGCAATTACTTAAAATTAAATTAAGCTTTTCTAGGTTTGCCTCACGAACCATTTAGAATCATAAAGTTTACTTTTAGCTAGTGCAAACTATTCTGTACACAAGCACTAGATCTGTAAAATTTTAACATGACACAGACTATGCGGATTTGGGTTGCTATAAATGAGCTTGGGCCATAATGATTTAACTTGTTCAATAAATTGGTCACCCAAGAGTTTGCTTGTTTGACCCATTTGACACAACATGAAGGGCTGAACAAATTGTGTTATAGCAATCTGAACAACTAGTGGCGTATTAAACAAGTAAAGATAGCAAAATTTAACATAAGACAGTTACATGACCGATTTACACATTTAGATTTGCTACAAATGGGTTTGGTTCACAAATTGATTAAAATAATTAAAAGGTGAAATAAATAGGCTCAGTTTGGGTTTGCCAGTGTAAACCCTTTGAAATGGATGACACAACACAAAACCAATCTTGTACAACCCATTTGTAGCTGTAGCTAACCCCAACAAGTTCAGCTAATGAGAAGTGAAACAAAATATTATCATTCATGTTCAGACAATGAATCTATTGTTGTGTAAACTAACTTAAATCAATGTACAGGAAATAAATGCCTCCTATGGGGATAAAATGCACTAAACGTTGATGCTTACAGACATCAATGTGGTGTGTTACCATGCAAAAAGAGAAGCTAGTTGCTTTTGTATAACCATAACGCTCAGTAAACCAAGTCATGATTATACATATAATATTTTCTTTTTGTGATTTAGAAATGGAAAGAGTAACTGTGTATCAATACATCATAGTGTATCCTAAACATATTATCAACCTGAGACGGAATATGAGTTAACAAAATAAAGTTGAAGCATAAAGAAAGCATGAATATGTGTTGCTCGATAAACTAAAAATAACACCTTCGAAGAAGGGGCACATATGCTAGTTTCCATAGAGGTACGGCAAGACTTCATTTTTAGTATGCAAATTATTTTAGCAATTGATGAAATATGAGTTACTACAAGATAACCATCAAAACTCTAGCTTCCTATAGAGGTACAACAAGACTTCATTTAGTATTCGAATTATATTAGCAATTGATGAAATATGAGTTACTACAAGATAACCACCAAAACTGTTGAATATATGACTAGGTCAACAACAATAGTAATGATGTTATGAACCTTGTTTCATAACGGGGTAAACACCACCAAGAAGAAGGCCGGGCGGCGTCGGCTTAGTGGGATGAGAGATTAGACTATAGACTGGGATGATAGAACGTTGGGAGGGAGACTAGATTAATTCATCTTCTTGCTTCCTTGATAATGGATACATGCTATCCTTTTTATAGGGACGACCTGACTTGACCCCTAAGAAACAATCTCTATGTTTAAGGAAACTTATCTCTATTAGATGGAATATATCTCTAAAGAAGTAAACCCAACTAACAAGAAAACTAACAATTCTTATATCTATTTCTAACTACTAACGCACCCGCGGGCCTATGTGAACAGTTCGTGGTGCTATAGTACCGTGCGCACTGTTCACACACGTGAACAGTCCTCCCGTGACAAATGAGGCAATTGCAAGCTGAAGCAAGTATTAAGTAGTACTCCCTCCGTTCTCTTTTAGATGTCGTTTTAGAATTTGTGCAATCAACTTAATAAAACGTTGACCACTAATATACACAAAATTATTGGGTTTGTCATGTCAAAATGGTATTACTAGATTTGATAAAAAAATACTTTCATATTATATAATTTTTACTAACATATAATTAGAATAGGTAATGATTAAATGTGCATATTGGAGACCATGTCGATATTTGAAATAACAGGTAAAAAAACAGAGGTAGTAGCTAGCATCGCACAATTGCTCACCTCTATATTACACAAAATGTGAAGCAGCCAGAATGACAAATGCTGCCATGTACAATGGCACACATTTCTTTGAATATATGGGACTATATGTAGGCTGTAGTGAATAGGATAGGAGTTCATAAGTGTAGCAAACTTACCGTGCAAATGATCCTCAAGTGATCCCAAAGGCATATAGTCATATACAAGAAGACGTTGGTCCCCATCAGCACAGTATCCAATTAGGTTAACCAGGTTATCATGGTGCAATAGACTGAGCATAAGTACCTCAACCAGAAACTCTCTATTTCCTTGAAGGCCATTTCGATCAAGTTGCTTCACTGCAACAGCCTGCACAGTAGGGTAGTCTCATTAATCAAGAGTTACAGCAAAGAAAATGTCTTCTCCAATGCTCCATACAAACATAACAAGAAATGTTCAACCCTAGGTTAAAATAAATGTGGCTACTATTGGTGTTTTAATGAGAAACTTAACTAAATCACTCAAAATCTAAACATGGGATGATTCACATAAAATTCCAATGCAACAAAACATTTTCAGAAACACAAACCTGCCCATTCTCCAAACATCCTTTATATACACGGCCAAAACCTCCCTCGCCCAATAGGCAATCTTGTTTGAAGTTTTTAGTGGCAGCAGCAAGCTCACGAAAAGTGAAAGTGTGCGCTGCAATATGTTGATTGTTCCCCTCCCTCAGGATGACTGCATCCTTCTTCGAATCCAATCCACCCTGCGGTTTTGATTTATCTACAGCACAAGTTGATATAGAGTTAGGGGGCATCTGCATTAAAGAATGAAAAATAAACAAGGTTGACTACTCCCAAAAGACAAGCATTAAAGTAGTAAAACTAGCCATAGATCCCACGCAATTGTGTGGCTGGATAGAACACTTATCTTTGCATCTAAAAGTAAAATTGTATTCTTTCCCAAACTCTAATACCTATAAGGCTATAACTGATAATATAGCTCAGTTCGTTATACAACTAATCTATAACAACCCTAATATCTATATGTGATTAATCTTCATCATCACAGAGCAAATGTAGTGCCTCCTGTTAACTTCATTTTAACTATATAATAACCTAGCTGATTATTCTGAAATGCATTGGGCATTTGGGCCACCATAAATCAGGACTACTTGCCTACTTGGAGTAGTCATTTTTATGATGAGTGTATCCTGTTGCGAAGAAAATAAATATCTAAAATTATACATCATTTGACAGTTCTTTGATAAGTGTTGGATGTTGTATCAGTGTCTTCTACCATCTGTTTAAACACTAGCATTGGGGTTCAATAGGTTTACCAGTGAATCCAGAGAATGAGTCAAATAGAAAGAATGCTTCCAAAGGCCAAGTTTAAAATATACGAAATAGACATAGAAGTTAACTACATATTTATAGGTTATACCAAAGTTCCAGGGTGGTGTTATCTGCAGGGATCTAAGTCCTTATAATTCATCCTATTTTCATACAATACCTAGGCTTCCAAGTATTTCCAAACACCCCCTCTCAAAAAATGTCCTTCCAAACAATTCATATGGCGCACAGGTTCAGGCATCCTCATCAGTTATTACTTGTCAGGAAACAAGTATTCAAACGGTAGTTTCATCATACTATCACCTCCTATCCGTCCATGAACATATAATCAAAGCGTCTCGCTTCTACAAGTTCTAGGATTTGCAAAGCTATACCTATATGGCCGATCCAAAACATTGCACACAGACTCCCCAAAACACATACAGCCTCAATCATTTGCACCATAAAATACCCTAACATGAACACAAATGCCCCAATACTATACATGTCATTCGTTAAATCGAATACACAAATTGGTCTCCAGATGAAGCAATTCCTAAATCGAATAGTATTAGAAAGATTGCCGGAAAGACACAAGTTTGGCACATTCCTTAATCCGATCCACCCAAATCTCGGCACTGCGCGCATCGACTGACCAAATCGGAGAAAATTAAGAATCATTTCCAAAATAAACCCACCCAAGATCCAGCCTTTCCCAAGAACCGCACCTGATCCGACCCGGGTGACGCGGCGATCCGACAAGCCGTCCTTTCGCGCGCCGCCGCCCTTCTTGGCCTCCCCCTCGCCGCCCGACCCGAAGCACGGCAGGCAGCCCATCCAAGAACCTCCCTCCGGGTAAAAAAATCAAGAATAGGGCGGCGGAGACCGACCCACCAGACGAAACGGGGATCCCTCCCCGATCTGGGGGCGGAGGCCCTCCCAAAATCCGATCTTTGGAGGATGTGGAGGGATTTGGATGGGATTTGGGAGCGGTGGGTCGGGGAAATTGCGGGGAGGGGCAGGGATGGAAGTGGGAAGAGAGGGAGGAGAGCAGGATGTCCGAGGTCCGAGGGCAAAAGTCAGCTCGGCGCAGACCGAGGAGAGAGAGAGGATCTTTGGGGAATCCACTGTCCTCCCATGCCTGCAAATTGCTGAATCCCTAGTTTTTTGGATGACAAGATTTGATATTGGTTTAATTTTTACCTAAATTTGTGTGGATGTAGAGAGAGTTTTATTTTTTTACGTATGTAATAATAGATTTTTATTATTATTTAATCTATTTTTAAAAATATTTTAAAGATAACATTCTGTAACTTTATTTTCAATTCTGACACCTTTGATCACACCACAGCATATGATGTGACAAAAACACATTGTCACGTCACGGACCTCGGCGTGACAAACGAATGCTATCACGTAACTTCCTTGGCCTGACAGTACTTAGCCAAAAACGAACGTGTTGGTTCGAAGAGCTATAGTGGCAGGTTTAGCCACGCCGCGGTCGGTGGCGTGACAACACAGTTTAGTTACACTACGGGTTATGGCGTGACCAAAAGGATTAGAATTGAAAATAAAGTTAGGGAGAAGTTATCTTTAAAATATTTTTAAAAATAGATTAAAAATAAATAAATAAAGCTCGCAATAACATGAGTTCTAATTTTTTTGTTATGCATTGAAGATTATATATTTGGAATATGAGCAACTTTATAAATTTTTTCAAAAATATTCAACCACCAACCTAAAAAAAAAAACAAAGGGAAAAGCTATATTGTGCAAATGGTTTCCACGGGACAGGTCACTCCTAGTCGTTTTAAAGAATTTTGTCGGTATTTCAGAATCGATCTTACGTAAAGATTATTTGATTCGGAGGGTCTCCATAATTGATCACGCAGACAAAAGAGACACAGGAATTTTTATACAGGTTCGGGCCTTCTCCAGAGAGAATAACAACCCTACTCCTGTGTGTATTGTATTGGGTATCCTGGTTACAATCAGTAGAAAGACTTGTGCTAATGCTACTACTGATTGCCTCTCAAAAGTTCCTCTCATTCTCTCTGAAAGATGTCTATTTATAGTATGTGGAGAGGTAGTCGTTCGAGGTCAAGGGGCGCCTCATTATTTCGTAATAATGGTCGTAATCACCGGAGTAGTAACCTCCCCACGTTGCTTGACGGTTATCGATCAAAGATAATGGTGAGTTAACTATAGTTATGCCAGAGAATAACTACGTAGTTCTTGACTACTCAGATCTCACAGTTAATAAGGCCTACTAGCGAGTGGACCAGTTATCTGTGGAAAAGTTGTGGCAGGACTGGTCGTAGAAGGACTTACGACCAGAAGGTAGTCGTAGAAAAACCTACGACTAGATACTGGTCGTAGAAACACTTACGACCGGAGGCAATCGTCGGAGAACTTACGATTACGTGGTAGTCATAGGAGAACCTACGACTATAGGGGTGGTCGTAGAAAAGCTTACGACCACCTGATTGATTTCTTTCTTACTATTGTAAGGGGTATACTCGATAGTTGTGTGACGTCATATTTACCTATAATACTCTATTATAGATAAATAGTAAAATGAGGATTATTAGATCCTCGACAATTTTTTTTAAAAAAAATATTAATTCAAAAGATAATTACAAAAAAATAGTCAAAATACAAAAATAGGTGGTTGTCCCCAGTCCAAACGGCGACAAGCTCCTATCGCCAGTTCAACTGACGACATGCACATATTTTCTGCCTATCGCCGCTCCAACTTCATATCGTCAATTGAACTGGCGATTTGCATCAAATAGTATGCAAATCGTCAGTTGAACTCGCGACAGGAATTGGCTATATTAACCCTAAAATTCTGTGAAAAAGTCGTACTAATTCCGGAAAAAAAACAAAAGAGAGCGGATGAGAGGGGAGAAGAGACGTAGCGAAACCCTGTCAGTTCTTAGCGGTGCAGAGAGAGACGGAGCAGTAGATCTAGTCACTCATTCTCCACATAAATGTTCTTAACTTTATACCTAAATTCAAAACCTTGTAGGTTAGCAAATAAAATTAGCGACATAAAATTCAATAGATTAGATAATTTTAGTTGTATTGTTGCTTGATGTAGTACATTATTTTAGTTGTGTAGGTTTTAATTTGTAACACCCTGGCTATTCGGAAGCCAAGATGTCACCTAAATCATCTAACATACATCCATAAGGCAGAAGAATTTGAATAATATCAACTAATGATATAAAGAAATCACTACTTAATAGAACCATGGCATGACAATAGTCTGAATTCAACCAAGTGTAACGAAGGATGATCGAAGATCACAAGCAATACATAATCAATCATAACATGGAGAAGGTATCCTTCCTTCACCACTTAAATTTATTTATTACAGTTCATCCCTTAACGAATGAAAGATAGAAACTAAATCATATTGTTGAACTTGATTATGGTGATTTGCACGATTAGTGCGTGTCTACTCCCTCCGATAGAGCCGGCATCAATGATCACCTAAAATAAACAAACAAAGCAAGAATGAGTCCGTGACTCAGCAAGTACAATGAATAAATGAACATACCACAGGTACGAATAAGACCTCATCATTAAAGAATGCGAACATACCCCGAATGAGTGCATGAATGAATAGAATGAATGGATTTAATGAAAAGAATGGATCGCACACATGCTTATACTGCAGATAGCTAGTGACACACCGTCGGTGTGCACTTAAGCCCGTATTTATCGAAATACGGGATCCAAAATACCGTATGAAGAACGTTTCATACGGTGTCCAAAACTGCCCACATTGGAATGGTGGGACTTCACATGCCCATACTCGAATTGATGGGACTTTAGACTCCACTCCCGTAGAGCTCCACTCCCGTGGACGGAACATGAACATGGATGCATTAACGAACATAAGTATTATGACTAACATCATCTGCACACATATGAAAGAACATACGCAAGGAACATAATCCTTGGAACCTCTTGTATTCTTTAACCTCCACTCCCGTGGATATTCCACTCCGTGGACTAACATGAATATTGAAGCTTCTCTCATATCGAACAAAACACAATATTAAACATCGAGCATCCAAGAATTACAATTCACACAAAAGTCAATGTACTTGCCTTGTGACAGCTGCGGTAGTAGGTAAAGAAGATGTCCCTAAACCGAAGCCTCTCGCCCTTGAGAACACCTGGAGACGACGAAGAATCCTTGAAGAAGATCCTCCTTCTTGGACAAGACCCATAAAACCCTTCTCCTTCCTTTGCAAAACCGGTGGCGGGCGATCGGCTCCGCGAGGAAAATGGCTCCAAGGGTAGGAAGATGCAAACACCAATGGGGAAAGGCGCCAAGGGAGGAGGAGGCGGGCGCAAGGGAGAGGGGGAGGTAGGGCGCGCCATAGGAGGGAGGGGTGGGAAAGTGGAGAGGTGGGGTGCTAGGGTTTGAGGCCCCTTTGGCCGCCACAAGATGGGCCATTGGGCCCCTCTAGTGCGGTTGCCCCTCATGGGCCCCACGCCCCTTCACCCCACAAGGCCCTCTCTTGGGTCTCTGGCCAAAGGCCCCAGCCCAAAATCGAAGAACAGTAAACGCCGGAAATTTCTCCTTTTAATTTCGAGATTGAATCAAAAGCACTCTAATCGAAAACGAGGTATTACACTCTACCCCCCTTAACAGGATTCGACCCCGAATCTAAACGCCAAACTACACAAGGGAAAACTGGAGTTGGGAACTTAACAATACCGAATACACACCCGCTGAACAAATCTGGATAAAGCTCGCACATGCGAGACTCTAGCTTCCAAGTGACCTCTCTCTCTGTCTGAAAATACCACAACATAACGACGTAACACGACGTCTGAACTAACACTCAAACTGGTACTTCCAGATACACTCATCGGACAAGACTCGAAGGCAAGATCTCACTTGATGGTCCACGACGTTAACGAATAATCAAACTCTGGATCTCCTAGGTACTCACTCGGCACCAGAACATACCAAAAGTTGCGTTTCATCGCGTAGGGACCCAAACGGTCCTAGCGTTACGCCAACTAGCGAAGAAAACCCAACGTACCTTGGGCTAACCTCCCCATTGATACCGAACCACATGACATGCACAAAGAACAAGGAATTCATGTTCCACCTCTCAATTAAACTCTTCACTAAAGCAAGGATCACCTCCTTTAACCAGAAACATACAATCGAATTCTTTTTAAGCAAACTCTTTTACCGGCAAAACACATCTGAATAAGAAAGATTCACATCACAGTTATACGTTACCAACTGGGTACTGAAGGGTAAAATCCAGAAATCAGATTTTTATCAAGAAAACCTTTACACTTTCCAAGTGGCAATTTGCCAATAAACGCCACGAAAACCAAAGGGGAAAACACTTGAGTGCTCAAATCAAAAACTTCCTTTATTCTTCCTGAACCGATAAGAACCACACATACCAAAATCGAGTCAAACTCAACTTACGAAAGACATTGGTCAACCGCACAAAGCTCAAGCGAGAATAAAGAAAATGCTTCACTAATCAAGAAGACATCTTTTTCCTTAGTTTCACTTTTTGGAATAAAATATCTCTCCAACCTTGGAATTCGAATTCATCGCATACCACACGGTCTCAAACCACTTCATTTAACATCCTCAAATTAGGCTTAAACCAAATACATCATCACCTCCAACTCTCAAGAATAACACGTCGAATCCTCAAGACACCCGCTCATGAACTACATCAGAAGGGTTCTATCGACAATCATTCCACTACTCAGAATACTCCAGATTTCTATCTCCTCTACACAAAAATCTTTGGGCGACCCAAAAGTCTAGCATGAAAATGAAAAGCCCAAATTTAACCTCCAAGACCCTACAACGAATTCCTCTTATAACACATGGTGAAATCATCAGTTAAATCTCTAACATCCTCACAATTCCGACATACTCACTCATTGACATCATCAGAATCACTCACACAACATCGCCAAACTTTCCAATTGTGTTACTCTATAAAATTGATTAAGGTTTCCATACCTTTGATAATCCCCAACATTTCAACATGAACCAAAGTTCTAGAACTACACTATACCATAGGTCCTACTTAGTCGAACACTATACAGTTTTACTTCGAAGCCATACACTCCATCTGAATCGACTTCCCTCCAAGAGGTTCAGGTCAAAACCAACCTATCTTCTATTACTCCTCCAATAGCTTGGTAGCAAAATCTCACCCCTACAATCACTTAACCACCACAAAAATTGACAACTTACGCTTTGTAAAACTTTGCAACACAAAAATTGTTGATCTTTTCTCAAAAGAAAGAGGCGAACAAGGACAAATTTCACCACACAGGAAAAAAAATGTTGCTGCTCACAGTGAGCATGAAACCAAAAGAAATAATCTGGTAATGAAGATCTGGGAAAACGAAAGTTGAGTTCACAGCGGAGGGCACACATCCCTCGAAAAAGGGAATAGCAAATAACCACCAAGAAGAAAAATGACATCGCGATTGAAACTCGACAACTCTTGAGTGAAAAGAGCAAAAGTTTATGAACAATTCAAATAACCACAAGTTACAAAACTTGACTCAAATTCTCAAATATTCCTATGCGCTCTTTCCTTTAACATGAAATTAATTCTTTGACTAACATCGCTTGCCACAACGAACAAGATAAGGTCTTTAGTCCAAACCACAAGGACTAATTAAGAACCAATAAAATTCTTCAATACGTTATATTTGTTCGTAATAGTTCAACTACACAAGAAACATGAGATCCAAATAATCTCAAACTACCAAACTCAAACATTTCCAATTACGAGATTTCGAAAATCAAGTAGATTATTCTCTCTTAAAGGAACCAACATAACTTCTTTGATTGCAACCTCATGTTGCCAACTCGCACTAAAGAGCCTTTAAAATTAAATCACACAAATCTCTTAAGAAGCAACAGGACAATCCAATACCTTAATTTATTCAAAATATTTTCAACTACCAGATGATTCATGAGCTCCAAAATATCACGAAAGCTAAACTTGAAATATTCTCATCTGAATGATATCACCGAAGGCGATCAAATTACTACAGGTATTAACATCAATCTCACAACAACAATTAGAAAACACTTGAAAGACCCACGTGAAAAGAATAGGTTGATTCTTTCTCAAAAGAAGAGACATATGGAAACGATTTTCACCAACTAGAAAACTCATCTACCACTCATGACCGAACACGGACCAAGGGAAAAACCAATTAAGCAATGAACTCATAGAACATAAGTGGAGTCCACGGTTGAAAGCATAAGCCTCACAAGAAGGGAATATCGAACCTTAACGGATAAGAACAAATAAGTATTCAAGATCGAAGCACTTGCATCACTGAACAACCATTATAACTATGCAACATATCGTTACTCGATAAACCTCATTTACCACATAAAGCCTGAACCCCCAAAAGATTGAGAACACAAAACTTGAAATCTGATCATTTAGGAAATATCACCATGGGTGATCAAATTACTACGAGAATTAACCTTATTCTCACATTATGACGATTTAACAACATCGACAACATATACTAGTACCAAGAATTATCAAACTTTATTACTCCATCCTAAAACTTCCCAAAGGGAACACAAACCACAAGGTTGAAACAAATTTATTATAACCAGATTATGCTAAGCAATAACAATATTACAATGCACGCTATCAAAGACTACTTACGAAATTCATCTACTCAACTGTTGGTGTTGCTCAACACCTTCTTCAGCACTCATTAACAATTGATGATTGTACTAATCATGTGTGTACATATGGTACTAATCCCATTTGCAATCACATAACCATATATAAACATAGATTCACATTTCACCTTTGTTCAGAAATCAATTCAAAACATGGCTAAAGATTCGCTAACATAATTTTCTATAAACAAGGTTTCACGAATCGATACACCAGTAACACCCATCTGGTCATTTATACAAGTTTCAACAATTTTAGCATACGAGGAAATAGATAAATCTAGCTCTTACGTAAGATCTATAGGTTCTGAACGGATACGGACAGTCTTTATTTAACATACACCATATATCAAATACAAGGACATTTCAAATTAATCATTTTCACTTTCATAGATGGTAGTTAAGAATAATTGATTTGCACCATGCTAATAACCCAACTTGGTAACTCATATCGTAACAATTTATTCGTTTAGTTATAACTTCTCATTTTAAGCATGGCAAGGCATCACAAAAGGATTCTAACACCTTACTTCAGCAAAAGAGAGACTTCAAACCTCAACGCTCGAAGTAATCCAAAAGAAACACATAAAGCCAAAGCTTTCCCATGCAAACGAACTTACAGCAGAAAACACTCACTACCCAAGCTATCAAACGAGTAAATGAGTCATTCTTCTTCAATGAGAAAGAAGGAGCAACCATGAAAACATCAATCTTGCCAATTGACAACGACCACAAGTAGTAAAAGCAACTCAATAGTCGAAAAACAATAATTATTTCAGAGAACCAAGAGGGATCTATTGAAAACCATAAACTATCATGAACCACAAACCCAGGAGAAATTCATCAACCACCATAGGACAAGAATTGCCAAATTAAGAATTCAAAGAAGAGAACAACTTTCTAAAGCAACTCACGCTTAACACCTGAAACTATGGTACTCGGAGTATCTACTCCCCTGTCCACCTATCACGAACGGTGGTGTACCCTGGTGAATCCCAGAGCAACAACCACGACCACAACTTCTTAACATCCGTTAACAACACGCTTCACCAAATACTCCATTATGAATATACAGGATCATCTCATGACAATCATAGTATTAGTTCATAGATATAGAATATCATAGCAGATCACAGATTAACAACAAGAATGATAGTACAGAAACAATTCAAGAACAGTTCAACGTGATGAAACACACCACTAGAATTACGAATACGATGGATTACCCAAACCCCACCTACTGTGCACAGTGTGTCATTTTAATAACTTAATTACCACGGACCTAAAGCCCGCTCTGATACCAACTGTAACACCCTGGCTATTCGGAAGCTAAGATGTCACCTAAATCATCTAACATACATCCATAAGGCGGAAGAATTTGAATAATATCAACTAATGATATAAAGAAATCACTACTTAATAGAACCATGGCATGACAATAGTCTGAATTCAAGCAAGTGTAACGAAGGATGATCGAAGATCACAAGCAATACATAATCAATCATAACATGGAGAAGGTATCCTTCCTTCACCACTTAAATTTATTTATTACAGTTCATCCCTTAACGAATGAAAGATAGAAACTAAATCATATTGTTGAACTTGATTATGGTGATTTGCACGATTAGTGCGTGTCTACTCCCTCCCGATAGAGCCAGCATCAATGATCACCTAAAATAAACAAACAAAGCAAGAATGAGTCCGTGACTCAGCAAGTACAGTGAATAAATGAACATACCACAGGTACGAATAAGACCTCATCATTAAAGAATGCGAACATACCCCGAATGAGTGCATGAATGAATAGAATGAATGGATTTAATGAAAAGAATGGACTGCACACATGCTTATACCGCAGATAGCTAGTGACACACTCGGTGTGCACTTAAGCCCGTGATTTATCGAAATACGGGGATCCAAAATACCGTATGAAGAACGTTTCATACGGGATGTCCAAAACTGCCCACATTGGAATGGTGGGACTTCACATGCCCATACTGGAATTGATGGGACTTTAGACTCCACTCCCGTGGAGCTCCACTCCCGTGGACGGAACATGAACATGGATGCATTAACGAACATAAGTATTATGACTAACATCATCTGCACACATATGAAAGAACATACGCAAGGAACATAATCCTTGGAACCTCTTGTATTCTTTAACCTCCACTCCCGTGGATATTCCACTCCCGTGGACGGAACATGAATATTGAAGCTTCTCTCATATCGAACAAAACACAATATTAAACATCGAGCATCCAAGAATTACAATTCACACAAAAGTCAATGTACTTGCCTTCAACAGCAAGCTGCGGAGTAGGTAAAGAAGATGTCCCTAAACCAAGCCTCTCTCGCCTTGAGAACACCTGAGGAGACGACGAAGAATCCTTGAAGAAGATCCTCTCCTTCTTGGACAAAGAACTTCAAAAACCCTTTCTCCTTCCTTTGCAAAACCGGTGGCATGGGCGATTCGGCCCATGAGGAAAATGGCTCCAAGGGGTAGGAAGATGCAAGACCAATGGGGAAAGGCGCCAAGGGAGGAGGAGGCAGGCGCAAGGGAGGGAGGTAGGGGCGCGGCCATAGGAGGAGGGTGGGGAAAGTGGGAGAGGTGGGGTGCTAGGGTTTGAGGCCCCTTTGGCCGGCCACAAGATGGGCCATTGGGCCCCTCTAGTGCGTTGCCCCCTCATGGGCCCCATCACGCCCTTCACCCACAAGGCCTCTCTTGGGTCTGTGGCCAAAGGCCGAGCCCAAAATCGAAGAACAGAAACGCGAAAATTTCTCCTTTTAATTTCGAGATTGAACCAAAAGCACTTTAATCGAAAACGAGGTATTACATAATTTTTACAGTAAATATTTTGTTTGTGCCGAAAATACTTTTTAAAACAGAAAAAATGAAGACTCCTCTAAACTCTAGAAATAACAAGATACCTACGAAAAATATGTAAAAATTACAAAGTAGCTAAACAAGTATGTAGAGCTTAATCAAAATTATCCCAACTTAATTTTGGTTTCCATTTATGCATGGTAAATATTATGTTAATACCAAAAATACTTTTTAAACTAGAAAAATAGCAAAACACCTCTAAAAATTCTCTAAGTAATCCAAAGTAGGTACGTAGGGTATATAGAGTTGAATTAGAACATTGTGAACTTTATTTTTGTTTTCTTCTATACACGGTAAATATTTGATAAATATTGGAGGCACTTTGCAAACAAAGAAAGTAGCAAGGTACATATAAAAAATCTATAAAAAAAATACAGAGTAGGTAAATAGAGTGTGTAGAGCTTAATTAAAATAATCCCAACTTAATTTTGGTTTCATTTGTGCATGTTAAATATTATGTTTATGCCGAAAATACTTTTTTAAGCTGGGAAAATAGCAAGATATCTCTAAAAATTATCTAAGAAATCCAGAGTAGGTGCATAGGTTATGTAGAGCTGACATAAAATATTGTGAACTTAATTTTCGTTTCTATTTGTATACGGTAAATATTTTTGTAAATGCTGAAGACACTTTTTAAACAAGAAAAGTAGCAATGTACCTATTAAATATCAGTAAAAATTGTAGAGTGGCTATATAGGGTATGTATTTGAACTTAATTTTGGTTTCCATTCATGCACACTAAATAATTTGCAAACAATGAAAATAGCATGGTAGCTATAAAAATTCTATGAAAATTTCAGAGTGGCTAAATTTTAGATATATCGCTTTTTATTACTTTTTGTATACATTTCGTAGTATTTACCATGTATGCACTGAATTTTCAGGTATAACGGACCTAGGATACGCTGCGCAGTGGCCGTACAAGTTGCTTGACTCGGTCATTGATGTGCATCACCGTAGCTACCTCAGTACGATCTTCCCCCAAGAGGGCGAGGCAACAATTGAGTTTGGCGCGTTGCAACTGCACGCGCCCATAGGGCGTGGAGGGTGTACCACGTGAGGGAGTCAACATCGCGACACCCCACCTTTTAAGACCTTAAGGACTGCACTAGGTCATGCCACACACGGCCATTTTTTGCAGACCGAGATGGCAACACACTCGATGATGCCTTTCTACACTGAAAATACCACACTACGCCACGTCTCTTTCTAGACCGAAAAGATCGCACCATGTCACGACACACAGTATCGCTTTTGCAGAGCGAGTTCACAACACACTACGACGCTACCTTCTTAGACCGAAAAGACCGCACCTGTCACGACGCACATTGTCACTTTTGCATAGCAAGTTCACAACACACTGCGACACTACCTTCTCAGACCGAAAAGACCACACCCTATCACAACACATGATGTCACTTTTACAGAGCGAGTTCACAACACACGGCGGCGCTACCTTCTCAGACCGAAAAGACTGCACCCTGTCACGACACACGTTGTCACTTTTGCAGAGTGAGTTGACAACACATTGCGATGCTACCTTTTCAGACTGAGAAGACCGCACCCTGTCACGACACACGTTGTGACTTTTGCAGAGTGAGTTGACAACACATTGCGATGCTACCTTTTCAGACCGAGAAGACCACACCCTGTCATGACACACGCTGTCACTTTTGCAAAGCGAGTTCACAACATACTACGACGCTACCTTCTCAGACCAAGAAGACCGCACCCTGCCACACCACCTTTTCAGACCGAAAAGAACGCACCATGGCACGCCACAAATTGCCACTTTTGCCGACCGAGAAGACAACACACTTCAACGCTACCTTTGCAAACCGAAAGTACCACACTCCGTCACGCCACCTTTTCGGATCGAAATGGCCCATTATAAAGGGGGAGAAGAGAACTGGGGGATGCACCAGTATCATTGAAGTTTCCACGCCTGTAGTGTGTGTGCGAAGAACCAGCTAAGATCATTCAGTCCACACACCCGACGGTCGCTCGGGCGTACTACACATACGGTCATACCTCGTAAGCGAATGTTGCACACATATGGATTTTCCACATCTTACATTCCATTCCACAAATATCTAATTACATCCAAGCATAATTGTAGCCGAAGATGTGATGTAACTTTTTCCAATGGATCGACAGTCCGGACATGTACAATAGAGCCTTCATCGAGCAAAAGTACATGTTGAACTATACGATACGAGTTGAGACTTTCAAACGTTGAAAACCTTACGTACCCAACCCTACTGAAAAGGCACCAAAGGAGCCCAAGAGAGTAGGGTGGTCGTGGAGGACCCCTGAACAGGAAGCTGGGTACGACCGGACCGAGTGCACGGCGCAAAAGGGGAAGGCTCCTACTAGTGAGACCAGCGGTCATCCTAACGCTCCCTGTTGCCCGAGCGCAGTCCGGATCGAACAAGTGATGATACGGGGGAGGCCCGATCTTCTCGGCGAGGAACCATAGATAGTTGATGTGAAGTAGACGATGTTACTAGCTGAACATTCGCGTCTATGCACGAACCCTCAACTCTTTAGAAAACACCCAAAACACACCAGGTAGATGATCGTCGCGAGACCATTTAAGCATTTAACGCCAAGTCCCCAATTCCAAATGGAACGATGGCTTGACCTTGAATTGCAGAACGAATCAATGGATCGCCTAGCTCTCTCTCAAAGTCCCTGCATGAACTTTGGTTTCGAAAGAACAAACAACAACTATGTTTCAATCTTTTGCATAAACTAGTCTGAGGTTACAATGGGGGTTTAACCCTCAATATATAGTCTCGGCCTAGGGACTATTCGGAATTACTGTTCATGGTGGTACTATTTGACTCAAACTCTCACAAAAGGAAAACTAAATTTACAGCTGTCACATTGTTTCGGTCATTGCAGCGCGACCATAGGGTTTCTGAAGCTGGGGCCTTACCCATTGCGTGGGCCTTGGAATAAGCTTTCAAACAAGTCCAAGAACACCCTAATCAGACTTCGTATGTAAAAGTTATGACCTTTTTATTACGGTCCTGTTAGACTGTCCCGAACCGAATCCGAATTGAATTCTGAGTTGATTCTGAGTTTGATTTCGGTTGAGCTTGTGGGAGATCCGAATTGGGCTTAGAAATCTTATCCAAAACTTGAGCTTTAAGTTGTTGGGATTCCTCCCCTTTTGCTCTCCCACCGCACGGGCTTCTTTCCTCCTTTATAAGTCGTATCGGCTGCTTGGCTTTCTCCTTCCCAACTGCTTTGACCTTCTTGTTCTTCATGGTTAGGCAGCAAATATGGTTACCCTCCTCCTTGTGATCCTCCATTGCTTTGGCTCCGGCCTCCCTCTCGGTTCCAAAGACTTTAAACTTGTCAAACCTGCGAATGCACAAAGTATTGTTTTTAGGTAGTATCAAATCCGCATCAACAACACAAGGAAACTCATTAAGAAACAAATGCACCTGTTGTTTTAGAAGCTTGGCATGAATAGCCTCAAGAGTAATAGGGATGTCCTCATCAGGTGAGTTATGTTCAATTTGCATCTTGATTATTAATTTGGTCCTGCGTTGTGCTATCCTAACATCATTCAATCATCCAACCCGTCTCGCAGAATATGGCTGACTTCGAGACTGGCCACCACCGCGGGAAGTCCAATGACAAGGGGAAGGAACTGATGGGTCACCAGGACTAATCAATTTCATTCAACCTTTTTTCAGATTCCAGAAAGGCGTACATGCATCGTAGGTGAATTTCGGTTTGTGGATTCGTGCATGTTGGCATTTCTAATGTACGTAACCAAACCCAATGTGTCATATATTTCGCAATTAAATTATGAAGTCTTTCGAATTTAAATCTCTTGTGCTAAATATTTCGACTATTAAATATTATGCAATCTTTTCCCGAAGGAATCGGTTCAGCGAACAATACAATCGGGGCATCAACGCGCATGGCAACCCTAAACCCATTTTTTTTTCATTTCGCTCAAGGGGATATTTGTGTTATTGTGCCAAACTCGTGCCAAATTGCGTCGGTCTGCCTCGCTCTACTTCATATTTCGTTATCTTCTCCAATTTCAGATTATGAACTACATGAACACATCAAGGTATTACGAGAAAACTTTGTCAAATACACTAAATGTTTAGGCCAAATTCTATAGACATCAATTAAATAAAAAATAGGACCTAGTCACTAGTTCAACTGGCGACATAGATACTGTCGCTAGTTGAACTGGTGAAATACTCCTGTCGTCATTTCAATTAGCGATAGGAACCTCTTCGCACTGTTGCAATTAGTGACAGGAGTCTAACGCCGTTTGGACTGGTGACAGGCACCTATTTTTGTAAAAAAATAATTATTTTTTGTAATTATCTTTTAAATTAATATTATTTTAAAAAATCATTGTTTATATCCACCTTCCGCACAAATCATAAAGTATCGGTTGCGTCTCAAGCACATGATACACGGAGCAAACTCACACAGAACACGCGAACACGAGACTTCCATTCCCCTCTCTCTCTGTCTTCAGTGGATCCATCTTGTCTACCGGCCGATTCGCCACTATCACTAGCGGATATCAGATTGAGCAACAAGCAAACGAGGTGAGCGATCGAGCGTGGTGGCGGCCATAGTGAGGGTCGCCTCAGTAGCCATGTGCTCACCCAAGGACAGTGGTGGATGACGAGCGGTAGTGGGCTAGCGCAGCGGCCACGGACAGTAAGTGGCTGGCGTAGTGGTCGTTGTCTTGCCTAGCACAGTGTGAGCCACAAGTGGGCGTTGTCATCGAGTATGCTTGTTGAGACTCATAATTGTTATATTCTAAACCCATGTGTGTTTATTGTGCTAGTCCCACAATCAGTAGTGATGTGGATTATTGACCAGGTCAACCTTTTTAGTCAAAGTCAGAGTCTTTGTCAAAGTAGGCCCATGTATCAGAGGTTAACTCTGTAATGGTTATGAACCTACAAACGGTATTTAAAGAAAGTCTAATACCCTTTATTACAACCAAATTGGCCGACGACCAGTTTTAGTCATGAGATGACCAGCTATGGACATCATCCGACCAACCATATGGCTTTGGGCAATCCCCAACCAACAAACTGGTTAAGAGTGTGAGGACCTCCCTCTGGTATACAGGGGAAATGCTCTCGGGGAGCACTTAAGGTCCTGGAGGACCTTTTTTTACAAGTACTACCGTGAGGGTACCCAGCAGTGTATCCCAGAGGCGGTCCGCCAAGAGCTCCTAGGAAACATCCCGAAGGACCACCTAGAGCTCGCGCCTTTGTGCACCGAACTAGTCGTAGGATACCAGTTGCTAGTTCGCACAGAATCACTTAGCTATAAACACAACCACAAGGTCACACAAAAGACGAAGCAAACAAAATAAACTATATAATAAACAGGACCTTATGGTCGAAGCTTGTTTACAGAAGTTTGTCACCTAGGCTTACAAAACCGACAACAGCACCCAACAACAGAACACAAAATGTGTGCAAGCCATTCGGCAAGCCCACAGGCTGTCGAGTGGAGGATGTCCTACGCAGCTGGATCATCAAGGAACTCCTCTTCAAAGAGGTCTGAGCCACCCTGCACCTGATCATCTTCAAACATTGCTTTGACACAGGGCTTAAAGCCATGAGTACTTTGAATGTACTCAGCAAATTGCAGGGAATAACTATGCAAATAATATTTATGCAATGGCTTACCAAGTGAGAGCTGTATGGTTAGTTTGCACCAAACTATGTTGGACAACAATTAACATAAAGGGATTGGAAAGCAGCAAGTTAAAATGATAATACATATGTACTTTGATTTTTGCAAAAGGGAGTGAGCACCCACTCACATCCAAGCCTCTTGGGAGAGGTCTCGGTGCACCCACAGCCAGGACCTCTCCCAAGATCACTCCAGAGCACCCACTCCAGAGCAACAAAACCACCCTAAGGCTCCAAGAACTCTCTCCGAGCACGAACTCAGGAGCACCTTGAGCCACCCAAGGGTTCACAAAACCTCCACGGCTAACCATGGGCGTCACGAGCACTCGGAGCCACCCAGAATACTCGCCGATATCCACAGTCAACCCTGGACCACGAAAACTAGCAAAAATCTACCCCTTGCACCATTTTCACCAGGCATTGTCCATGACCAAGGACTCGGCTATTCGAATATATTGTTACTCTGCAGAGGTGTACAACTTTACCCACAATTCACGACCTCTCTAGCGGGTCAGGTCCCCATCGGAACCCTTGCTCAGTTCCGAAGGTGAGCAGTATAGAGAGCGCGACAAGGCCTTTGCAAAGCTCTGCCATGACGTGACCTGCCCGCTAAGGTTTCACCATCCTGAAAAGGAACCTGGTGAAAGCATCTAGGCCACTAAAAATTATTTTGGTAATTAATGACTACATGTGAATGTTGGATTAACGTGGTTATTGAGTATCTATAAGGTTAAGATCCATTGGTGGTTTTTGATGATGCAAAGATGGACGTTAAATGGTTCAATGAAGATCTACTTGGCTCAAGACAGGTATAAGTAGACTAGGATCCTTTTATATTTTACCGGTCTTAGGAGAAATGTTTGGAAGATCGGATTTTAAGATAAATGTCGTACTATTAAGAGGGATCGTGACTAGTAGCTTGATAACATGGTCTTGTGCAATATGGATCAATTTAGGATCATGCATGCATTTGAATTTCTATTCTCAAAAGCTTCTAGTGTGGTTGTCAAAAATCGGTTGAACCAATGTCTCACCGGCGGTTGTACCGCTTGGTGCGGTATGACCGCATTCTGCTTGGTGGTACTACTGATTTTTGAACACCTCTGCCAACCGAGCGCTAATGCGGTACGACCGGCTCTTTGAGCGGTACTACCGCATCGCGGTCGTTCCGATATTTAGTTGGCGGTTGAGTTTTAACAGAACCGGTGCATTTTTGACTTAGACCTCTCCGAGATAATCGGTCGTACCGCAATTGAAAAACGGTCATATCGATCTGCGGTTGTACCGATTTTCATATGGCGGTGCGTATTTTACAGAGAGCATGTCATCTCGACGTTTCTGGAAACCCTTCGATCGGTCATACCGCTCCTCCGTGCGGTATGAATGGAAGTTGCGGTCGTACCGCATGTTGGTTGGCGGTCGTACCACACGAGTTGTTCAACGGCTATGTCAAAGTCATTTATTGCCACTGTTCTAACCGTTACAATGCTCAGACTTGGGTGCGGTTGTACCAAGACCTTAGTTGGCGCCGACCGCATTTTCGATTTTCGGGTATGACTCTCCAACAGTCGTTTTTGTTGGTGGGTGGTATAAATACCCCCCAAACTGCTCAAGAGCTGATTGCTAGACCATATTTAACATCTTTAGAGCCTTGAGCATTCATTCAACTCCTCAAATTCACTTGTGCACTCTTTGAGAGGTTGCTGAGCTCATTCAATTGCATTCACTCATTCTAGTTGATCCTTTTGCACTTGAGTGTCGTTAAGCGAAGGTCATTGATTTGTTACTCTTGGAGTTTTGGCGAACTCCTAGACGGCTTGACGGTGATTGCACGGTGATCTCTTCAAGAAGATTGTGAAGAGGCCCGGTGCCGAGATTGTGAGTGGTTCGGTGTTCACCATCTCCGGAGCGGAGGAAGAACAACCAATAGTGATCAAGGAAAGGCTTAATTCGTGGAGCCGGCTTGATTTGGTCAAGCTCTCTCAACGTTGACTAGTGAAGACCGGCAAGTCTTCGATACCACGGGAAAAACCTTCATTGTCTCATTCGTGGTTACTTTTTGTCTTTACTTATTCCGCATTTACAATTCTAGCATATATCTTGTGTTAAATTGCTTAGCTAGAATTATATCTAGTTTTGACAATTATATAGTTTTGACATATTATCTCTAATTGCCCAAACAAGAGGGATGATAAGGGAAAGTCATCAAAGAAGAAAGAATTCAATGGCAAGAAGAAGCTCTTCAAGAAGCTTCAAAAAGATGGCAAAAATGAAGCCCATATTGGAGAATAGAACTCCGATGATGATTATTCGGATTCCGACTCCGATTCAAGTGATGAAGAATCCTGCAAGAAAAGAGGATTTGTCGACATCGCCGTCAAGGAAGCTCCATCACTCTTCTCGTCTCCTACATGTCTTATAGCAAAAGGAGATAAGGTAAAATCCTTTAATGATAATGCTCCTTCATATGATGAACTAATGGACATGGTTGAAGATTTAAATGAATATATTGGAAAAGAGAAATCAAAATTTAAGGTCTTGAAGAAAGAGTACATATCTCTAAAAGACTCTTATGAGGAGCTAAAGGAAGCTCATGATTATCTTCTCCTAAAAGATATTGAAAAATCTTATTCACATGTTGGAATTACTTGTGATTTAATGAATGAAAATACCTAGAGTAGAAATTGCTTCAAATACTATATCCATGTCTAGCATTTCTACATCATGTGGTGATTTACTATCCATACCTTGTTGCTCAAATGATGATTCAATTACAAAAGATAATAATTGTGATCCTCTACTAATTGTTAAAAATCATGAATTGAAAGAGCAAGTCATCAAGCTAAGTAAGAGAAACTCAGGTTTAGTTGAAGAAAGGCACGATGTGCAATTTGATGAAACTAATGGCTCTCAAGAAGAGCATGAGAATTTAGATGATGTAGGTCATGAAGCTTTAAGAAAAGCAATGGAATACATGCAAATAGGTGATATCAAGCCCGAAGATAATCCGTCATCTTCCACTCAAGTTGAGCCTCCTACCTCTTCCACAAGTCAAATACAACTAAATGAAGAGGACAATAAGGAAGATGATCAACCATCCAACCTACCACCAAAAATCCACAATACAATTGCAAAAGACCATCCAATAGATCAAATATTGGGTGATGTAAGTAAGAGTATTCAAACTCGATCACGTGTCGCTTCATTTTGTGAACATTACTCTTTTGTCTCTTCTCTTGAGCCAAAACATATAGATGAAGCACTCGATGATCCCGATTGGGTGAATGCCATGTATGAAGAACTCAATAACTTCACCCGGAACGAAGTTTGGACATTAGTGGATCGACCCAAAGAAACACAACGTCATTGGTACAAAATGGGTGTTTAGAAACAAGTAAGATGAGAATGGTATGGTTGTAAGAAACAAAACAAGATTGGTCGCACAAGGTTTTTCACAAGTCGAAGGTTTAGATTTTAGTGAAACTTTTGCTCACGTAGCTAAGCTTGAGTCTATTAGGATATTACTTGCTTATGCTTCATGTTTTGATATTAAATTATTTCAAATGGATGTCAAAAGTGCATTCTTAAATGGTAAAATATCTGAACTTGTCTTCGTTGAACAACCTCCCGGTTTTTAAGATCCTAAAATCCTAATCATGTCTATAAACTCTCCAAGACGCTCTATGGTCTTAAACAAGCTCCTAGAGCATGGTATGAACGCCTTAGAGATTTTTTTAGTTTCAAAAGGATTCAAAATTGGGAAAATTGACTCAACCTTATTCACTAAAGTATTAGATAATGAATTCTTTGTGTGCCAAATTTATATTGATGATATCATTTTTGGTTCTACTAACCAAGAATTTGCAAAGAATTTGGTAATATGATGTCTAGAGAATTTGAAATGTCCATGATCGGAGAACTTAGCTACTTTCTTGGACTACAAATCAAGCAGCTCAAAGATGAAACGTTTGTGAGTTAAACAAAGTATGCAAAGGACCTGATCAAGAGATTTGGGATGGAGGATGCAAAACCTATCAAGACTCCCATGGAAACCAACGATTATCTCGACCTTAATGAGGGAGGTAAATCGATAGATTTAAAGCTTTATAGGTCTATGATTGGTAGCTTGCTTTATCTTACCGCATCTAGGCCCGATATTATGTTTAGTGTTTGCATGTGTGCACGTTTTCAAGCAAATCCAAAAGAGTGCCACTTGATGGCCGTAAAAAGAATACTAAGATATTTAAAGCATTCCTCTAGCATTGGCCTATGGTTTCCTAAAGGTGCTAAATTTGATTTAATTGGATATTCAGATTCCGATTATGCGGGTTGTAAAGTTGATAGAAAAAGCACCTCGGGTAGTTGTAAATTCTTAGCAAGATCCTTAGTATCGTAGTCATCGAAGAAACAAAATTCCGTAGCTCTATCTACCGCCGAAGCCGAATATGTTTTCGCAGGAAGTTGTTGTGCTTAATTGCTATGGATGAGGCAAACCTTGATGGATTATGGAATTAAAATTGATAAAATGCCTCTTTTATGTGATAATGATAGTGCGGTGAAAATAGCAAATAATCATGTCCAACACTCAAGAACCAAGCATATAGATATTCGCTACCATTTCTTGAGAGATCATGTGAGCAAGGGAGATATTGAGATTAGCCACATAAGAACCGAAGATCAACTAGCGGATATTTTCACCAAACCATTAGATGAAGGCCGTTTTTGCAAATTGAGGAATGAGTTAAATGTCATAGACTATTCAAATATTGGTTGAACTCTTGCTTCATGCATTTTGCTTGATTTGATGTTATTTGAAGATTTTATAACTCTGTTCTTCAAAATCTTCTTAAAGTATCTATGTTCATAAAAAATATGTTCTTAGTTAGTCCTAAGTTCTTTCAAATGAACAATGATCCTTGAGGGTGTTTATTTGAGTGCAAAACCAATGATCGTTTGCATATTCTCTCTAAATTAAAGTTCTGCTGATCCTTAAGAATAATCGGAACAACCGACATTATATGCACAGTACGACCGTTTTACGGTACGACCGCCCTTATAACTACGGTACGACCGCGGTGCGGTACGACCGGCGGTCTGTTCACGGTTCGACCGTGTTGGTTTTAGAGAAGGCTGTATTTTCTCCTCGCGTCAGTTCAACCGCACTCCTACCGTTCCATTTCTTCTCGGCTTTTCTCTCTCCAACCCGAAGTCTCTCAAAACCTTCCTTCCAAATCCACTCGATCCTCGGCGGTTCTTCACTCTTTTGCTGATCTCTACCTCTTTAGAGGTCATCTTCTTCATCCCTCAAGATGCCCAGGACAAGAATCATGACTCGAAAGTCGCATGGACCACCTAGAGGAGGGAAATTTTCTTCTCAACCTTAAAGACATCGTTCCCCTACAGCTCAAGGCTCAAAAACTGTTCGTGGAAAGGGCAAAGGCAAAAGACCAGCGGAAGACGACCCAGATTCGATCATCAAGAGAGTATATCTCTTGTCAAACAGAGTGCGAGATCGAGTCGAACTCAAGCGATGCTCACGGATGATTTGGGGGCTCCTCCAGAACCTCCAAGTGATTTGAGATTGCTTTCGCCTGATGAATATGCAATCAAGCGCCATGTAAATCAATACCTTTCCCGATCAGACTCAATTAATCCAAGATTTCATACAGCTTTTCAAGAACAAGTCTATGAGAAGCTATATGGACATCACAGAAAATTTGCAGATCATAAGTGGATTAAGTGGGCACACATAAACACATTGGATAAATACAGTGGTGTTTATCATCTCTTTCATCGAGTGTGTCTTCATGATATTGTGGCACTTAAGCAGAATTATGATGATGAGCTAATCAGACAGTTTTATGCCATAATGCATGTCTCTGCAGACTTGACCTCAATAAGATGGATATCTGTTACCAGGTATGTGGAGAGCACTAAAGAGGAATTTGAGAGAGTTTTGAGGATTCAGTCCAGCTCTTGGGAGAAAATCTTTGTGATCTGCTCATTACTCGGCTTGGGCTGACATTATGACTCATCTGTCAAGTGTAAGCTAGGTACAATTACTGGACTTAAGCCCGAACCAATCATGGTCAATAGAATTATTCCTTTTACCCCAAGAGTGGTAACTTTGATGCAGTCAGAGGACATGCTTGGAATATTATTGATCATATTATGAAGGGGATAAAATTTGATGTCGTGGATGTGATTCTCCAAGGCATAGTCTCTTCCAAGAATGACAGAATTAAGAGGATATACTACGTTCCATATATCATGGCATTAATTATGAAGAAAATTGAGTATCATGGTGGTTTGGGATCAACTCACAAGTCTTATCGGCCTCGAGACGGTCTTCCTCCTCGTCGTGTCGACATTGAGGTTGATGCTGATGAGGCACCTGCTGTTGCTGCCGCTCCTGCTGAAGATACACTTAATCAGATTCTTCAAAATCAGTAGTTGATCCTTAGCAATTTAGAAGCGATGAAGACAGCTCAATTGGATTTCCAAAATGAGACCCGTGCCAAGCTAGTTCACTTGGAGGTAACTCAGAATGATTTCTTTGATGAGACTCATAACAGGATAGCAGTTGTGATGGATAACTTTAATGATTTAGAAGAGATTTTGAGGACTCCTCAGCGATTCTCTCGTCGTCCACCTCCATCTTTTGCTGTTCCTCCCACTGGAGCTTCTACCTCTTCAGTGCCTCCAGTCCCTTTGGACCCAGCTCCACTGCCTCCAATTCCTGTTCAAACTCCTGTTCCAGCACTAGTTCCTCCTCCGGATCAGGCCGCAGCTCCTCAGGACTTTACTGCACAGGACCCTGTTCCTTCCTCTCAGGATCAAGCCATCTGATTTAGTGTTTTTTGGTATTTTGATGCCAAAGGGGGAGAAGTGATAGTGTGAGAAGGCATCTCTAGAAGGGAAATACTTTATGGGTTTTGCTTTGTGTATCTGTTAATCTATAATACTTGTAATGCTTAATCTTGTTGAACTTGTGAGTTAATGTTCACGCTTATGTTATTGTATTTCTCTCAAGTTCAATCATGCATAAAGAAACTCCGCCAAATCTTAAAATTTCTTCATGTGCTTGCAAAGTCCCTTTTATCCACTTGCACATGTTTAGGGAGAGCTTTCCTTATGATGGCTTTACCAAGAAGATAATTCTCATAACCTTTTAAGCTCATTGCAAGAATTTCTTTTTGCTAAGTCATCAAAAGAATATACACTCTTAGTATATTCCAATCAATCTTTCTCACATAATCAGTGGTGTTGTCATCAATTACCAAAAAGGGGGGAGATTGAAAGCATCTAGGCCCCTAAAAATTGTTTTGGTAATTAATGACTACATGTGAATGTTGGATTAACGTAGTTATTGAGTATCTACAAGGTTAAGATCCATTGGTGGTTTTTGATGACGCAAAGATGCACGTTAAATGGTTCAATGAAGATCTACTTGGCTCAAGACAGGTATAAGTAGACTAGGATCTTTTTATATTTTACCGGTCTTAGGAGAAATATTTGGAAGACCGGATTTTAGGATAAATGACGTACTATTAAGAGGGATCGTGACTAGTAGCTTGATAACATGGTCTTGTACAATATGGATCAATTTAGGATCATGCATGCATTTGAATTTCTATTCTCAAAAGCTTCTAGTGTGGTTGTCAAAAATCGGTTGAACCGTCGTCTCACCGGCGGTTGTACCGCTTGGTGCGGTATGACCGCATTCTGCTTGGTGGTACTACCGATTTTTGAACACCTCTGCCAACCGAGCGCTAATGCGGTACGACCGACTCTTTGAGCGGTACTACCGCATCGCGGTCATTCCGATATTTAGTTAGCGGTTGAGTTTTACCAGAACCGATGCATTTTTTACTCAGACCTCTCCGAGATAATCGGTCGTACCGCAATTGGAAAATGGTCGTACCGATCTGCGATTGTACCGATTTTCATATGGCGGTGCGTATTTTACAGAGAGCATGTCATCTCGACGTTTCTGGAAACCCTTCGATCGGTCGTACTGCTCCTCCGTGTGGTATGACCGGAAGTTGCGGTCGTACCGCATGTTGGTTGGCGGTCGTACCGCACGGGTTGTTCAACGGCTATGTGAAAGTCATTTATTGCCACCGTTTCTAACCGCATAAGAGCCAGACTTAAAAGTGCAGACACACCTTAGTTGGCGGTCATACCGTATTTCACTGATTTTCTAGGTATGACTCTCCAACGGTCGTTTTTGTTGGTGGGTGGTATAAATACCCCCCCAACTGCTCAAGGGCTGGTTGCTAGACCACATTTAACATCCTTAGAGCCTTGAGCATTCATTCAACTCCTCAAATTCACTTGTGCACTCTTTGAGAGGTTGCTGAGCTCATTCAATTGCATTCACTCATTCTAGTTGATCCTTTTGCACTTGAGTGTCGTCAAGCGAAGGTCATTGATTTGTTACTCTTGGAGTTTTGCCAAACTCCTAGACGGCTTGGTGGTGATTGCACAGTGATCTATTCAAGAAGATTCTGAAGAGGCCCGGTGCCGAGATTGTGAGTGGTTCGATGTTCACCATCTCCGGAGCGGAGGAAGAACAACCAATAGTGAGAGAGGAAAGACTTAATTCGTGGAGCCGGCTTGATTTGGTCAAGCTCCCTCAACGTGGACTAGTGAAGACCGGCAAGTTTTCGATACCACGGGAAAAACCTTCCTTGTCTCATTCGTGGTTACTTCTTGTCTTTACTTATTCCGTATTTATAATTCTTGCATATATCTTGTGTTAAATTGCTTAGCTAGAATTATATCTAGTTTTGACAATTAGATTGTTTTGTAGTAAGTTGCTTAATAGTTCCTTCATTATATTGTGTTAGAAAATAATTGCTAGAACTTCTCCATTTTAAGTTTAATTTGGTTGATTAAATTTAGAAACCTCCTATTCACCCCATCTAGTCGGTTATCCTTGATCCTACACCTAGCCCCCTCTTGCGCCATGCGAATCAGCACGCACCACCACAACAGAAAACAGGTCACAACATCGCTAATTATTCAGCCCAGAACACCCCCATAAAGTGATCTTATGGTTGCACTCATAGGCCCAGATCAACAGAACACAAAGTTAAGTCCTTAATGCTGCTCAAGCAAGACCTTCACAGCCCAAAGTGCAAAACATCTACTACTCACTTCCTGCCTTCTTGCCCAAGCATGAAACCATTTTGGGCGATTAACCCTGCCAAAAGACCACCCAGCCTTGGCATAACCGAAAAACAGAAGTGGCCTCGCACCACAATCAACACAACAATGACATCTCACCAAAGTTGCTTAACAACGGCACCAACCGCAGGTTCCAAAGTTTCAAATAAACAAGATTAACAGCTGGAAGAAACAAAATTAACAACACCCACGGTTCTAGAGCAAGGCTAAATATAATCCTACGGACCCATGTTGGCAATAACAAGCAGTACCAACTAAAAATACGCAAACTAAGGTCTTCCAAGGTAATCATGATAACATGTTGAGTATAGTTTACAAGGAACGCATAATATCAAGTGGGAATAAACATTTCTTATAAAAAGTAGCCATGCATGATAAAGTAAAACCAAAATACATTTGAAAAGCTGGGTTCAATATGATCAAAGGGGTCTGCGACTTGCCTTCGTCAAGTAGTGGTGAACCTTCGGTTGATATTGCCGGATCCAAGAACTCCTCAACCTCGGAATCTACATGTTCGCAAAGAATCAGAATAAGCGAAACAACGCTAAGCAAAAGAACTGCAAAAGAGACTAAAAGAACCCAAACCAACTCAGAAAAAAAAACAGGAAAGACAAGAGGCTTAGCACAACTTTGGAGAGCTCCTGGGGAAGACTTGAGCATGGAGAAACCAGGCAGAGGAGGCCAAGAAGTTAGAAATGGGCAAAAGGTGCTGAAGGAGGGCCTGCCCAGGCTATTTATAGCCGGTGTTGGTGAAAATAGCAATGAGAGGGGTTCAACAACGTGTCAATGATTGGTGTGCAAAAAGGACAAAGATTTGACAAGGCATGTCATCAAAAGGAGTAAACAAGGTACCCGCAGATGGGACTGCATTTAATGTGAAACAACAATCATTAAATGCGCACAGTCATTTGGGGTGGTGATGAGAAATGAGAAAGTGGGCAAGGCTGACAAATAGGGCTACCAAACTTGGTGAATGACAGCAAAAAGGGTGGTTTCCACTGCAAATGTGGTCTTCGTAAAAAGACCAGGGGTCTTGACCACATAGGCCTAAACACCAAAGAAAAGAGGTCTAGATGGTTAGATCTTTCAAAAAGGGAGGTCCCAACGGATACGCGGAGAATGCTGGGGCCGTTAGATCAAGATCGGGTGGAGCAAAGCAAAGGGGCCGTTCGGACCAACGAACGGGTCAACGAGGCTAGGCCGTCTGATTCAGATCGGACGGTTCTAAAGGACGAGCCGCTCGGACGGAATCCGGTCCACGTGATCGGGCCATCCAAAAAGCATCGAACGACCCTTAGGTGATGAAGGCAAAACCTTGAGCGGTTCGACCGCAAAACAAATGGTAGACGCAACCGCCAAGGAGGTCTAGGCTTAAGGAGGTCTGAACCTTCCGATCAAAACGGAAAGGAGGTCTGGACCCTTGGATCAAGCGAAGGAGATCCAAAAGAACGCAAGGGAGGTCCGAAAGGACTTGAGGAGGTCCTAAGGAGCTCTGGATTACCCGAATTTGAATTTCAAGGGTCGAGGGCGTTTGAAACACAAACCCGAACTGATCTAGGACCCAAGGAAGGAGGTCCCAGACCTTAAGAGGAGATCTGGGCAAGAGGATCCCCAACACAAGGGCAAACCAAGCCAAGCTTGGCCCTACGAAAAACAAGGGGGTTGAGTCGCAAACCCGAACAGAGAACCATGGGGTGGTTGTGACCCAAAAGAAAAGAGGTCAGAACCGAAGATAAATTCGAACAGGGAAGGAGGTCTAAATCTTAAAGAGATTGAAACCAACAAAGGAAGTCTAGCTTAAAGGGGAGGGAGAGATCCAAGCTCAGAAGAGCTCCAAAGAACTCTAAGGAGGTCCTAAGAACACAGAGGAGATCTAGAGGAGAACAACTACACCAAAGGCACTCAAGGCGACAAGGAGAAAGAAATAAAGCCAGAGTACCGGGGAGCTTCAAAAGAACAGGAACACAAACCAAAAGGTTTCGGTTAAGGTTTGGTTTAGGTTAAGTTAACTTCCAGAATTCCAAAATATCAATTTAAGCTTGAACAACTTAGCAAACCAAATGGTTCTCTTTTGGGTTTTGAAAACTGCAAGAACTCTTAAAACTAACGGGATGTTACAAAGAGACATGACAATTTCCTACGTGACTAACGTGAGAGTGGTCATTAACGCATCTAGCAACTTACGACAGTTGGCTAAGACACATGACGATTCAAGACTTGACAGAAGAACGTGCGTGAAGATAAAGACGCTCTTAGTGGCATTAATTGTCACCCCTTCAATAGCTATAAAAATGATAGCCAACGTATTATGTAAAAAGCATAAGTCAATTATCAACACATATCCATCATTCAGATTTAAGTTCATCAATTCTGTAGCATCCCCGTTGTATTCTCATACATACATTCGGTGTGTTCACAACACTTCGTTTAGGTTGTGCTCTCGTATTTTTCCGGATAAGCTCGATAGGGAACCCCGTATTCTGATCATCGACAAGTAGCTAGCACAATCATTCAACAACATTCATATCACATCTATGCACCAATAAATAAAAATAGAGTAGCATGATATAGATAAATAATCGAAATTAAGTCATACATGACCAAGTTTTATAACATACGAGCTAACCAGCCAAATAGTTCACACAACATAAAAGTTTGCAGCGAAAATAGCGATAAAAGAGGCACAAAAAACCAGCAAGCATGACTCAGCCCACCCATAGGCAATCGATCAAGTTAAGCCTAGTAATCGAGATCATCTATTGAGTTTCATGCACCAATCAGTTCACTCAAAAGCTTAAGCTGATGAGGAAAGACAGACAATTTGCTTATACTTCAACACTCCCCCCTCACATATAGGCTCCCTTATGCCTAAGACGTGGAATAGAAGTGGACTGCAATTATTTTTTTTTTAATTACTCCAACCGACTCTTGACTCCAGACCTCTTGGCTCTGATGCCATATTGAGTTTCATGCACCAATCAGTTCTCTCAAAAGCTTAAGCTGATGAGGAAAGACGGACAATTTGCTTATACTTCAACATCATCATCGCCAAAACCTACAAGGTAAAAGTATCCGATCGATAGACCATCTTTCGAATTTGTTCAACAAGCAATTGTGACTACAAAGTTGTATTCTACAAGACTTTATAGCAAATATTGTATAATATGAAGGCTATGTCACGAGATATGACTATCCTACCAAGTTTCCCATTTTTGCATAAAGCAAGTTTTCATTTTCAATAACGAGTAATAGATTGCAATCGGAAGTTGTAAAATCATTTGACATTGATAAACAAATAATAATAAAGTATAAATAGCATAAATAAAAAGATGACTTCCTGCCATAATATCAAAATAGCGGTAAAATCCTTTTGTCAAACAAGATAAGAATGGATTCCCTATCCATACATTCCCAAACCATTTTACAAAACAGAAAACTACTAAGGTGGAGGATTCACCAAGTCGTCTATGACCGAGGACATGGCTATTAGAATGGATTTACACTCTGCATAGGTCATACAACTTTACCCACATGACATAAACATCTCACCATGTCAACCATGTCACGCGATACCGAAGGTACCCAATTTGTGAGTTCGTGACATAGCTTTTACATTACCGGTCCTAACAACAAACCGCTTGTGTTGGTAAGCTTTCCGGTCCTCGCGAAGCCCCTATGATCAATGGATACCTTCTATGTCCGCACTAGCCCAAATTTTCCAATCTACAATCTACTACCCATGGTTTGATCGCTAGAACATGATAAATTATTATGCTAGGGCCTTCCCATAAAAGACATGTGTGGTTTGCATTGATATATTGGGTCTAACTGTACCATAGACTCGGTCCTTAGCAACCCGGGCGAGACAACCACAAACAAAAATCTTATGCACCTGCACTAGTCTCAACATACACTCGCCTAAGTCAAAAACAAGTTTTAGTTTTCATTTGTTAATCAAAATAACAGAGGTACACCTTCTGGGTATGAATACAACTCTTTCCCAAAATTGATCATTTTATCAAATTTCTCCAACCTATCAAAACTAGTATCGATATAAGCATGGCTAAGCATCAACTATTCCGCTTCATCTACAAATTTCACAATATACTAAAAGTGGATAGCAATACTAGGGTGAAAATAGTGAGGGTATCAATTGATCAAGGTAGGATCAATGCAATAATTGGATATAACTACCAACCTTACCAACATAGCGATTTTACTGAAAATACTTGCATGCATAATAATTTTTAAACACGACATACATAAGAGTGAAAATATGAGATCAAATATGATCAAATTAGGGTGCTTACCTTGCTTGTTGAACTCTTGGTATTGCTCGAGACCAATTTCGGAGATTTCTGGAACGTCAATATATAATTCATAAAAGCCAAGTAACACAAATAAGATCCAAATAAATTTAAACATAGAGAAAATTCAAATATTTTTTCACATTAAGAAATTTCATGATTTTATAAAAAAAATAGAAACAAGTTTCACTCAATTTGGAGTTCAAAGGAAAAGGTTATGGCATTTGAAGTTGGTTCGATTAAGAAAATCCAAAAAAAAGAAAAGAGATAACACCCGTTCATGTATTTTTCTTTTAAATTTCCATTTTTCTTTTGAAAGGGAAAAATCTAGATTTATTGTGTCATTAGGTTGATAGGTGGGGTCGAGTGCACGCATTTAATTGAGTTCACGGCGAGGCAGTCACGGTGGTGGGTCCCGCGTGCCTGTGACTCGGATTTTAAAACCGGTTTAAATTAAAATATAATTAACTACTCTATCGGTCTCACACGTTAGTAACTCACTAACTTAACTACTGTCATTAGCGCTAACTTAATACGCCTGATGGGGTCTACTTGCCTGAGAGAGGGAGATAGGGGAGATGATGGTGCCATGGTTGAGCTCATTGCCAAGCTCATCACCATCGAAGCGGCGACGACTTAGGTTGCGATGGCTTTAGTGAAGGAAGCGGTTTCTCACCCAGAGGCTAAGCGTGTTGGGTTCAGCAGGCGAATAGGACACTAACTAACTTGGCACAGGAACCATTGATCACTAGAGTCACACCGACAACATGTAGTCGCGGCGACGTCATGGGTGGCTACGGTGAAGTCTAGGCAAATGACACTAGATTCAAAATCTAATTAGCGTATTAGCACTACGGGACTACTAGAGGCTCACCACAGTGGTCGACGACGACAAAGGCGGTCAGAGGCATCGGGGCGACGGTGAACAGGGATGGCAGCAACGGCTTCACGGTGGCAACGGGCTACGGTGGGGAACAAGCTACGAGAAGATGCCCGTTAGCTTGCATGCATGCGGAACATGGTCAAAACTGAAGAAATTAGCCTGAGACTCACCGGGACAGCGAAAATCAATGGAAATGGTGGTGGCGGCCGGAAACAAGAAAGACATGTGGCCTCGATGACTCACCGCGGGAACAAGTTGAGTGAGAGGCTTGCATAAGTAGGAGATGGAACACAAAGTGACGTGGACGGATTGAAGCCAAACTCACCGGAAAGGAGAGAACACAACAGCTTGGAATGGGCGTGCTCTCCAGAGAGAAAGAAGATGATGACGATGCAACTCGACTCCAACTACAAGAACAAGCACCGAAAAGGGGTGAGCGAAGCTCTAGAAGGGAAAGGACGTGCATGTTGAGCAAGGAAGCTCGCCAGGGCAGCAATTTTGCAGTGGCATGCTCATCGGCGCTGACGAAGACAAGGCAATTCCCAACAAATCCAACACCTCAAGCTTTAGTTCTTAGAGAGAATGCTAGAAATGGCGAGCTGGGCAAGATGACACACATGGCTCAGCTGAAATAGGGAGGAGAAGAATGAGAGAGAGTGCAATTTCTTATGGGTGCGATGAGACAGAACAGACGGGGCAGTACACTTTCCTTCTCCGCTTGAACGAGACAAACGAATAAGATAAGTCGGCTTGACACGCCTGTAGTGATGGGACGGGGTGAGGAGGAGGCAACGACTTGCCAGGTGAGGTGAAACTGTGGGTGTGCGCACAGTCAGGTGGGAGGTGGATGACTCCTACAGCTGGCCTAGGGGTCCACTAGACAGCGACGCAACTGAGGGCGGGGGTGAGCACATCTCTGTATGGGGCGCATGCAGAGTGAGATACGATCACTGACAGGTGGGGCCTGGGCCCATCGGTTAGTGACAACGAAGGAAGACAGTAGAGAGAACAACGCATTCGGTGGAAAGACGCTTTAACGCGAAGGAAACGGAATTCGGAGAAGAGGGAGGCGGCTTCGGTCGGGGATGGTGCGTGGGTTGTTGCTGGGCTAGAACAGCAGCGGCCATGCCGAGGTGGGAAGAACCGGCCCAAAGAGGATTTTGGATTTTATCTATTTTCTGAATTAATAAACTCTAGAAATCAAGTTACAATTTTTAAAATTAGTAAACATTACAAAATTTTTAGGGAGGTACTTTAGATTATTAGGAACTCTAGTAAATTATTTGCAGGTTCATTTATGGTTTTAATTATTTTTATAAATTCATTTCAAGCAGCTGGGAAAATAAGAAAAGCTTTTCTTTAATGCAGAAAATTTTGAAAAAGCAAGAAAACACGTAAATGACGAGTTTGAGTAACAATTTATTATAATAAGAGATTTTGGGATGTTACAATGCCGATGTTTGATTTTTTTTATGAAACTCTTTCAATTTTTTACTCTTGTTTGATTTTTTTTATGAAACTTGTTGAAAGTTCCTGAAATTTTTGGTTGAAATGTCTTGAACTTTATGGCTGAAACTTGTTAATTCGAGTTCTTAAATATGAAACTCATTGAAACTTACTTGAAATCTTCTGAAAACTTCTAGAAATGCATGAAACTCATTTAAATTTAAATCTTTTTTTTTTTAAAAAATCATGAAACTTGTTGAAATGCCATGAAACTTCTTGCTATACCGTTGGAACTGTATATTGTTGGCTAGTCAGACTCAACAACAATTTACCAATATCTCTTTTAAGAATTTTATGCAATGTTCACATGAGTTCTTTAGATATTATGTTTTCATTAATATTTTCCTATTATTTTTGAAAGTATTCACATGTGCCTCTAGATTTGTGTAAAAGTACTATTGTACCTTTTGTTTTGGCAATTAGCTACATAAAACAATTAAATGAAACTAACCTAGGAAAATTTGATGGAGTTGTTTACTTAAGTGGAGCACAAGTATGTTTTGCAAACAAACATTTCCATAATCAAACAAGATTTTTCTAGAAGTATTTAGGAAAATATCACTCTAAATGCATATGATTGTCACGAGATTTGCCACTCTAAAATGTCACTATTCGTTTTAGTCTCCCACATTCCTCTTCTCATCGCCATGTTGACATGGTGGCGGTCTCCCACCTCCACTACCATTATAAAGGTTTGCTGTCGGTGACACCAATAAAACAATTACTTACCTTACCAAAAGAAAGGTTATTCATACAATTGAAGGCAAACCAACAAATAGTTGCTTATCATGTCAAAATATTCCATGAATATAGCAGTGCAAGTAATGAATCATGAATCGTCACATAAAGTAGTACTTTTTGGATAAAATGTTTGTGAGATTTGTGTCCTCATTTTCTTCCTCCCCCCACTCTCTTGATTTCCCACCTCTTTCACTGCCATTTATCTACCCCTGTTACGATTTCTACCTTAGGTTCTTCTGTCGCCTGCCTTGGCTAGTGACATTGCTAATGTGAATGTTAGGTCTAGATGAACTATAACACGGCTTTATACTTTTACTAGAAATGAAATAATGAATCTATATTTTTCTTTACGTTATCGCAAAATCTATTTTTTTATTCAGAACTTTATTTTTTAAAGATGTTACCCCTCCGGTTCACAAAATATATCGTTTTGAGATACGTGCAAACTTTTGAAACTTTGGCTATCTATATCCTTTTAAAATATTTAGATCGGTTATATGATAGTGTTATGTGTTTAAAGAGTACTTTCATACTATTATAATTTTATTGGGTTTTATAAATATATTATAATAGTAATTAATGGTCAAAGTTACATTTTGAGGACGTGTCGATGTCCAAAAAGATATGGTTTCATATTCAAAACTTATTGAATAACTTTTGGACGCGATTAGCGCTCGAACGTACGATCTGAACGCTAGTGCCGTACGCTCATTAAAAAAAGTTGCAACATGTTTTTTTCACTTGTTGCAACATATCAAAAAATTATATGCAACATTATCCTCTTTGTGGGAGAGAGAGATTAGGGAAGAACAGGAAGTATAGTCTAAACATAAAAAAAAAATCTTGTAACATCACCCTGAACAAGATGCAATATTTTTCCTACAGTCGTAATATTTTTTTCTACAGTCGTAATATTTTTTTCAACGGTCGTAACATTTTTTTCAACGAGATTTGGGAGGGATAAGGTTGGAGAAGGAGTTGGTGTTGGGAAGAGAAGGGAGAGGACTTGCCTCAAGCAGATTGTGCATAGGGGAAAAGAAGGAATGAGTAATTAGAAGTGAAGGAGGAACAAGGGGCTAGAAATGAAGCGTCCTTTTTTTATTTGCTCGTATGTTAGAGTACTATCGTTTCCCATAACTTTTGGGCGAGCAAACCAACAAATGGCTGGTCCGTGTGCGACGGTTAAGGGTGCGTTTGGTTCGTCGAATCATTTGGTCCTGAACCGTCCGGTACGGGAAATGAGCTCGTTCAGGTGTTTGGTTGGTTGAATGGAACCAAATCGTTCGGGATGAGATGATTCAAGAAATGAGAATATTTCATATTTATGCTGTATCATCATGTTCGGAAAAAAACCCCGAACCACACCGTTCACTCGAATTCCAAGGCGCGCACGGAAAAAAAAGGCATGATTTACAAGCTTCAAATGACCATATTTTCTAAACCGAGTATCCGATTTGCAATCTGATTGAACCGTTGTGTTCCTTGTCATTTAATCAACAAAACAAGATCACTCTTGGCATATTTTACTGCAAAAAATATTGTTCATGTATCATCTTATCGCACCAACCAAACACCATCTTGAACCATCGATGACCATTCTATCCCACCAACCAAACAAAATCATATATCATCCTATCCCACCAACCAAACACCATACTTGAATCATCTCATCCAGGACGATCCCATCCTACCTGTACCATCCCATCCCATTCAACCTCATCCCACCATCCAAACGCACCCTAAGACCACGATTCGAGTCCCACCTCCTCACATTATTTATTGCGAGCCTGTGAGGATTTACGCTAAGAGTCAGACCGGCCCATCTCTTCTTGGAAGCCCATCCCCGCCGAAACAAGAGTTCGAACTGGGCCGGGCCAAATCATCTCAATTCTATATGACTTCGTGGGCCCAAGACCAGGCTCTCCCTCCCCCCCCCCTCTCTCTTCTTCCTCGCGACCTCGCCATGGCGTCGCGATTCCTGGCTCGATCCAAGACCCTGGTCCTGCCTCTCCCGTGCCGCCGCAGCGCCGCCGCCCCTCGCCGGAGCCCGCGCTCTCTCCTCCTCCCCGCTATCCCGCCGCAGCCGCCCCGTCCCCGGCGGTTGATCCCCTCCCGGCCTCGGCAAGGTTCGTCTTCCCAATACCTTTTGGCCTTTCTTGGTACGTAGACTTCTTGCAAATCGAAGCGGGCTGCTGCGATGTACTTGAGTGCCAGCGATATGCTCTGGTCGCGTGTGTTCGATCTGATGCGCTACCGTGTGAAGATTTGATTGTGTAGTATGGTATCTGATCAGATGCAGCCTGTGTCATTCGATTTCATCTGGTGTGGGGTGAAAGATGCAGAGCTGTTTTGTTTGGTGTAATGGAGGGTTTACTACTTTACTTGTATGCAACATGTACTGTGTAGCATGTGTGTGTAGCGGTCTGTAATTGAAATCCATTAACATTGTGAGATTGGCGGTAGAAGATTAAGGAAACAAAGAACGGGTGTTAGGGCTATGATCTGCGAGTTTGACATGCTCCTCGATTGAAGGCTGGCGGATTCATAATGCCAAGAATGTAAAGGTGCAACTATGTCAATGGCGCGCGTGCCTGGAATTACAAGAACGCTGCTGCCAGGTGACGCCAGGATTTCTTTCTCACTGAAGATCCATTATGTGACTATAGAGAACCAGTGCCATTTTTTAGCTAGGAAGATAATTCTCGGTCGAAATCTGGTGGTTATGGGTAGTTTTTAGTGGGGAATCCAGGAGTAATATTCAGATGTCGATGATTGTAAAAAAAGCATATCCAATAATACATGAATCTCCACATTAGATCAATCTAGCCTAATATCATTCTGAGACCAGGGTATGATGTTTGCATTATTTTTGTTGGCACAGCCTTTTGGATGCTACTATAACACATTTCTTTTGGTCAAACCAAATTGTAAAGTGCACTTGACAATTAATGTTCCTGGAGAAGTAATTCAGTATAAGGATAGTAATTAATAGTTTTGCTTTTTGAAGAAAATAACAAAGAGATATAACATGAGATACCGCACAAAGGGAAATTTGAATGCCCTGCCCGCTAGCTTTATATGGGTGCTAGCATTCAGTTCACATCTAGTAACATGTGTAACCGCCACCCACCAATTTCTAAAAGCTCTAAATTTTAGATCTATTTCAGCCTCATTTCTAGATTATTGTAGTTTTGCTATTAGCTCGCTCCGGCTTGTTAGGAAATACCTGCAGTATTTGGAGGCCACCATGCAAAATATGCACTTCAATGTTAACCTGGGATTTAGCTTCACGTAATGATTCATTGATCTCCAGGCTCCAGATACCACAAGGTACAAGGATGACTAGATTGCTGTCCAAATATTAACTAGTACTCCTCTGTTTTTTTACTTGACACAATTGACTTTTCACGGTCTTCGAGATGTGACTTTGACCATAACTTTTATAATTTTTACATTAAGATGTACTAATAAAATTATAATATTATGAAAGTATTTTCAACGACAATTCTAATGATATAATTTTCATGTAGCAAATCTAGATAGTTTTAAACTTAGTTTGACCGTGAAAAGTCAACTGTGTCAAGTAAAAAAGAACGGAGGGAGTACTTTATGGTGCTCCTAGCCTCCTAAGACCTTTTCCACGTAAACTGGATCACTGTTGCCTCATTAAAGGATTTCTATTTGTTAGTCATTGGTAGGGGTTTGTTCTTCTGTGGAGAACTGAGCAGAAAGCTAGAAACCAAGATATCTATATTCATCTTTTCCAGTGCGGATGATTAAATACTGCAAGGTTACATTGTTAATGCACCGAGCCATTATAATGGCATATACCTCTTCATACCATTGTAGTGTTACACGCTGGACTCTTGCTCTTGGTGATAGCAATATCCTTACTCTCATGGAGAGGATGACACTTGGAGATGAGACAAATTTTTCTTGGTTTATTTCCTTCACAGGATGCCATGCCAACTCAATGATGGGGAGGGGGAGATACATATTTATAGGTCGCTAATCACCAAGCATATGCCAAGATGCTAGTATAAGATGTTAACAACCTGCCTTAGATGTCGTCCTCGAAGATGTTAACAACCCGTCCTAGATGTCATGCCTCTAAGATGCTAACAACCCGCCCTAGATGTCCGCCTCTAAGATGCTAAGATGCTAGTCAAAAGCTAGATGTCCTAGATGCTAGTCAAAAGCTAGATGTCCTAGATGTGTGTACAAGAACCATGTGCCCACCCCACAAAGACCACAAGATAGAGACTTATTCATCATTCTCCCTAAGTCTTGTGCGTCGCCTTGTGGGAGAGTTGAACCACCGATCCTCGAGCAGAGCTCGAGGAACTTGATCCTCCCAAGAGGCTTGGCGAAGGTGTCCGCAAGTCGATCCGTGGTGTTGATGTAGCTCGCCTTGATGTCGCTTCATCCAAACAAATTTCTGATGAAGTGGTACTTCACCCGGATGTGCTTGCTCGCTCATGGAAAACGGGTTCTTTGCCAAAGCCGAGCGACTTGTCGCCCACCCGAGCGCCACCGCTTCGGTGTCTCCGCCGAGGAGATCACCGCGCCGAACGAGCCGAGCGCTCGAGTCGCGGTGGAAGCCGCTATGTACTCGGCCACACCGACAGTGGCCACCACCGCCGCTTGATCGATCGCCACTAACGAGGCACTTGCCGAGGAAGAAGAGAATCCCGCTTGTGTCTTGCCGTGTCGATGTCGCCGCGTGGTCGCTGTCGCCGCCTGCACTGATGAAGCGCGCCACGACACCTCGTAGTGCAAGCCTGAGTCGGAGGTGCCCGCAACGAAGCGGAGAATCCTCTTCACGCCGCCGATGCTTCGCCGCTTGCCGCCGATGAACCGACCGACGAGCCGACGCGAACGCCAACCGGACGCTGTGTGGACGAGGTAGCGAAGGTCGCCACGAGCGCGCGCAGATTACGTCGCGCCCACCTCCGCGCGCGGTTGCCGCCGCCGGCCACCTTTCCTCCATAGGAGCGTGGGTTGGGTTGCGGCCGGTGAGCCCGCCACTCGACGTGCGCTTGGCGAGGCGGTCCGCGAAGGGAGATACGAGTCGCCCCGTGGACCTCGATCCCGTGTAGAAGGCAGGCCCCAAGTCGCTCATCCGAAGGCGATCTTCATCTCCGCTTGAACGCTCGACTCGGCCTCTTTGGAGCCGGTGATCACCAAGTCGCCGACGACGCGCCACCGCCAGGCGTTGCCGCCTTGCCCCGCCGGAGACCGCACGTGTGCGCTCTGCCGAACCCCATTTGCTTGAGGCGGAGTCCACTTAGCATTCTGCTCGCGGTGCCCGCCGCAGCCGCAGAGGGCCTTGCGCAGCGAGAACCTTGCCTTTCTTGCCGGGGATGACGAATCCCATGGCCGACGGACGAGACCTCCTCCTTCAAGTCGCCGCTGAGGAAGGCGGACTTGACGCCCATGTGATGGACGCGCCAACCTCCCGGCCGCAAGCGCGAGGAGAAGACGAACGGACTCCATGCGCGCGACGCGCGCGGCGCCGCCGGTCGACCCTCCTTCCGCATGAAGCCTCGTGCCACCAAGCGAGCCTTGTGCTTGACGATGGCGCCGGCCATCCCGCCGCCTGAACACCCACTTAAGGGTGATCGCGCGGTGGTCGGCAGAAGATCCGCCAGCCCCACGCCCGGTTCCGCCGACGGCCCATCTCTCGCTTCATCGCGACACGCCACGCCGCGTCTCCTCCGCCTCGGCGAAGGCGGGCTCGCCGCCGCACGCCAAGCGCAGCCGCCGCCGGTCGTGGCCGCCGCCCAGGACGCGCTTCACGAGGATGTTGTCCATGGTACGCAGAGCGGCGAGGCTCGCCGTCGTGGTAGGCGCCGACGCGATCTCGCCGTGGGGACACGGAGTAGCGAACTCCACCGCGGCGCCGCTGCCGTGGACCGCGCTTCCACGGCCATGACCTCTAAGACGCCTCGCGCCATGCTCGGCGTTTTTGCGCGCTTGCCGCGCTTACCACGCACGCGCGCTGCCGTGGAAGAAGGCTCCTTCTTCCTCGTCACCTTGGCCGGCACCACCGCTTCCCGAGCGAGGAGGAGCTTCCGCCATGGTGACGGGTCCCAGAGACGCGTGGCTTATCGCCGCCAACGACCTTGAGGCGACCCAACTCCTCGATCGTCATCGTGGAGAGCCATCCGCTTGTACTTTCGGGACGCAGCGAAAGAGCTTCGGCGCCTCTCTCTCGCAGAGGTGTCGCCGAACCGCACAATCTTCTCGCAAGCGGTGTTGAGACGAGAGCAAAGTCATCAACGCCTCACCGCTTGAAGGCCGTTCTCCCACTCCGCGCGGCGCTCGCAGCAGGGACTTCGGCGCGGCCGCCGCCGATGCGCGCGGCTGCGGCGATGGCGCCCCAAGCCTCTTTGGCACCGCTTGTTGGTAAGCGAGAATCGCATCTCGGGCGGATCGCAGCGATGAGAGCATCCGCGCGCCGCCGATCCCGGTTGTAGTCGACGCCGCCGCACGATCGCATCCCACATATGCCGCACTGAGCTTTACTCATCACCGCACCCACCGACGAGTTGGTCTTGGCGAGGTAGGCCACCCGCCGCCGGGCCGACGCCCCGACGATACCGTACTCGTGGTGACCACTGCATCGAACCGGGGCAGAGCGCGCCGCTCGCGAAGGCCGCGCTCCGCCAACCCGTATGCCGCCGCGGCGCGTTTCCTCCAGAGCGCCGCCGCGCCCGCGCCGCTCGCGCGCCGCGCTGCGACGGCGCTGGCCGCCATCGCGCCGCCGCCGCGCTTCCCTCTCTGGCCGCTCAAGGTCCGCTGGCCGCTGCTCATCGCAGAGATGGAGCCGCTGCGTTGCTGCGCGCCGTAACCTCGACCTCCGCTGCCGCCGCGACGCCGCCGCCGCCTCGCTCGCCGCCGCCAGCCGCCGCCACGCGCCGACCTCGACGCCGCCGCAGCTGCCGCCGCCGCTGCCGCCGCTGCTGCTCGCGCGCGGCCGCTCGCCGACGCCGCTGCGCTCGAGGCGACTCGAAGGCCGAGATCGCCTCGCGACATGGCGCGCATCGGGGGTGTTGCGTGGAGAGAGGGTCGCCGACGAGCCGCTTCCGCCTCCGGAGAGGAGTGAGCGTGGGACACCGGAGCTGCTGCGCCGCACGGGCCGGGGTGCGCGAGGCCGGAGAAGGAGATGAGCAGGAGATGAGCGGCTACAGGATAGTATGGCTCTGATACCACTTGTTACACGCTGGACTCTTGCTCTTGGTGATAGCAAGATCCTTACTCTCATGGAGAGGATGACACTTGGAGATGGGGTAAATTTTTCTTGCTTGTTACACGCTGGACTCTTGCTCTTGGTGATAGCAAGATCCTTACTCTCATGGAGAGGATGTCACTTGGAGATGGGACAAATTTTTCTTGGTTTATTTCTCTTCACAATGCCATGCCAACCTGAGGGGTTGGGGATACATATTTATAGGCTGCTAATCAGCCAAGTATATGCCAAGATGCTAGTCTAAGATGCTAACAACCTGTCTTAGATGTCCGCCTCTAAGATGCTAACAACCCGCCCTAGATGCTGCCCTCTAAGATGCTAACAACCCGTCCTAGATGCTGCCTCTTAAGATGCTAGATGCTAGTCAAAAGCTAGATGTCCTAGATGCTAGTCAAAAGCTAGATGTCCTAGATGCTGTACAAGAACCATGTGCCCACCCCACAAAGACCACAGTACAGAGACTTATTCATCATGTAGAGTATCAACTGACATCAAATCCATTCACATTTGCTGAGGTTCGGTGCTCTATTGCTTGTTAGGACGAAAATTAGATCTTTGCATGGCACACACCATTACTCATTTTGTGATGAATAGCTTGCCTTTTCAAATTATGATAATCTAAAGACCTCATGTCACTCAACAATTAATTTATCTTTCTACATTTTGCTTGGCCGAGTTGAAAGCTTGCCCTCTTGCTTTTGGCATGGTATGCCTGTATTTGTGTATGCATTCAGGCTTCCAAAATTCTTCCATCTATCTCCAATTCTCCATGTAAAGGTGTGCTCGCCTGTAGATTGCATGGTGTTGCATGTATGTGTTGAAGGTTTTTTCAAGGCTTTGCACATCATTCCATTAAGACGAAAAAAGCTGAAAACACAACAGTTACATGGGACACAAGCCACCTGAACGCCGAGAAGCGCTAGAATCTCGCTCGGCAAAAAGGAGAAAAGAAAAGGGAGGGAGGGAGAGAGAGAGAGCCAGGAGCGCCGCCGCCGAACCTCTTGCCAGGCGTCCGCCTCCGGTGGTTGGGTAGCGTCGGCGGGCTGAGCAGGCGAAGGCGCGGAAGCTTTGCCCAAAGGCAGCCCGCCGTTGAGGATGAGGACAACCTTGCCCCTAGCTTCAGAGGAAGGCTTCGTCGTGGAGGCGGGAGCCCCCGAACGGCTCGGCGACCGGAGTCCTAGAGTGACCGGGCTCGGAGATGACGACCTGGCCAGCGACACGCGGCGCCGGGACTCCACCGAGTCTGGACTAGATAGGGTGGACTCAATCGACCTGCTTTCCTTCCCGGATTGCTTCCCCAGGACCGCTGCCCGAAAATCTAGGTTGGAGGAGGATGAGGCCATTTGACGGGGGCTGGGTGCCGTCGCCGGAGTGGCAGGTAGCGCGGAAGGGGAGGTGGTAGGATGTGAGGGGGGAGCGGTGTGGTGGTAGGGCCGCCGCCGCGAGTGGCGCGGCGGCGCGAGGGTGGGGGTGGGGTGCGAGCTGGACTGTATTGTATGCTCCTGTGTTGAAGGTTGACAGTAGGATTCTAGAAGGTATATGATTAATTACATCTGTATATAGTTTGGTGATGAAAGATTAAAAGCCAATAGCCAGTTTTGTTTGCTGCACTAATTAATGAAAACCAGGAATTGTTCTTTTAGAAAATCAGGCTGTTTATTTTAAAGAACATGCTGTTGGCATGTGGTTTCTTTTATAATAATTTTTCTTTGTTCAAGAAATAGAAAGTATGTTGTGAATTAGTTTGCATTTCTTGGATCTTGCGTCTTATGTGTGCAGGTTCTGGGGTATGAGCCAACATCACACCTCAACGGAGCACAGATTTTACCTCGTTGGTTTTCTACCGTATCAGCTAATGGATCTCCCATGCAGAAGGCACAGGTTTGTCACCAGCCAAACAAGTGCTTGATTAGTCACTTATTCTGCCACTTTATGCTAGACGTTCATGAAATTGATGTTTCCAATCTAACAGATCTCAGAGACATGCAAGTCAGTTGCTGGAATGGAACACTCTGATGCTCTGAAAGCAAAGGAAGGAACCTCCCCTAAAGTTGTGGCATTCAGCCCATTAGAAGTAGCTATTGCTAAACCTAGAAGCAGTCCCTTGACAAGTGAAAGTTCTAAAGTAAGGCGATCAGAGATAGCAACACAAGTTACATTTACATGATCCCAGCTCTGCTTCTTGCCTCAAAAACAGCATAACTACCTCTATTATGGTCGGTGCGGTATTCCATCAAGTATACATATTCCACAAGGAGATCTTTCTGGACTATGTGCACCACGATATCACCAGGAAGTGGGCTTTGATATACTTCAAGCTGCTTTTGCTGATCATGGCAAAGGACACCATTGTGTACTTCAATTTGTTCTAAGTTCACCAAGTTAGTTTCTCGATGAACGAGCTATGCACTCATCTGTACACTGAAAAAAATAATGATGATGGACACATGCTGGGGTGTTGCTTCTTCTGTTCTCCTGCATGAACCTGCTTCGCAAACCTTTATCCCTCCCAACTTTGCTCATCTTGTTTTGTCTATGCACTTGAAAGGGATTGATTAGTGACCAATCGGATAATTAGTTTCTGCGAGGAAATATCCCTGATAAGGCAGTGGGTGACTGCATCCTTGTTTGTAATAATAGTAAATATCAACTCAGCAACTGTTACTGGTATTTGCTAGCATGCCGCAGTCACACTGATTATATTTTGCATGTATGAACTATCATCGTATATTTCTTTTTTGAGGCTGGAACTGTCATTATATTTTTGACAGCTCTTCCATCGTACAAGAACTCGGCACTATTGCCTCGTTTGCTCCTCTTAATGGCTTTGGTACTGCACAAGTGTGAATATGTGTTGATTGGTTGGTTGCTGCTTCTGCAGCTGTTGCAAAAATGCGAGCATGTGCTGATTGCTGTTGAAATGCTGGGATTCAGAAACCCTCCAGTTGCTGTGTCATCCATTGCTTGTGTTCAGTATGGTGTAATTACTACTTGCTCTAACTTGGTAAATTCAGGAAACACTGATGCAGGCACGCAGGTACTGCATTGTTGACTGACACTTCTGTATCATATGCTACAGTGTTAGTTATTAAACAACCCATGAGATAAATTCACAGTGGGGAAATTGAAAACGGTGTTTTGCGTTGCAGGCTGGAGCTCCACTGCTCTTGCTGCTGGAATTGAAAACCTGTGCATTGACCATCACAAAAGCAGTGGTGAATGTATCTGTACAATGTAAATCTGAATTATCTGACGTATCCTTGTACAATAATGTGAAGCCCCTTCAGCTCTGCAAGACTGAATTGCCGGTAGATTTTGCAGCCGTTTACATGCGACCCCATCGGCTGCCGTGCGCACATGCTCGGCAACCGACGGCCATCGGCTGACCACTTGAATGCTGGCACTGCCCCAGCAGGTAGCGGCAGCTGTGGTAGAGAAGGGGGTACATCTGTGGCTGTCTGTCTCTGCATGCTGTGAGTGACCCCAACTGAGGCATCAGCATACACACTCCCAGTGCTCTACCAGTCTACACACACTACACTGCAGTGCACCTGTGAACATTAACTATGGTGGTATGGCCTTCTGATTGGGTAATCAATCACCTTGCAAATCTCAAGGGAGTAGTGCAGATGTATCTGTTCAGCAATGAATTGGCACTGGGAGCATTGAGAGCTGAAATGCTGTAGTGGAGAACAGGAAGCAGAAGGGGATTCTTGGATTTGGCCTCTTTTCTTTTCCTTGCTTTTTTTTTTCTTTTTCCTTTCGTTTCTGCAGATCTCACATGTCATATGACTTGTTTTGGAGTGGGGAGGCTTGATATGCTTGCAGTTGCAGGACCCAAAGGACCATTAACTGTGGCACAAAACATGTATAGTGAATGGGCCAGCCATTACAGAGAAAAGTAGATGTGGCTATGATTTCAATTTTCAGGACTGCACATCTTTGTTGGCTTCCTGGCTATTACAACTCACCATCTCTTTGTATGTTTCATCTCTGACTCATTTTTTCTCTCTTGCTTTGTTGAATGGGCCTGCTGCATTAAATGTTTGTTTAGTCCTTTTAGATCCTTAGGAGCTTCTTGTTTTCAGCAAAAAATTGCAATGAATGTTGCATCAGCAGAGCACCTTTAGGGCTAGATACGGATGTACTTTTCACTTTGAATGCTTTAGTCCTTTTTGGTACTTAATTACAATATTTTAACTTCAGTACATTTCGCATTGATTGTCTAGGTCAGTAGTAGCAAGTTACTACATAAGATAGGAACTCAGAGCATACTTCTAATTTCACATCGAAAGAAAGAAATGCTTCTTCATTTCTGTTCTTGATTATTTGAGTCTTCAGGTCATAATTTCAATTTAGGAAAAAGTCCATATTTTGTGGAGAGTAAAAAAATACCATATGAACTCTAAAATCGTTTGGTTTACACCCTCGAACTCCTAATACCATCTCACCCAACCCCCTCGAGCCAAAACTAGCTGGTTTTTGGTCTATGTGGCGCCACGCTGGAGCGGTTTCGCCTCTGGCTCCCCTGTGCTGCCCCGACTCGCCGGCCCGCGCCTCTGGCCTCCATGGCGCTCCTCCTCCGACTCCCATGGCGCCCACGATGCGCCGCCGCTCGGCCCATCACCCGGTCCGCCGCCGGCCTCTGAGTGCCTGGGCTCCCTCTGCCGTGCCCTCGCTCTCGGCTTGGCCTGGTGCCGCGCTCGGCGGCTCCTGCTCCCTCTGCTGCACTCCTGCATGCGGCCCGCGCCGCCTTCTCTCGGCTATAAGAAGCCCCAGCGCCTGCCCTTGCTTCTTCCCTCCCCCACCATTCCTCTTCACCTCCACCGAGCCGGAGCCGAAGCCCCATTTTCGGCCGTCTTGCCGCCATGGCCGCCTAGCCCGTTCGGCCGCGCTGATGAGCCGTGTCGGTGACCGCCATGAGATGCCCCAAGGCCCGACGAAGCCCTCCCCCTACCTCCATTGGTCCTTCCCGCCGTCAAGGACTTCCATTGCCGCCACCTCTTCTTCTCCGCCTCCGGCCACCGCCGCCCCGCCGATTCGGCCACCCCCAGACTCCCCCGACCCCACCACCGGCCTCCTCACCCCCGGGCGCAGCTAATGCGCGCGCCGCCTTCCTGCCCGCGCCACTTCACCGCCGGCGCCGCACATGGCCCGAGCACCCGCGCCGCCACCTCGCCGCTATTCGGCTGCTCCAGTGAGCCGCTGCCCCGGCTGACCCTGTCACAAGGTGCCCCAAGGCCCAAGGAAGCCCTCCCCCACCTACATTGGTCCTCCCTGCCGCCAAGGACTTCCACCGCCGCCACCTCTTCTCCTCCGCCTTTGGCCACCGCTGCCCGCCGATTCGGCCACCCCTAGACTCCCCCGACCCCACCACCGGCCTCCTCACCCCCGGGCGCAACTCATGCGCGCGCCGTCCTCCTCCCCACGCCACTCCACCACCGGCGCCGCACATGGCCCGAACGCCCGCAACGCCACCTTTTCGCCCCGTGCCGCCGCTCCACAGCGCCGCCGTCCTTGTTGCCGGTGCCCTTGAGGCCGCCACCCTCTGGGCGTCCCGCCCCTGCCCTTGCCAGCGCTGCCGCGCCCCCCTCCGCCGGTGGCGAGACCGAGCCATGCGCGCCCATGGCCCCCCCTGCGTGGCCCCTTTTAATTCCCCCCTCCTTTGACTGCCAAGTGGGCTCGGCTATGACATATCAGCTAAACATGTACACGTGGACACCACGTCATCCAAAACCGGGGTGGTTTAGGGCGAGGGGGTGATTTGCTCTGATTTCAATAGTTCAGAGGTGTAAAGTGAACGATTTTATAGTTGAAGGTATTTTTTGGACTCAGACAATAGTTGAGGAGTGTAATATGAACTTTTTCCTTCAATTTACGTCATACACTAGAGAAATTTCTTAGGAGCTGTGCTTATACAATGATTCTCCTTTTTTGTTCTTGTCACACTATCGTTTTAGTTTATTAACAAATAGAAAGAACAGACTAGTTTATGTCTTGTCACTCATCAGCTATATCTAGTGCATTCAATTACTCTTGGATCGCACTCTCATTTGGATAAGATGTTGCTTCTACTTTGAGCAGCTCCCTCATCAGCTATGGAACTAGCTAGCAGATTACTTTGGCGCTACATCTGATCACCAGTTCTTTGAAATAATGCCATGTCTACATGTAGATTAGGTAAGAGGTTTCCTCTCCCTACAATTTTGCATGCAACAGGCTGTAAGTTGGCCTATTGTAATGAGTGTTCCTGCAGTGGCAGTCATTGAATTCTCATCCTCGTAGCAGCATCATGCATGGGGCCTCCTCCTCTTTAATTTTGTTTCCACTCTGGCTTTTCATTTGGTCAACTTGGCACCTTGGGGATGTTTCTGTTCATGCAGATTACATGCAACACAATTAAACTATGCATTCGAGATGATTTCCAATTTTCTGAAATGCAGTCCAGGTCTAGGTCACTTCAGTTGTGGCAGGTGGGTGCGCATCTGATCTGATCAGTATCAGGTTTTGTTTCTGAAGTTCAAACTACGTTTCAAAGGAGTCAGGACTCAGGAGCGGAGCTGGCCACAGCCAAGCCTCAACATAGCCCAACTGCTTTAAGCCCAAAATCGTATTTTACTGATTTTCAAATAATTTTACATGAGCTTTTGATCCTGGGCCTCGGGCCATTGCCCCAGAAGCCTGAGGCCCAGCTCCGCCCCTGAAAGGAGTTGATCTAATACTAATTAACTAGTTTGAAAAAAAAACTAGTCGAAAAAAATGATGGGTTTAGATTATATTTGGTGAAAGATGTACGGCCAATCAGAGTCAGCGAAGTTAAATTCGATTTGTAATTTGTTTATAGTTGCCTTCTATAGACAGTTGTAAGAGGGGAAAAAAGAGGTGGTAAACTCATATAAAAACATAACAGTCTTGCTAGTTTTAAATCGTTTGAAATTTTCTTAAGTTTAAGTTACTTGTTGTGACCATTGAATTTGTGTAGAGATTGATGTGTCATATGATTGGATATTGATCCAATGATGTGTCATATGATTGGATATTGATCTAATGGTCACAATAAGTGACTTAAACTTAAGAAAATTCCAAACGACTTATAAATAGACAGTCCCAAAACATAATAAAGAAAATAAATGGGTGGTTGTGGACAACGAAAGCTAGCAATCCATTTCAGCCGAATCAAATTAAGCAAAGTGTTTCTGTTCTCTAAGAAAAAAAAAGGGTTATATGCAAACTTTAAAACATCGAAAAGGCTTGTTCATCACCATCGTTAAACACACGTTTCTTCAATTAGAATACATGTACTTTTCTTTCTAGAGAGCATATAAGCACTACTTTTATATTCAACCCCACTTTGGAAGTTGATATCTTAATTTACTTCAAATTGGAGTTACACAATGCTTAGTTGTCACTTGCAATTTTCTGTGTGGGCTGCATGAGTACTGTGTGAACAAGCCAAATCTTATGGTTTATTGGATTCAGATTTGGATCTTGGAAGAGTATCTGACTGGACCCATTGCTACCCTGTTTTAGCTCCATCATATGTCCAGAATTTTAACAACTTGCATGCTGCACCCTAGCTAGGGCCTGTATTGCACATTGTTGCCTGAATTATGTATGCACTATGCTTCATGTGCTCCATGGATAAGTTTGACTCTTCGATTAAACTAGTACGCCTATAAATTTTTTTCACAAAGATGCGGTTGGAGTTCAAGTTAACCAACTTAATTACCCAGTGGTAGTGGTATATATTCTAGTTGAACGTTGGTAAATGTATTAGTGGTTCCTTCTTATTGTACTTGGTAAATGCGTACCTGGGCAGTTAGTGTGTGTGTGTATGCACGCAAAGGATGTCGCGAGTTCGAATTCCGACTCCCTTAATTTTCTTGTGTGTGCCAAATGGAGGTCTTGTGTTGGTGAGTCGTGCGTGGGGTGTGCGCGGCATGAATTAAGGTGTGTGTTACCGATAGAACATGTACTATCTATTTGTAATGTGTCAAGTGGGGGTTCTTGTGTTGGCGTGTGGAGCGTGTTACCAATAAAACATACATTGCCCACTTGTAATCGATTATTTTTTAAAATAGTTTTTTTTTTCAGAGGTAGCAATTAATACTCCTAATAAACGGAGAATTTGATGCAACCGATGGGAGTTCGAAGTACTACTCTTTTTGGTTCCAAATGTTCGTCGGTGTGGTATGGCAGAGAGGCTATTTCCCACAGGGGATGTCTTTCCATCCCCATCCCATTTACCTATCAGCTGCAACTTTTCTCCCGTCCTCGTCCCTAACCCAGTAACCCCACCGGGGATTTTTGTTGGGAAGGATCCATTAAAGATCTCATCAGTTTGAATGACATTGAGTTTATTTCATATGTTTATCACATGTCTAAGTAGGAAAAATAAATAAATTTACACACAAGATAGGAGCAATACTAAATGAGTTATATACTAGAAATCACACACACACACACACACACACACACACACACACACACACACACACACACACACACACACACATATATATATATATATATATATATATATATATATATATATATATATATATATATATATATATATATATATATATATATATATATATATATATGAAGCTTTTTCCTACTCCGGAGTAGTTACTCCTATTCCAGTATCTCACATATCTCACAATGTAGGGAGTATCTTGTACAACCGAGAGTATGTATGTGTAGCATACGAGTATATAAGACCATATAAGTGGTATTTACACATTTTCAGAGATGGTATGTACAATTTTTAGACATACTCATTTTTATGTGCGAATATAAAGGTATTTACAAAATATGCTAAAAACTATGGACTCTCTTGCAAATTTTTCATGTGGTTCATATTGGAGTATCTTATAATTAGTATATGAGTATACACAAAGTGATAAAGGAGTATGTCAAGTTCTTTTAGGTGGTATATCAAAAGTGGGAGTAACTACACCCGGGAGTAGAAAGTATTTTTCCTATATATATATATATATATATATATATATATATATTTCATATTCCGTATCTCACAACGTAGGGAGTATCTTGTGCAATCGAGAGTATATATGTGTAGTATACGCGTATATAAGACCACCTAGGTAGTATTTACACCTTTTTAAGGGTGGTATGTATAATTTTTTTAGACATACTTTTTATGTGTGAATATGAAGGTATTTATAAAATATACTAAAAACTATAGACTTCCTTGCAAATTTTTCGTGTGGTTCACATTGGAGTATCTTATAATTAGTATATAAGTAGACCCAAAGTGATAAAAGAGTATGCCAAGTTACTTTAGGTGGTATATCAGAGGTGGGAGTAACTATACCCAGGAGTAGAAAGTATTAATACACACACACACGAGACAAAATACTCATATTTTAGATATAATCTTGTACCAATTTACATGTATATGCGTATATATAGGGGGTATAGCGGGGAACGGGGATAAGGGGAATTTTTTTGCAGATACAGCACGTTTGGAAACCACGACACGCGCGTATTTGCAAAAATAGTAACGTTGGCGCACGCTCACCGTGCGCCAACGCAGGAGGAGATGGCATGTGGCCTTGGCGCACTCCCACCGTGCGCCAGCCCGCCTCGGTTCACCACGTGTCCCCACCAGCCCGCTTGCCCGCGCCCTTGCTGCCACGTCACCCCGCTGGCGCATGGTGTGCATGCGCCAGCCAATTAGTGCCTAGCTAATTAGGTTAGTTAGTTAGGTTAGGTAAGTTAGTTAGGTTAGTTTTAGGCTGAAATTTGGAAGAATTTTAAAATATAGCAAATGAGTTCAAAAAATTATGAAATGTTTTGTGGAGCCTCCTGACATCGTGTACTTGTTTGTGTAATTTTTTTCATTCCGGATTTTTATCGCTATTTCGTATAAGTGTTATGTTCGTATGAATCAATAAATGTAGAAAAATAAGCTCTAAAAATTATAAATTTTATTTTGAAGGCTCCTCACGTAGTGGACTTGATTGTATAATATTTTGGCAATTTTATATGTGTTCTGGTATTGTCTTGAAAATTTAGAATTTAGGTCGCGAAAATTTTGATTTTAGGTTTCAGAAATTACGGTTTCATGATTTCATGTGACTTGGAATGTATAAAAAAAGCTGCATTGCAACTCCATTTGAGATGTCGATATACAATATGACGCTGGAGTACACACGTAACAACCAAAATACGCGTACAAATATAGAAAAATAAAATCGCATAACACACGATACTATATGGCTTACTCGTCTGTTTTTTATCTAACGACCAACATGGGTTGAAGTGGAAACGCGCGGGTGAGCGGGCCGTTCGATTTAGATCGAAAGGTCCACATTGATGGAGACGTTCGGACCGTCGAACCTCCAACTGGATCGCGCCGTTCAAATTTGATTGGACGGTCCACAGCGGTGGGGATGTTCGGACCGCCCGAACGCGCCATCAAGATCAGGCCGTTCATTTTTGATCCAACGGCTGACATTGGTTGGTGTTATAAACGCACGGGCGCGGGTGGATGAGGCTGACACATGGGCCCCACGTGTTAGTGAGGTTGTGAGAGAGGGAGCGCACAGGAAAAGAAATGGGCTGGGTGAGATTCGGCCCGAAGCGAGGTTTGGGATTTTTAATGATTTAGCAATTTATTTAATTCTGTTAATTCAAAATAGCCTTAGAAAAATCAAAATAAATCCAAAAATTATGAGAAAATTCACAGAAATCCTCTAAGACATTTTGGACTTAAATAAAATATTTCCAACTTATATTTGGATATAGTTTTTTCAGATAATTTATTTTGGCTTTGAAATACTTAGGAAAAAGCTTTTAAAAATTCAAAAAATTAAATAAATTTTCCTTTTCAAGTTTAAATCCAATAAAATCCAAGAAACTTCAATAAATTTTATTGTTGACTTTTAAAATTTAAGAAATTCAAGAAAAGCAATTAAGCTCTTTTAAATTTCAGAAATTCCAATAAAATAAATAACTTTCTTAATTTTATTTTGGTAACATAACTTGGGATGTTACAGATGTCGATATACAATATGGCGCTGGAGTACACACGTAACAACCAAAATACGCGTACAAATGTAGAAAAACAAAATCGCATAACACGCGATACTATATGGCTCACTTGTCTGAGCCATTACTCTCTGTCTGCTGTGGCCGCGTCCGCGTGCGTGACCTTGTTTCGCACCGAGCATGAGCCGTGGAATACGTCCACTGGTCCGGAGAGTGCATGTCGGTTCGGAGGGCGTACGGAGACCATTGAGGCAGAGGTGGACCAATAGGATGACTCTGGAGTTGACACTCCCAAATTCGTGTCCACTCGCCTATCGACTCGCCCGAGTCACCATCGTCCACCTCCACCTCAACGGTCTCCTTACGCCCTCCGAACCAACACGCACTCTTCGGACCAGTGGACATATTCCACGGGTCATGCTCGGCGCAAAACAAGGCCATGCACGCGGACGCAGCCGCAACAGGCAGAGAGTAGTGGCTCAGACGAGTGAGCCACCACTACAGAGAGGGTCATCACAGACGGTTCAAAACCATCATCATAGACGGTTTTTGAACCATCTGAATAAGTTGGTCTCGAATAACAGGCGGTTATCACAGACGGTTCGGAAACCGTCTGTGATACGAATATCACAGACGGTTTTTGTATTAAACCCATCTGTGAAGGCTAGTATCTATGAACCGTCTGTGATACTCTGCGTATCATAGATGGTTTGTCCATAGAACCGTCTGCGATACTATACCTTCACAGACGGTTCGTGTATAGAACCGTCTATGATACCAGCCTTCACAGATGGGTTTAATATAAAAACCATCTATGATAGTTCATTACACTAACTACATTTTTACTGATTTTTGGCTAGGCTCAGGAATTACTAGCCATGCCCTCTGAAAACAAGCATGCAGAAAAACAGATACATTTACAGATACATCACAGATAATCAATTGTTGACAAACTCAAACTGATCATTACTCAAAATAAATTACAAAAGTTCATATTTGTTCAAGTATTGTTACAAAAATAAATTGAATTACAATTGAGTCAATTGTTTGCAGGTGGTTGAGAGGTGTCGGTAGGGTGATGCTCTGGGTCGGCGACGGAGTGAAATTCTCCGGTGTCCTTAATTATCTCTGATATGATAAAGCCGTACAACTTCCCTCGAATGTTCTTGATCTCATTCGCAAAGAGTCCATCTAATTCTATAATCAAGGCCTGTCGCTAACAAGAGTAAAGTGGTAAGCATATATATTTAAATTTATAATTAGGAAATAATTATTTCGAGATTCACAAACCTCAGGATCCTTCTTCACCTGTATTTACCCGCGTACCCAGTGGTGCCGAGTCTGTGCGGGTGAGTGTTTCGTGTCTGGAGAGCTTTGTGCGCTTCACTTTCCTCGTTAAATTCGGCCGTCGTCTTCATAGCCACAAAGGTGTCCTATGTTTCCCGCGTCAAGAATCCATACTTCGCTAAGAGCGTCTGACCCATGTTCACGTACTTCATGGCAAGAATGCTCTTGAAGGTCCTCCACGATTTATCGATCGTGAGCATCACCATCCGTTCCACGCGTGCCATGTCTGCTTCTAGGATAGTGAACTTTTTTGAAAGTTCTGTCCACAGCGCGCCTCTCGCTTCTTTCGTCAGATCCTTCCACCTTGGTGTGGTGATGGGGACCTGTTTCCTTGCAAATATCCCGCACATGGTCTGGAATCTCGCCGCTGAGCTCTTGGGACGCAGAGGGACCCCAAACTCACTGACCTCCGTGATGACCAGTCGGCCCACAGGCATCTTTGATTCTCCTTTGCCATCTCGCTTCCGTATCATTATCGTCGACGGATTAGGCGGCGAAGACGGCACCTCTGTCATCTGCGGCGTCGGCGACGGCGGCGAAGACGGTGCCTCTGCCATCTGCGGCGTCGGTTACGACGGCGAAGACGGTGCCTCTGCCATCTCGCTTACTTGCTATCTATATAATTTACATATGCATAAATATGAAACAATAATTAATTCCAACATAGATAATTATGAATAGAGCATAGTTTCCTAACCAATTAAATGATACAATAGTACAATAGTCATAAGACTAAGAAAATCAATTAAGTCATTTAAAAGGAACAATATGCACATCACACACACACACACACACACACACACACACACACACACACACATATATATATATATATATATATATATATATATATATATATATATATATATATATATATATATATATATATATATATATATATATATGCAAAGAGACAATGCACGATATGTTGAAATACTCACAACGGCGATGGTACTCAAAACCACCGAGAAGATCAACAGACAAGGCACGAGGGAGGACCAAATTAACATAATCAAATGTAAATCATTCAAGTCATTTAAATTGATTGAAATGCAAAACATGTACCACATGTATATGAATGAAATTAACAAAGAGCACAAAAATTTAAAATTAATGTGAGCTCTCATATGGCGAGTTGCACAAGAAACAAACTTGGCCATGTCAGCACTAAGGTCTATTCTCTTCATAAATTGGATAAGAACACTAAAATTCAGATTTTGAGCTCTATCCAAAGCTTAACTAGACTGACATAACAATCACATGTATAACAATCTCTTGTGTTTTTTGTATAGATACAAACTAGTGATATGGATCTTTTGCATAGATAGAACCCGAGCCCATCTTTGCCCGAGCCTACTTCATCGAGCCCGACACACTGGAGTGTACCATTTGTTTCATGCCATGGAGGATTGGCATGGAGCAAAGGTACACTCAAGTGTGTCTGGATCGACGAAGAAATGCTAAGCAAAGTTTAGTGTATGAATAACTTCAACATATTCATTATGAGAACTACTAAAAACAGCATGAAGCTAAGCAAATAATATTGCTCAATTGCTCTCAGTTGACTAATTGCATAAGACATAGTCTTTGCAATCTCAGTCCTCTGTCAAAATCTCTTCACCAATCAATTTTGATAATTACAAAGCCCATCACAGAGCAAGGGAGGCGAGAGGGAGTACCGGGGGAGGCACTGGAGCCGGCATGAGGAGGGAAGAAGCGATGTCGGGGGCGGCGGTGTCGAGGTCGGAGGCGGCAGTGTCGGAGGCGCCGAGGTCGGGGGCGCCAAGGTCGGGGGGCGCCAAGGTCGGGGGGCGCCAAGGTTGGGGGCGGCGGCGCTGAGGTCGGGGGCGACGGTGTCGAGGTCGGAGGCGCCGAGGTCGTAGGCGGCGGTGAACAGGCGAGCCTTAGAGGAGGCGAAAGAGTGCGCGAGAGCCTAAGGGGTGCGGGAGAGGAAGTGACGAGTAAGAGCAAAACCCTAGCGGTTTCCTCCTTATAAAAAGGCTATCACAGACGGTTCTATTATAGAACCGTCCGTGATACATTCCATATCACAGACGGTTGTAGTATGAAACCGTCTATGATATGTTCCATATCACAGACGGTTGTAGTAAGAAACCGTCTATGACATATCACATATAGCTCTTTAATAGAACCGTATGTGATAAACTGACAATCTGTGATATCCTGACAAAACCTGGTGACAAGTATGATGACAAGCTCATAACACATTTGATTTCAAAAATTCATATCTAATTCAACTCAACTCCAAATCAAGTGAAACCAATTTTGATACTCCACATTACAATGAACGTCCACATTGACATCAATATCAAAGATGACAGGTTCATAACACATTAACACATGACAATTCCACGTTGACATCAAAATATATGAGAGATTACAAGTCCATAACACATGATGTTATGAAATAAATTAATTACAATAGAGTAAACTCTTCATTAAAATATAGCCCTTCATTATGATCGGCGCGCATATAGCTAGCTTCCTCACTGGGTTCTTCCTCGAGCCTGATGCCGTCTCCAAAAGGAGGCAACTTGTCAAATTGATTGTATTCTTCCTCGTCCACTACATTCTCAACTCCGACAATCCTCCTTTTTTCATGAAGAACTACGCGGCGCTTCTGGACTGTGCTCTTCCTATCCTGAGCTGTCGTATAAAATGTGTACCCATTTATGTTGTATCCTTGCCATGTGACAATTGTAAATTATGGTCATTGTGCCAACCATAGCAGCGTATCATCACTTGATGACCTCCCAGTGATTCGCACCTTTAACCATTCGTTGAACCGACGGTTGTGCTCTCTCATGATCCAAACCTCCGACCGGTTTGGATTTCATTGCATGCACTCATGTCTTTGTGCTCGTCGATGTATGGGACACTTTGGTCATGTGTTGCAAGACCGTAAAATGGGCTTGAGCGTATCCAGATCGGGAGTGATTGATTTTCTTCCGATGGTCCCGATACCATCCAGTCTCCCCTCATGACGAGATAGAGGCACACCTATCGGATCCACCTGAGCCATGTAGTCGACGCAGAACTCAATGATCTCTTCCGTTTCATAACCTTCGATGGTGCTGCCCTCTGGTCGAGATCGATTCCGTACGTAGGACTTGAGAATTCCCATGTACCTCTCGAATGGGTACATATGACGTAGGAACATAAGGCCGCATATCTTTATCTCTTTCACAAGGTGAATAATGAGATGAACCATGATATCGAAAAATAACGGAGGAAAATACATCTCAAGATGACATAGAGTCGTCACCACTTCGGCCTGCAGAGCATCTAGTCCTTGGGGATCGATGACCTTTTGAGCAATTGAGTTGAAGAAATAACACAGCCTCAAGATTGCCACTCGGACCTCGTTCGACAAGATACTCCTAATTGCAACAGAAAGCATTTGTGTCATCAGCACATGACAATCATGCGACTTCATACCAATTAATTTCAAATCTTGCATAGAAACAAGTTTCTTAATGTTAGCGGAGTAACCAGACGGGACTTTCACACCATGCAAGCTCTGACACAGTTCATTTCTCTCGGCCTTGGACAGAGTGTAGCAAGCTGGGGGAAGGTATGCTCGTCCTGTATCGGTCTCTTTTGGTGCTAACTCGGTCCTTATGTTCATATCGATCAAGTCACGCCGTGCGTTAACACCATCCTTGTTTTTGCCACTAATGTTTAGTAAGAGACCAATCAAGCTATCACATACATTCGTCTCCACGTGCATGACGTCGATGCAGTGGCGAACTTCTAAGTGCTCCCAATAAGGCAAGTTCCAAAAAATTGACCGCTTCTTTCAGATGTTCTTTTGACGGGTTCTTAATTGACATCCCTTCCTAAGCACAACATCGATATCCTTAACCATATCATAGACCCCTTTCCCTCTAAAAGCTCTTGGAGCTGAACCGTCCTCCTTATTTCCGTCGAATTGTTTCTCCATCTTGCGGCATGGGTGACTCTTGGGAAGGAACCTACGGTGACGCATATACACAGTTTTACGCGACTTGTTCAGCTATACACTCTCCGTAGCATCTAAGCAGTGCGGACAGACTTTTGCTTCTTTTGTACTGAAGCCCGACAGGTTACCAATGGCAGAAAAATCATTGATGGTGTAGAACAACATGGCGCGTAAAGTGAAGTTCTCACGTTTGTACGCATCCCATACCTGTACCCCTTCATTCCACAGTGTCACAAGATCTTCCAGCAATGGTGCTAGGTACACATCAATATCATTCCTAGGTTGCTTCGGCCCTTGGATAAGTAGTGACATCAAAATGTACTTCCCCGTCATACACAGCCAAGGAGGAAGGTTGTACATGCATAGATTCACGGGTCAGGTGCTATGTCGGATGCTCATGTTACCGAAAGGATTCATTCCATCTGTACTCAACCCTAACCTTGTTTTCCTCGGTTCTGCACCGAACTCTTTGAAGCTCCGATCGAAGTTTCTCCACTGGGCAGAATCAGCAGGGTGTCTTAGCTTTCCATCTTTCTTACGCTCCTCCGAGTGCCAACGCATTAATCTTGCCTCCTTTGGGTTCATAAATAAACGCTTCAAACGTGGAATCACAGGCAGATACCACAACATCTTAGCAGGAGGTCCTTGCTTCACCTTAGCAGTATTCTGACGCTTGTATCGGGATGCTTTGCACACGGGACATATATGCATGTCTGCATACTCTTTACGGTAGATGATACAATCGTTCGGACATGCATGTATTCTTTCTACTTCTATTCCCAATGGACAAAGAACCTTCTTTACTTGGTAGGTGGTGCTAGGCAACACGTTTCCCTCCAGAAGGATGTCCACTAGGAGACCTAACAACGCCGTGAAACTCTTATCGGACCAACTATTGCTTGCCTTCAATTTAAGCAGTTCAATCATGGTTGACAACCTTGTGTATTCCGGCTTGCAGCCAGGGAACAAAGGTCTCACCGAGTCCTCACTTAAGCCATCGAATTTACAAAACTCTCTCTTATTGTAGTTCTCTTCTGCATCGCGTAGCATCTGATCGAGATTGTCATCGTGCGACTTATCCTCATCAAAAGCATAGTCCACATCCGACATATCGTTGACTTCCTCGGCAATGTCATCATTATTAACTTCCGGTATAATCTGCTCTTCACCGTGACTGGTCCAACATGTATACTATTTTTTGAAACCCCTTCGAATCAAGTGCGCTTCGATCTGCGCCACGTTGTTAAACATTTTCAGATTACGCAATCAATGCATGGACAATACATAAAATTTATCCCTTCTTCAACATATCCCGCTTGGCTCTTCTAAAAGCAACCATGCCATTAATGTACTCTTGACTCACACGGTTCACACCGCACATCGATTCGGTCTATCTACACTACGCATGTAACAAATTAGTGTCAAATTAGATTAATAAACCGCAAGTACGTACTCTTCCTATTTACCAAACATACTTAAATTGATTAGCGATTAATTTATAGCAAACATAAAGGGTTATAGATCGTTACCTCGAGCTCACGAAGAAAATACGATTCTCTCCTTTCCTTCTCCTCTCTAAGGTGGCGCAATGGGGGTAGAGGCACGGCAAGGTGCGAGTGGCGCAATGGGGAGGAGGCGTGGGTGGAGGAGGTGCTAGGGGCGCGGTCCAACCTTCTCCTCTCTAAGCCGGCACAACGGGAGGATCTAGGCAGGAAGTGGTGCATGGGGAGGAGCAAAGAGATCTAAGTGGAGCCAGTGGGTGGTTGCAGCGATGGCGTGGTTGCTCCGAGCGGTAGAGGCGTGGCGATGCGGCATGAAGGGACACGCGCTCTAGAGCGGCAGTGCGGCAGAGGCAGCAGCAGAGGATGTGTTGGGTGCAATTTATATCACAGACAGTTCTTAATTAGAACTGTCTGTGATAATTCACAGACGGTTCCTTATAAGAACGGTCTATGATTAGCTGGATTATCACAGACGGTTTGTGAATATAACCGTATGTGATAACTAATTATCACAGACGGTTTTTGAATAGAACCATCTGTGATAATTAGTTATCACAGATGGTTTTAATTAAGAACCATCTGTGATAATTAGTTATCACAGATGGTTTTAATTAAGAACCATCTGTGATAAGTGGCAAAGGCAAATGCCGATCCATGATGCACCCAAACATTGCACGGTTAACACACAGTGGTTTCAGAACACCCCAACTCAGAACGAGTCTGGAATGTTACCAAAGCTAAATACAACTAGAACGAATTTACAAATTTTTGACAGAGTCTCATTTGTATATTCAATAAAACCAAGTTTCTAACAAGTAAACATAACATTTAACAATATTTCCAATATTCCAATTCAATCATGCATAAATGATAATCGTATGAGAATAAATAAGCAACACCAATCACACAATCCATAAATCATCCTACATCCATCATCATAAAAGCATCTATAGGTGGTTATAACATAGTTATTTATTCTTTTGTGTGGAACTAAGATAACAATTGCATAAAAGCTGTGAGGTAGTGCGTGCTCTCCAAAGTCTACTCCTCCCATGCATGACGTTTTGCGAGGTACCTAAATCAAAATAAAGCAAGGGTGAGCCATAAGACTCAAGAAGTATCAACAAGGTTACATGATCATAAAGACATAACAAAGATAAACAACTTTAATCAACATCATTCATGGCATTTGAATATTAAAAATAATAATGATAATGTGTTACATAAATAATGATAATGCTATGCACTCTTGTTCTTTATCTCTTTACGCATTTTACCGGTAATGCGGGTATTCATCCGTCAATGGATACCCATGCACGTGCCTCTCCGCACAGTGGATCAAGAGCCTATACATCAACTTGTATAGGACCTTTGCCGTCATCAAAATGACGGGACCTCTGTACATATTGCCCACATTTCATGAATGTGGGGACCTCAAACTTGTCATTGTCCGACGGGGACCTCAATCGATTCACTTGGTCACCTTATGACCAAGTTTCAATATGCTCAAAATATGCATGAATATAATATCTATACCTTCTCATTCATCAGATTCAACATATACTTTAATCATGTAAATAAGAGCATTATGATGTAAGCGCAATCATAATATGCAAACATCAACACCACTAGGGTCATCTCAACATCACTTTCATATGGCAACAATGAACATTACACCCTCAATCATAGCATGCAACAAGAATTCTACTTAACCGAATACTTGCCTCAACCGTGCGAGCAGCGCGACGAAGTGGGTGCTGCCCTTGGGATCTCGCTGCCACTGACAAGAAGATAACCCCAAACTAAGACTAACATACTGGACCAAAATCATACATAACATTACAATCGAAATCGCTAACTTCTTATCATTTCTAACTTTTCTAATTTCTAGCGATCGGTCACTGCAGACAGCAGACTTCAAAAATTCATAACTTTCTGCTCAGGAGTCCAAATAGGATGATCTTGGACATTCTGCAAAGGTAATTAAAATGTCTAAATAAACTTAGTTGGGGAGACCCTCTGATTCGGCCATCTACCAGTCCTACCAATCTATTTAATCAGAGCAAACATTTCACGTCGGGTTTCCGGACAGCGACAAAGAAACTATCATAACTTTCTCTACGTTCGTCCGAATTTAGTGATCTTTAGTTTTCTGAAAGCTAAGAGGATTAGCCTAGTTTTTCGTTATGGTGAGACCCTCTGGAAACCCCTCTAAATATGCGCTTCTATCAGGTTAACCAACACTAGCAATTCTGCTTCTCTCCAGAAACACAGAAATACTAAGAAATTCATAACTTTGGCTACTGAAGTACGAATGACTTGATTTCTGTCGGAAATGAAAGGTAACTACGATATCTACAACTTTCTAGGAGACACCCAGACCCAATTCTGCCTCTAACCTAATCAAAATCAACAATCTTCTCTGCTGCAGAAAACCGACGAACTGACAATCGAAAATGTACAGCTAGAAAACTACCCCAAAACAAAGAATCACGGGTTACCCTTGCCGAAACGACGAAGGCACGCTGCGCGGATGATGATCAACACGAGTTCCCGGTTGCGGATCCTTCTTCCCTCTCCCTTTCTTCTCTTCCTTCTTCCTTTCTCTTCTTTTCTTCCCTTCTTTTCTCTTCCTCTTAGCCGGCCAACAAAGGAGTCCCCCTCCCTTCTTTGGTCCAGCAGCAAGGGTTATGGGGTGCAAGGAAGATGGAAGGGGCGCAAGGGAGATGGAAGGGGAGGTGCACGGAAGGGGAGAGGAGAGGCGGCAAGGAGGTGGGAGGGGAGCGCAAGGGGATGGGAGAAAGGGGCGCCTAGGGTTTGCCCCTAAGTAGCCGCCAAAGCTTCCCTCATGGGCCAAAACATGTGCAATAAAGCCTTAACCCACGCTGCCCAGATTTTCCTATTTCCCCGGATAAATCGCTAACTGGTCTTTTCTTTACGATTCTTTTCTTAGTCCTTTGCATCTGACTCGACCGAAACCGCAAAGCTTTTGGGATATTACAGATCTACCCTCCTTAAATGAATTCGACCCGAATTCAACGTCTACGATCACGAGAGAATTGGTTAAAACTTAGTAACAGAGAATACACACCAAACAAATAATTCGGATAAAGCTCGCAGATACGAGACTCAAATTCCTGTGTGGCCTCTCTCTCGGTCTCATGCGACAAAAACACCTTGACGTACACTGGCGTTACGCCTTACTACTAGTCCCAACCTTTCAAGAGTCACTCGACAGCACGCCTCGAAGGCATAGTCTTACCAGTAGGTCAAGCTGTTCTAAGGAAACTTTACTCACCGATTTCTCCAATACCCCTTCGACAATAGGTCATACAAAACATTCAGTGCTACACACTAGGGCTCCAAATGGTCCTAGTGACGCAATCCCCAAATCTCCGCAACTTCCGAGAAACAACCCGATGTACCTTGGGTCAACATTCCCTTGGTACCAAATCATACAACTCAGCACATAACACGTGGAACTCTTGTTCCATCTCTCAAGCATTCTCTTCACCTTAACAAGGTGCACCTCCTTTAACGAGGGACACACACAGCAGAACTCACTTTGAACAAGCTCTACTAAAAGCAGAGACAATTGAAGGTAAAGGATTCTCATCGCAACAACGCAATGCCAAGTTCCCACCAAAAGGGTCTAACCCAAAATCGCAGATTCATCACGAAAATCATTCCACTTTCTAATTAGGCATTTTGCAAATAAACCTCACGAAAGCCAAAGGATAAATCACTCAAAATCCAATTCCCTCATTTCCTTTATTCTTTCTGAATAGATAAGAACCACACAAGCCAACATAAAGTCAAGCCCAAATTGCGAAAGACGTCCGTCAAAAACTCATAGCTCAAACAACATCAAGAGAGTGTTTCAGTACCCGAGGAAGTAATCTTTTCTCAATTTCTCCTTTAGAAATAAAGTTTCTCTCAACTTTTTGGAATCCCGATTCGTCGCATAACTCACTAACCCATCTCTTAACGTGGCATTCTTAATGCTATGCTCCAACGGAAATACATCAACCACACCTCTGTAGAGAGGCTCTATCGACCCCACAGAAACAATACTCTAGTCAACTCCTCTACCGACAATTATTTTTGATAGATAACTTCTGATGCATCCCAAAATGGATCTTCACACATAATCACGTTACCTTAGTCCTTTAAGAATGAGCAACTCGGAAATTACATCACATATTTTCATGTATTTCATTAAGAGATTTCTATCAATGATCATCTCACTATTTGAAAGCCACCTTTATACTACTTCTTCATATTATCATTGGGCGATCAAAGTTCTAGCATAACAATGCTAGGCCCCAAATTTAACCTCCAAGACTCTTGTAACTAACTTCCCATATAAAAGATAGGGAAATCCTCAGATTAAATCCCTAAAAAAATTCTATAATTCCCACATAGTCACTCATTAACATCATCATGAAAAAATTTCTTGACCCGTTTACCTTTACAAAGATTATAATCTCTCAGAAGGTCACTCATTTAAAACCAAATCACTCTTGGCATTACTCAACATTTCCTATTATCCCTTTAATTGACATAACGATTCGATTACTTTGTAATCCCACTCTCATTAAACCACATCATCGAGAATAACCATTCACAACATCGCAATACTACCAAAATTACGATACCTTATAAAATTGATCAAGATTTCCATACTCTCAGTAATTCTAATGTTCCACCCTAAGTGAACAATAGATCTTGGATCACAATCACTATAGGTTCTACTAGCTGTAACAATGCAATCAGTTTAACCCCATAAGATAATCTTCCATTGAGATAGACTTCTCTCAAAGAACTATATCACGAAATTATTTCATCCTCCAATGCTCATCGAATAACTTACAACCAAAGTCTCACACTACAATAATTAAACACCTCAAAAGTCTCAGGTGAAACGAATAGGTTGATTCTTCTTCAAAAGAAAGAGCGAATGGAATCAATTTTTTTTTCAACTTGGAAAACATGTGCCACCCACAGTGAACACAAGACCAAAGAAAACTGTCACTTAAGCTAAGTACTCGGAAAACATAAGGGAAAGTCAACCATCGAGGGCTCTAGCCCTACTGAAAGCGATTACCAAACCACAAATAAGAAGAAGGTACTACCCTTCTAAAATTGATAAACTATTATGGAATAACTGCATAAGATTTAAGCATACTCAAATAAACTGCAAGATGCGAAACGAGATTTAAATCTCAAATACTTATACTTCATTCCTTTTAACAAGGAAAGATATTTTCTGAGCTTACTACAACATTTTGCCAGCTTAAACAAGATAAGCTCTTAAAACCCAAATCACGGGTACCACTAAGGAACCAAATAAATCTTTCAATATGTCACTTTGCTCGAAACAAACTCAATCTCCACATAACTCAAGTCGCAACTTCTTGCAGATATTCTTACTAACATCAAGAATAATATACTCTACACCCGAATCTTTATCATCAACTATTCCATTAGAAAGCCCCCAAAGTTTCACCAAAAGTTCCCATACTATCCTTTCATCCCATCTTCAAAACGAGTGTATACCAAAACCATACAACATCAATACATCAACCTCTTAAACTTAGAAGAGGTCTACTATACAATTGAAAAGCTCCTACCATAACCCTTTCATCAAGGTCACATTATCAACCGCTTAATTCACAATTAGATGGGCATAAGCCTCCTATTACATCATATCATTGCAACTTTTAGTAATGCTCAACACCAAACTTCAAAGACACAATAGTTGTACTCCAACCATTATCATTATCGACTAGTTTCATTATGAGATCTAGTTGCTACCTATTTTCCTCTCCAAATCACATAAGTATTTACAAGCACATATTCAATTGTTCCTCCTCATATTTAGATTTCGACAACATACACTAGAACTCCAAAATCAAAATCTTCTATCGATCAAAAGTCTCAACAACACTATAACTGATTCATCGTGTTATTCTATTTAAAAGAACCATACAGAGTTCCTCCCATAAATTCATATCCACCGATCTTCAATCCATCCCATCGCTTGCACACAATTCCAACAATGAATCGTACTAAGAAATATGTAAATCTAGCATTTACTCTAGTTTCCCTCTCCACACAATTAAATTAATCCATTGGTACCAGAGAACCCAACAAGTTTAGCAACCTAAACGATTTTAATGGTCGACTAATTCATCAATGTTCCATACTTCTTAATATCTCTTCGACTCCAAATACGTATGGACATACTCTCGGTCACTACTCATATGCAGTTCATCAAGAACTAGTAAAAATCAACATCAACTTAATCAATTTCACTTCGTGGTTACTAATTAATATTAATTATGCACCACACCAATGGCTCAACTTGATACCCATACCATATCAAGTTAGTTGATTACAATCTCTAATTTAACCATAACAAGGTATCACAAAAGGATCTTAACAATTCCAATTAAAAGAGATGCATTAAACTTCAACACTCGGAATAATTCAAAGAAATACATAGAGCCAAAGCTTTCTCATGTTAACAAACTTGCAACAAAAACTTTCATTACCCAAACTTTCAAACAAATACATGAGTCATTATTATTTTTTCCAATGAGAAAGAAGAAACAACCATGGAATTATCAGTAATGCCAATTGAGGACGATCACAAGTAGTAAAAACAGCTCAACAGTCGGAAAACAATACTTGTTTCAGAGAACCATTAGAGACCATTGACACTCAACAACCACCATAAACCAAGAACCCCAGAGGAATTCATCATCCACCACAAATCAAGAATTTGCCAAGATTGAGGTCAAGAAGGAAAACAACTTTCCAAAGCAACTCACGCTCAACTCCCCGTATCTAGGTATTCGGGTAACTACTCTATTCGTCTACCACGAATGGTGGTATAACCTGACAAAGTCTAAGGTCACAACCACGGTCTCCACTTCTTAACAACCATTATCGACACGCATAAATAGTATAATCACATATGATCATCTCATGACAATCATAGAATAGATTTATAGATATATAATATCATAACATCTCATATCATAGATTAACAACAAGAAAGATAGCTCAGAGGCAATTCATCAATTGCTCAACCAATGAAACATAACAACAGATAATGCGGAAGCAATGCAATTCCCAACCCCACCTACTATGCACAGTGTGTCAATTTAATACTTTTCTATTAACCACGGATCTAAAGCCCGCTCTGATACCAACTGTAACACCCCAACACAGAACGAGCCTGGAATGTTACCAAAGCTAAATACAACTAGAACAAATTTACAAATTTTCGACAGAGTCTCCTTTGTATATTCAATAAAACCAAGTTTCTAACAAGTAAACATAACATTTAACAATATTTCCAATATTCCAATTCAATCATGCATAAATGATAATGGTATGAGAATAAATAAGCAACACCAATCACACAATCCATAAATCATCCTACATCCATCATCATAAAAGCATATATAGGTGGTTATAACATAGTTATTTATTCTTTTGTGTGGAACTAAGATAACAATTGCATAAAAGCTGTGAGGTAGTGCGTGCTCTCCAAAGTCTACTCCCTCCCATGCATGACGTTTTTGCCAGAGGTACCTAAATCAAAACAAAGCAAGGGTGAGCCATAAGACTCAGCAAGTATCAACAAGGTTACATGATCATAAAGACATAACAGCATAAACAACTTTAATCAACATCATTCATGGCATTTCGAATATTAAAAATAATAATAATGATAATGTGTTACAGTAAATAATGATAATGCTATGCACTCTTGTTCTTTATCTCTTTACGCATTTTACCGGTAATGCGGGGTATTCATCCGTCAATGGATACCCATGCACGCGCCCTCTCGCACGGGACCAAGAGCCTATACATCAACTTGTATAGGGACCTTTGCCCGTCATCAAAATGACGGGACCTTCAGACATATTGCCCACATTTCATGAATGTGGGGACCTCAAGCTTGTCATTGTCCTGGACAGGACCTCAATCGATTCACTTGGTCACCTTATGACCAAGTTTCAATATGCTCAAAATATGCATGAATATAATATCTATACCTTCTCATTCATCAGATTCAACATATACTTTAATCATGTGCAGAGCATTATGATGTAACTACAATCATAATATGCAAACATCAACACCACTAGGGTCATCTCAACATCACTTTCATATGGCAACAATGAACATTACACCCCTCAATCATAGCATGCAACAAGAATTTACTTAAACCGAATACTTGCCTCAACCGTGCGAGAACGGCGGACTTGAAGTGGGTGCTGCCTTGGGATCTCGCTGCCACTGGACAAGAAGATAACCCCAAACTAAGACTAGCATACTGGACCAAAATCATACATAACATTACAATCAAATCGCTAACTTCTTATCATTTCTAACTTTTCTAATTTCTAGCGATCGGTCACTGCAGACAGCAGACTTCAAAAATTCATAACTTTCTCCTCAGGAGTCCAAATAGGATGATCTTAGACATTCTGGAAAGTTAATTAAAATGTCTAAATAAACTTAGTTGGGGAGACCCTCTGATTCGGCCATCTACCAGTCCTACCAATCTATTTAATCAGAGCAAACATTTCACGTCGGGTTTCTGGACAGCGACAAAGAAACTATCATAACTTTCTCTACTTTCGTCCAAATTTAGTGATCTTTAGTTTTCCTGAAAGCTAAGAGGATTAGCCTAGTTTTTCGTTATGGTGAGACCCTCTGGAAACCCCTCTAAATACGCGCTTCTATCAGGTTAACCAACACTAGCAATTCTGCTTCTCTCCAGAAACACAGAAATACTAAGAAATTCATAACTTTGGCTACTGAAGTCCGAATGACTTGATTTCTATCGGCAATGAAAGGTAACTACAATATCTACAACTTTCTAGAAGACACCCAGACCCAATTCTGCCTCTAACCTAATCAAAATCAATAATCTTCTCTGCTGCAGAAAACCGACGAACTGACAACCGAAAATGTACAACTAGAAAACGACCCCAAAACAAAGAATCACGGGTTACCCTTGCCGAAATGGCGAAGGCACGCTGCGTGATGATGATCACCACGAGTTCGGTTGCGGATCCTTCTTCCCTCTCCCTTTCTTCTCTTCCTTCTTCCCTTCTCTTCTTTTCTTCCCTTCTTTTCTCTTCCTCTTGGCCGCCAACAAAGGAGTCCCCTCCTTCTTTGGTCCAGCAAGAAGGGTTATGGGGTGCAAGGAAGATGGAAGGGGCGCAAGGGGAGATGGAAGGGGAGGCGCACGGAAAGGGAGAGGAGGCGGCAAGGAGGTGGGAGGGGAGCCGCGCAAGGGGATGGGAGAAAGGGGCGCCTAGGTTTGCCCCTAAGTAGCCGCCAAAGGTTCCCCTCATGGGCCAAAAAACAGTGGTCAAAGCGTTAACCCACGCTGCCCAGATTTTCCTATTTTCCCCCGGATAAATCGCTAATTGGTTTTTTTCTTTACAGTTCTTTTCTTAGTCCTTTGCACTGCACTCGACCGAAACCGGCAAAAGCTTTTCGGGATATTACAGGTTCCAAAGGAACCGTCTGTGATGGGGCGTATACTATATCCTGTTTTGTAGTAGTGCATATAGTATCGCGTGTTATGCGATTTTATTTTTCTATATTTGTACGCGTATTTTGGTTGTTACGTGTGTACTCCAGCGCTATATTGTATATCGACATCTCAAATGGAATTGCAGTGCAACTTTTTTTATACATTCCAAGTCACATGAAATCATGAAACCGTAATTTCTGAAACCTAAAATCGAAATTTTCGTGACCTAAATTCTAAATTTTTGAGACAATACCAGAACACATAAAATTGCCAAAACATTACACAATCAAATCCACTGCGTGAGGAGCCTTCAAAATAAAATTTATAATTTTTGGAGCTTATTTTCTACATTTATTGATTCGTACGAACATGACACTTATACAAAATAGTGATAAAAATCCAGAATGAATAAAATTATGAAAAATTTACACAAGCAAGAAAATCATGTCAGAAGGCTCCACAAAAAATTTCATAATTGTTTGAACTCATTTGCTATATTTTAAAATTTATCTAAATTTCAGCCTAAAACTAACCTAACTAACTAACCTAATTAGCTAGGCACTAATTGGCTGGCGCATGGTGTGCATACGTCAACGGCTGGTGCATGCACACCATGCGCCAGCGGGGTGACGTGGCGGTGAGGGTGCGGGTGAGCAGGCTAGCGGGGACATGCGGCGGACCGAGGCGGGCTGGCGCACGGTGGGAGTGCGCTAAGGCCACGTGACATCTCCTCCCGCGTTGGCGCACGGTGAGCGTGCGCTAACGTTGCTATTTTTGGAAATACGCACGTGCCGTGATCATTTCTACAAATATGTTTCCAAACGTGTTGTATTCGCCAAAAATTCGGATAAGGGAGGCATTCCCGTCCCATCCACATATAGGGTGTCGGGGAAATTTTCCCGTACCCATCCCCTAGTAGAGTAATTCCCCCACGTGTCGCCACAAAATGAGTCCCTATTGCCATCTTTGGGTATGTGTGGCTCGTCAAGTATTTTAAATTTTTGCCACCATATTTCCAAAAGAAAATATATGATTTGCTGCATATATATAATATCGATATGTTTGGTATGAAAATATTTACATTACATTATACTCCCATTGGTACATATTCTCGATGCTATCTATTTCTTTACAATTTTTCACAATACAGTGGTACAAATTTGTAGCAATATAAAGAAATATTTTCTATAGCAAATCCACTTATATTATTTCCATGTGACCAATGGAATATTTTTAAAAAAATATTATTGGCCAAAGACCAAAATGATGCTTCCCTCCATCGAGAAATTGTTTTCAAAGAGTAATCTTCAAACTTTTACGAATACATATTACTACAAAAATCTAGTTAAAATTCCACTTTACATATAATAAAAGACTAGTCTAGTATTTATATTTGGCTAAGCTAGCCTAGCTTCCCATCTAGCAGCAACGATCTCCAGTTGGAGACAGGCAGGTATGTTACGTGGGAAGGATTTCCACTTTACAATTACATAAGCAAATATAGCCAATGCGTATCTCCCCGTTTTCCCTTATTGGGTGTTGCACGAGTCTTTGGCTCTTTTGGCCATTTTTTTGGAACAAAATAGCAAATATAGCCTATTGCGATCTGAAATGATAAAAATAGCACCCCTACCGTACTCTTCGTGCACGAAAGCCATCTGCCCCTCTTCCTGTGCGTGGCAGGGGCACCTGCTGCCAGTGGCGAAGCCAGGATGAAAATCGAGGGTGGACTCAAAATCTTGAATGACAACACTAATTTGAGATAAATATAGTCTTGTATTCTTGTGCAATCAAATTCATACATGAATAAAAGTAAAGCAAAGCAAAAAAAGAAAAATACAATGAAGGTACTTCGCTAATGGAAAGTGCGTCTCCAAAACATATAAATATGGTTCCAGTGGGTAACGACCTATACATCAAAATAAAAAAAAAAAATCAGTAGTACAATAGTAAATTGTACTTAAATGATCATGGACATTCAAAATTAACGAAGCATACCACTAAGACGCTAGCTTGAATCACGACTTTCACAAGGAAAATTCATTCTGTGAGATTCCAGGCCGTGGAAGGATCTTATAATTCTATTATCATCAATGGATCTAAATATGTCTCGCTCGGTGTAACACACCATCAAATCATTCAGCTACTCATATGCTATCTTGTTGTGCAAATATGTTTTGATAATATTCATTGCCTAAAATATTCTCTCAACAGATGCTGTTGCCACTAGACGTTTCTCCATTATTGCAAACATACGAACAAATTGCTAACTGAGTATATACCACATTACCACACTATATTATAACAAATTGCTAATTTACTAATTGAGTATATTCTAACATTATATACCACATTACCACAATATATTCTAACAACTTGCTAATTGACTAATTGAGTGTATTCTAACATTATAGTCTATATACCACATTACTAGTAGATGAGTAGACAACCGTCAGCAGATGCTCCTTCAATCTTCACTTCTTCATTTCTTCATGCTTCAACCTTCACTTCAGTAGATGCAGATCAGCAGATAGCCAGTGCCCAGCCTCCTCTCACCTCGCCTCCATGGCTCAACCAGTCCTCTCACCTCGTCTTCAATCTTCAGTTCTTCACCTCACCTCCTCCTCACAGAGCCCAGAGCAGAGCCACAGAGGCCTCCTCACCTCGACGCCTCCTCCGGCTCCCCCTCTGCTCCTCGTCTTCGGGCTTCGGCGCTCCTCCTCACCTCCGGCTCCCCCACCCCAGGATCGGCTCCTCGTCCTTGCCTCCTTCGGCTCCCCCGCCCCAGATGGCCAGATCCGGCCTCCTCTGGCTTGGCGGCTACCCCAGCGCCCGGCACACGGCTACCTCAGAGTGCCTCCCTCCTCGTCCTCGGTGGCGCACTGCCGCCACTGGCTTCCAGCCGCCTTGTGCTATTGGTGTGACTTCTAGTTCTCAATCAATTTGGAGTTTGGGAAATTTGGATTTGGAACCATGAACATGAGGTGGGGACCGATGGGGACGTGGGGTGGGGTGGACATGAGGTAGTGGGCTTTAGCAAAGGCCCACAAATGTTTTTGTTCCTCCTCCATCTTGCTTCTTCTTGTGCTATGGCCTCCGGTCAGCCGGAGCTTAGGATGAGGGATGGGGGCAGTGGTGTTGGCGCCAGCGGGGAGGGTAGGATGAAGCCTGATGAAGCCCTCACTGAATTGCCGAATAAAGAAAAAGCAAAGTGAATAGTGCATCATAATGGGTCACAGGGTTGCTGCCGCACACGGGTGGAGTGACAGATGCCCCTACCCCACACGGGGAGCGCAACACCCAGGTTGTGCTGCGCACGGGTGGAGCGACAGATGCCCCTGCCCCGCATGGGGAGCGTGGCAACCACCTACAGCGCGCGAGGAGCGCGATAAGAGTACTATTTTGTCATTTTAGATGTGAGGAGACTAGATTTGCTATTACACAGCTATACACCTCTCACCGTGGCCATACTGCTTGGCTTGGGCTTTTCCAGGCTAATCCCGGCTGATCAAAGGAAATCCCCAAGGCCCCAATCCCAACTCCCAACCCAAAACAAAGCAAGAGACAACCACTTGCATGGTGGGGCCCGCATGCGATGGGTGGGGCCCGCTTGTCCAATGCCACTCATTTCGCTTCTGGATTCCGATTATCTGTGCCCTGGGAGCTCTCTAATTATCAAGCTGGTTTGATTAGGCAAAGATGATGTTCATTTTGGTAAGATGATGTTGGAATGCAAGACAATAGGAAGGAGGGGAAAATCTGAAGTTAAAATCGTACTAATGAGGGGTCCGTGTCGGCCTGGGCACGATTAGGTCCTGGTGGCCAAATGGGCCGCACTGCACGACACTAGTGGCCAACGGTATTGAATGAGAAAAACTACCCAATGGTACTGGTGGCCAAATGAGCCACACGGCATAGCGACCTGGGCACGATTAGGTCCAAGCACTATTCAGGCCATGTCGTGCCAGCTCGTGGGCTAGGGTGCCGACCTAGGCACAATACGCCGGCCTCTTAGGCCGGTCCGGGCATGTTTAGCCCGATGGTTGAGTGGCCTGTGTAGCCCATTTCGGCCCAATTTTTTTAAAAAAAATTCTAAAAATTCTAGAAAAATGTATATAATTCAAAAATAAGGATTAAAATTGTAAAAAAAATGAGTTCTATTATGAAAAAAAGAGACAAATATATTCAAAATGTAATAAAGAGATTTATCAATGTTTATATGGTTGCCTCGTTAAAACCTTTGCCAAGTAAAAACTCAATATGAGAAAAATCTTAGCAAAGGAAAAAGAGTACAACTTATAGCTCGACATAAATCAATGTTCTAAGTGTCGTTGTCTAGATAGAGATTTTTGAATACATCCGCCAACTCTGGATTATCTACAGAGTGTTGTGTTCGTGCATCAGTTTGTTCCCAGTCCTTCACAGTTAGAAGTATCTCCACCATCTCACTCGTGAGACGTGTTCTTCTCTCCTCCAACATTCTTCTAGATAGACTCTGAAAGTAGACTTGGAGGAAACCATGGAGACAGGAACAGTTAACATATCACATGCTAATATGGATAGCACAAGATATATTATTTTATGGTTATACCACCATTGCAAAAATTCGAAGCTATCTGCGTTGAAATCCACCATATCGTTGTCCAGATAGGCGGATAGCTCCCCACTCATTGGGTGGGAGATTGGTCTTGCTTATGGTGATGGTGTAGAATCTGAACCCCTAGACTTGAAGGAGGAACCTGCACCCCAGATCTTGCCCTACACATTTGTCTTGTTGACTTTGGTGGGTGTTACTGGAGGTCGTTGCAAGCGAACTCTCTGAAACTTATGTTTGTACCTTTGAAAAAGCTTAGAAAATTTAGCAAGTGTTGTAGGTGTAAAAACCGAACACAAGTGAGGGGTGGACGTCGGTCGTGCTACGGCCGCCGCCCACGAGGTGAGAGTGACACAGGGTTTATCTGAGTTCTGGGGTCCAAGAGGACCGCCTACTCTGCTCGGTGGCCTACGGGTCCGAGGGTTCCTCCCGAGGCTCACCGATGCCTTTCTTTCTTATATTGCTCAAGAGAGCTCCTTTGAAAGGAATGATACATGGGGTATTTATAGGCTCCCAAGCCTGCATGAGATGACCAAAATGCCCTTTGGGGTTGGCTACTCTAGGAATACAACCGAGGGTATTACAGTCTTTTGTAGGTACAAGCGAGCGATACAGATGATCTTTGCGTGTGAATACATTTTGATTCGATGAACCGATGTTCATCACGCCGAGCGGGTCCCACCGACTAGGTTAGAATATTCCTCCAACAAGAGCCCTTGCCCCTTGGTATTTCGGGAGAAATACCAAAGGGGCATCCTTGAATTGTGTTCTTCGTTCAGAGATTAATATTTCAGAGGGCCCTGGTGAATTTGAACTGTGGCTTCCTTTGAAAATATACTCCAAGAGTGCTTCCAACTAAGTGCTGGAAAACCCAGAATATCATGCTTCCAACTAGCCAAATAATATTAAGTGCCGCAGTCAAAGCGTGGCTACACACAGACCATGGCAACGACCAGATGCGTGACCACATTTGCGTGTATAAAATAATGCCCAGCCGTCCCTGCCTTCTGTCTTTGAGTGGGTCTTGTATTTTGCTTTTTCCTCACCAAACTACTCTTCACGTGATGCTGCTTGGGACAGAGCAACCAGCAATATTAAAGTACTTGCTTTGTTTCTTTTGGCAGAAACTCCTAGAAGCTATCTTTTTCATTGCTTCATTTCACCCCCTGCCCCTTGGTGCTCTCGGCAGTGGCTCCCTTCTCCATCGCGCGGCAGACGAGACCATTCGGCCGGACAGAAGGGGAGCTCACTCGAGGGGCGACGAGTGAAGGGAGCTTGAGGGCCGCACGTCGGAAAAGAAGCGTTGGAGCCTACGGGTGAGCTTCCTCTTCTTGATTCTTGCCTCCTTGTCCATTCTCTTTCTTGGGCTTTCTAGCTCATCTTAGTTTTTGCTCCTGGACAACTGGTGCGTGGCGCCGCCTCCCATGACTCTGGCTTGGTCTCGTGTGGCCGCCGGGGCCACCTCCGGCGTGGCCGCTTCCCGACGCCGCCTCCTGCTCGGCTCGGCGTGGCGGCGCATGCTGCGCCAGGCACGATCCATGCATGGCAGGAGAGATGCCGACAAGGTGTTCGACGGGAGGCTACCCGGCGGCCGCAGGCGTGGCGCCAGGCGCCGAGGCACCAGGGCGCGGGCGCCAGGGCACTAGGGCGCGGGTGCCAGGGCAATGCATTATTTTTTGTTAATTAGCAAATGCAAGCTCCGACTATCTCTTTTGGGGCTCACAGTTTGCCAGGGCGCTCATGGGTATCCTGTTGCCAGGGAGCTAGATTGTGGGAGTTGGGATGATTTTTGTTTCACAATGAAGTTTTCGCTTTCTCCAACTGCTTGCTTGCTTGGTTGAACTTGTGACAAAATTGCCAGGGCGCGGGAAGATTGCCAGGGCGCTAGACGATTGCCAGGGCGCTAGAAAAAGTTGCTAGGGCGCTAGAAAAAGTTGCCAGGGCGCTGGTGAAATTGCTAGGGCGCTTGAAAAAGTTGCTGTGGCGCCGTGAAATTGCTAGGCGCTGGAAAAAGTTGCTGTGGGCTGGTTTTCACGTGACCAGACTTGACAAATTGCCGGGCGCAGAGCTTTGGTCTTTGTGGTGTGGCGCTAGACAAATTGCCAGGGCGCTGGTCTTCACGGGACCTGGACCGCTTCTACTTGCATGAATTTACTTTTTGGTTTGCATGAAGCTGCTTGGTTCTTGTAGGGCTGCGTGTGTAGTAGTGCTAAAAAAGGTGTGCGAGGGTGAGCCGCAGGGCGCTGAGCTTGCAGGTCACAGGGAGCTGCGGGGCGCATGGGCGCACGTGAGCAGGGTGCGAACAAAACGTAAACGATTGTACTGGAGTATGTAGTAAGTAGTTCTTAGTTTGCGTGTAGCAAAATAAGTGCATAAGTTAGCTATTTGTTGCATGTATGGCGAGTTGGTTTTGATGGCTAGAGAAGGGTCGCGAGGGCACCGCGATGCAGGCCCCGGCCTCAAGGGCGCGGCGTGCGAGGTGCCACGACGGCGCGAGGCCCCGAGGGCACGAGGCCACCAGTCACGAGGGCACCGCTGGTGCGAGGCCCCGAAGCCTCAAGGGCACGAGGGCGTGCGAGGGTGCCACGACGGCGCGAGGCCCCGAGGGCACGAGGCCACCAGGTCACGAGGGCACCGCGAGGGTGCGAGGGTGCCATGATGGCGCGAGGATGCGAGGACGCCGCGAGGCTTTGCGGGGGGCGCGGGCGCTTGGCTGCCGGACACTGCACCAAAAATCCTCTCTGTAGCTTCGCGTGTATATGTGTTTTTGGCCATGCATCTTCTATCCGATTCCATATCTTCGAGTTGATCTCGCGTACACGCTGGTGCAAAGTGACATAATATTGCATTAGACATGTCTTCAGGACATTGCGGCCGCCTCCGGGAGGTCGCCTAGGCCGAAGCGGCCGCCGCCGCCGCGGCATGGGTGACGCGGCGCGGTCCGGTATTGTTGGTGTTTGATCCATAAAATTTCACTCTCTACACAACTTATGCGACTATCAGTGTTCCTCTGCTGTGTACTTATCCATTTTTTTTATTGTTGACATCACAGGTTGTTCCTGCTTCCCCGCTATGACTAAAGACTGCGACCTCTTCCACCGGGGAAAGGGATGCAAGGACCGGGCTAACGCAGCCGTGATGGACCTGCCATGCGACGATCTTGATGAGGATGTCGAAATCCTTGACGACGGCCCTGGCAAGGAGGCTCTTGTGGGGGTTGAGCCTTCCTTTCTCACTAAGGCGTAGAAGGCGGCGTTGGTGGCACCGGAGTCGCCACGTTGAGTGACGTCCGGTGGCCAGGGTGGATGAGTACCCTTGCCCCCAAAGGGTACACCGCTGCGCTCAAAGCTTGGTTTGAGGTTGGCCTAGGCTTCCGATCCATCCCTTCATCCGACCCTCGTGAAGTACTACTGTGTTGAGTTTCGCACTTCTCACCCAACCTCCTTGCTAGGGTGAGAGTGTTCCTGTGGTCAGGCGAGACGGCAATGAGGGCAAAGCGCCCAAACCCACCGTCGCGACCTTTGACTACTTCTTCCATCTCCAGCGATCGAACGGGAGGTTCGGACCGCTAGGCTCGTTGATCTCGACTCTTCAAAGATCGTGGTGAGTATCCTATCCATGCCACCAAGTACAACTCGAGCCGCCCCGGGAAGAAGTGGTTTTACTTGAAGGTGGAGGGCTTTCCATACACCGGCAGCCAACCCAAGATTTCTCAGATCGCTATCCCGAGATCCTCTCTCTCGGATGCCGATTGGGACTTTGTTCGAGCTCGTCCAAGTCCGCAAGGGAGCGGCGTTCGGGATTTGATGGAGGAGATGACCTTTTGGATGCTAGTCCCCGGTTGACGAAGCGTGACTACTTGACTATCTCCGTGAGCAAAGGTGGGCATGGCTTGGCTAGCTTTCTTCTTCACCTACGGCTTGTCCTGATTTGTGAATCAACCAACTTTTCAACTTTGTGCAAGGCGCCTCCCAAGAGAGCGACAAGGAGGCCGATCGATCCTCGGGAGATGACCATCACCGAGTATGAGGCACTTAAAGAGGCCGGCATTTCGATGGCCGTGGTGTAATAAGATCGCCAACGCTTGAAGCCGTGATGCCTCCTCGAGGAAACCCGTCCCGATCCGTCGAAGAGGAAGAAAACCAAGGTGTCCGGTCCACAGGGTACAACCAGGGGCCCTCCTCGGAAGGGTCAGTTGACGATGGAACCTGTTGTCGCGGGAGCGAAGCCTCCTACAATGGGAGCGAAGCTTCCCCTGACGAGTGACTCCGTCCTCGTGCTTTTGGTTGTCAGGCGACCTCCCATGAGGCACCCTACACACCCGCCGCCCTGTGCCATGCTTCGCGTAGGGAGAAGCTTCAGGATCTTGAGGCACTTCAGAGGTCGTCTTTGCAGAAGAGGAAGAGGGAACCCTCTAGTGGTGACCCCTCCCGTGCTCATGCTGTTGAGCCTGAGCACGGGGTTGCCAAGGAGCCTTCTCAGAGCCGCAGGACTTCTCAGGCTACATCTTCTTCTTCGGGCTCTAGCTCTATGTCTTCCCCAGGCTCCAGCTCTACTGGGTCCCTTGTACGTAGGGTGGAGGAACAACTGGAGGAGGGAGAGTTGGGCTCGAGCCCACGCGGCGGTTCGGAAGCTCCTGTCGTCAAGTATTGTGACGCTTTCGATTCTCTTTTCGGGAATGAAGGTTAGGCCTTCTTGTATTTTTGTTTACCTTTGTTCACTTGTTGCTTATTGTTCATTGATATCTTATGTTTGTCATACGCTGTCGAGGTAGGAGCACAGTCGTGATGCAGGGAATGCGACACCCAAGGCTCGGGGCCCACAAGGAGAGAAGGCCCCTCTCGGTACCGAGGTTCAGGCGCACGAGGATCGTGATGAGGCCGCGAGCTATTCCTCCAGTGAGTTGCCTTCTTATGCTGTCCCGCTTATTGATGATGACGATGCAGCAGCACAGATTCGTCGCCTTACCGAGGGGCGTGTCAACAAGTACATGGCTCGCTTCCGTGGAACGCGAGACGTTGAGAGTTCTCCCGCCTTCTCAAGGATCGGTGGTGCTGCCAGAACCTCTACTTCTGTGTACCTTTGTGGTTATTACCTTCCTCTACCCAATATTTGTTTTTCAAACGCCTTCTAATGTCGGCATTTTGCATACTTTCCACGTGCCACTTCCATCTCTAACATCATTAGGATGAAGCCCTCGAATCATAGAGGAAATGTTCCAGAGGCGGTGGTCAAGCTCGTGAGTGCCCCACCGTTGGATGATGACCTATCAAGTCCACAGAGGAGAAACTAAAGGTCAGAGAGGAAAACTACGGATTGTCAAGACAAGTTGAAAGTTACCGAGGAGAAGTTGAAAGTTTCAGAGGAAAAGCTAGGGTCATTCGACATGTGAATGTGAGCTTGGAGGAGGACGTGACTAAGTCTCGCAAGCGGTGAACCACTTCTTCTGACCGGATATCACCCTAGCGCCCAAAGGTCCTTGGAGAGCTTGGGGCCAAGGTTTCCCAGTCCCATCGGGAGTGACGAGGCCGAGGTGTGGGTTCCCCTCCTTGAGGAGCGAAGTTCGCCTATTTACCAGTTGCAGAGGACCGAGCGCCCTTTGCCACGCAGCTTTGATACCGGGGCCCTGCCATTTCCCATCGTTGCGTACTGTTCGTGCAAGAAGGCAAGGCGCGAGGGCCTCACGTGGCTCCTTCACTCCCGAGGTGAAGAAGTCGCCCCGTGTGAGCGTGCCGTGTTGAGACCCTCGCGGTGAGTTCGTGAAGAGCGTTGCTTCATCCCTGGCCTCGAGAGTTCATGTGCCTTCCCCAGCAGACGGCGAACATGAAGCCCCAACCAGTGTATGACTTCTGCCGATATGTTCTGCTTAGTAGAGATTTTGTAGTGACATCATGCAGACTTGCTTAGTGATCTCTTTTTGGTAGATGAGTTAGACCTGAGGGCTTATGTAGCCTCCAACACAAGAGCGTGGTTATGCTTATATTTGCATCTATTATGAAAATGACAAGACGATGTTATGCTTTATTCAGGGCATGTTTAAGAAGGTGATTGGCATCAAATATAAGCGGTGTGCGCAGAGGGGCCGAGCGCCTGGCCGATCGAACCCTGCCTTATCAGGATAGCCCACAGAGGGTGGGCGATTTAGCTTTGGGTATGATCGTCGTGGGACGTTTCAATCCCCGATAGGTTCCTCTTCCACCTCACTTTAGTCGGGTGAGGTAACCAGAGTTTTAGACACCTTTGAAAGGTGCGGTGCCTTGCTTGTAAGGCCTCCGTATGCCAAATGTAATAAGGGCACGCTCCTGTGCCCAATGAGAGGGCATGCCTCTCAGGACCTGTAAACGTCCTTGGCTTGTATGAATGTTTTGTTCATTGATAGGTATTCCCGAGAGGATGCGTGTGTGTGTTAGGCACGGTTGGCCTTTGCTTGCATTAGAGCAAGGCGAGGGGTGACTCGGAAGTCGTTTCGCGATAGCCCGAGGTCAAGGGGACTAATCCTTAGCACATCCATAGACTCGGGTGCTAGGCCCAAGCCGTCGCTTGTACCCTGGGTCCAGCAGGGTGCAAGCCGCCATAGCGGAGGCGACGGACGCCCAAGCCGCTCAGGTCTTTTGTTAGGGGAGACCACGGGGGTCGTGCGCCCTAGATATTATAGGGGTGACACCCTTTGTAAGGGAAGGGTCAACGATAGCTTGATTGTCTCAAGCAATACTTTTGAGATTAGTAGGAAAGGAAAACTTCCTTAACAGCTTCGTGTTAGGAGCAATTCCTTACAATTAGTTGCAAGCATGCTAGTTAGGCGATCTCCTGAAATGGTGTAACCTCCTGACAATATTGTGTTTAGAGGCGCCTTCTAACAAAGAACGTGTTAGAAGGCGAACCTTTCAATCGCCTATCCTTAACAAAGAGCGTGTTAAGGATTACCCTCAAACATGCCATAATTGCATAGGTTGAGCGATCACGCGGTAGTCTCACATTTTCATAGCATTAAGCGAGATGATGTTCACACATCGATCAGTGCCACGGAGGGCGTACAACAGAGTCTTAAGCGTAAAACTTGCGGAGCTTATCCGCGCTCCATGCATGCTTCAGCTTGCTTGTCTTCCAACAGAGCAAGTCGGAGGCGCCGATCCCGTGACCGAGGAGACACTGTGAGGGGCCTTCCCACTTCGGGTGAAGCTTTCCTTGAGTTGGTCGGTGACCTTTTTGAGTACAAGGTCACCGAGGAGGAAGGCGCTCCTTTACCCTTGTTGTAGAACCAGGCGGCTTCCTGCTCGTAAAGATGCTTGAGGAGGGCTTGGTCGCGATCTCTCAATGAAGTCCACCTCAATCTGTGGTTGTCCTCATTTTGGGTGAAACTAACAAGTGATGGTCCCGAGAGCATTTCCACTCGGAGGAGCGATGGTGGATTTCAGCAGGGGAGGCTTACACCCATACACGAGCGAACGGAGTCCTCCCGCTGGCACGATCGGGGTCGTGGCGCAATCCCATAGGACATTGAGGAGCTCCTCCGTCCAGGTTCCTCGCTTGAGGGAACTTGCTTCGAGGCGACGTCGTACGCCTTGCAGAATCAGCCCATTAGCTCTTTCCACAGCCCCGTTGGTTTTTGGATGAGCCACCGATGCGAAGCAAAGGGTGGTCCCAATAGACTCGCAGAAATCCCTGAAGGAGGAGGCATCAAACTGAGTGCCGTTGTCCACTGTGAGTTCCTTAGGAACCCCGAAGCGACACACGATATTCTTCCAAAAGAACTTTTGCACAGAACGGGATGTGACGGAGACCAGGGGTTCCGCCTCCACCCATTTAGTAAAGTAATCCACTGATACCACCACATGCTTGTAGCCCCCCTTGCCTGGTGGGAATGGCCCGAGTAGGTCCATTCCCCATCGGGCAAATGGCCAGGTGATTGGTATAGTGCAAAGGGGATTAGCGGGAGCGTTGTGGTTGGCCGCCATCCTTTGGCACCCCTCACATCTCCTGAGAACGTCGAGGGCATCTTGCATCATTGTGGGCCAATAGAAGCCTTGGCGAAGTGTCTTGGCTGCGGTTGCTCTTGGTGCAATGTGAGATCCGCAGAGGCCCTCATGCACATCAAGGAGAAGTGAAATGCCTTCTTCTCTTGTGATACACTTGAGAAGGGCGGATGCCCCGCGCTTGTAAAGCTTTCCTTCAATGATCACGTAAGCCTTGGCTTTGGAGAGTAGCCTACGGGCCATTACTGCATCCTCAGGCTCCTCTTCTCCCTGTATGCACTTGATGATAGGAGTCATCCAAGAGGGAGGAAGGACTGAAATCTCATTGACCTCCGGAGGTAGCTCAGGATCGGACATTTCTTCCACTGATGGCGTTTCAAGACTTCAAAGAACTTACGGAGGAAGGGGTTCACGAGAACTGCGCGCGAGCCAAAGTGCCTTTCGGTGATTATCTCCGCGAGGAATTCGACGAGCTTCAAGTCCGGCAAAGTGGTATTCCATCTTTCTCACTTTGTCCAGGTATTTGGCCATTTTTTGATCGAGGCACTGATATGTTTTATCCATCTGATTGACGACCAATTGGGAATCCCCTAAAATGAGGAGGCGTCGGACCCCCATGGCCTTAGCAAGGCGTAGACCCAAAAGTAATGCTTCATATTCGGCCATATTGTTTGTTGGATTGAAGGATAAGTGAGCTGCGTACTCGAGGGCCTTCCCTTCCGGGCTTACCAAGACGACCCCTGCACCTCCTCCTGACAAGCGCTTGGATCCATCAAAGTATAACGTCCAATGCTTGCTTGGGGTGTTTGGGTTGCTTGCTGGTGCTTCATGGTCGACTTGGGACGTAGCCCATTCAGCCACGAAATCGCGAGGACCCGAGATTTGTGTAAGTCCTCCCTACGAGCCCGAGGAGAAAGGTGCTAGTTAGTGGCCCACTTTGCTATTCTTCCTGTGGCCTCTTTGTTTCCCATCACCTCACTGAGAGGGTAGCTCGTTGGAACGATGATAGAATGTCCCAAGAAGTAGTGACGAAGCTTTCTTGAGGCCATGAGTAGAGCATAGCATATTTTTTCTATCTCTGTGTACTTTGTCTTTGCGCCTGCTAGGGCTTCACTGACATAATATACTGGGTGCTGAATTCCTTCTTTCTCCTTGGCTAGGACAGCGCTCATCGCGACGGGGTTGCGGCGAGGCATGTATAGCACGTCTCCTGGCCTTGGACTTGTGAGGAGCGGAGGGGCTGCCAGGTAGGCTTTTAGGTCTTCGAAGGCCTTCTGGGCTTCAGGAGTCCATAGGAAGCCTTCAAGCCTACGGAGTATCTTGAAGAAGGGGAGGCCCTTTTCTGCTGAACGCGACAGGAAGCGTCCGAGCGCAGCCATGCGCCCCATGAGGCGCTGGACGTCCTTGGTGGACCGGGGTGGTTCCATATCCAAAATCGCGCGAATCTTTTCAGGATTTGCTTCGATGCCCCGCTGTGAGACCAAGAATCCTAGGAGCTTTCCTCCCTTTACCCCGAAAGCACATTTTTCGGGGTTTAGCTTGACGCTGAATTTGCGAAGGTTGGCGAATGTCTCTTGGAGATCTTCAATGTGTGACGGAGCTTGAATGCTTTTTACCACAGCGTCATCAACATAAACCTCCACATTGCGACCCAACTGGTCTTTGAGGATGAGGCAGACAAGACGTTGGAAGGTGGCTCCAGCATTCTTCAATCCAAAAGGCATGCGCAGGTAGCAGAAAGCGCCTACAGGGGTGATGAAGCTTGTTTTTTCCTCGTCTTCTTTTGCCATATGGACTTGATGATACCCTGAGTATGCGTCCAAAAAACTCATCAACTCGCATCCAGCGGTGGAGTCAACAAGTTGATCGATGCGCGGGAGTGGGTAGTCGTCCTTTGGGCACGCCTTGTTGAGGTCAGTGAAGTCGATGCACATGCGCCACTTGCCGCTAGACTTTTTTACCAAGACAGGATTGGCCAGCCATTCCGGATGCCAAACCTCCCGAATGAGGCCAGCTTTTGAGAGCTTGTCAATTTCATCTTTAATGGCCTGGCATCGCTCTGAAGAGAGTTTCCGAAGCTTTTGCTTTACTGGAGGGCACTCAGGCCTTACTGCGAGGTGATGTTGGATCACCTCCCGAGGAACACCCGTCATGTCTGACGGTGTCCAAGCGAACACGTCAGCGTTGGATCTTAAGAACTCCATAAGCTCCTTCTCCATTTCCCTAGGAGATCGAATTTCGATTCTAAGAGACCGCGGTCGTCCCGCCGAAGAGTTGGACCTCGCAGTCCCCTCCGAACGAGGTTTAAGACAGCATCTCATTGGGGGGATACGTCCTTGGCATGCCTTGGTGAGAGAGGCGAGCGCATTCCTCCCTTTGACTCCTTAGCCTCGAGAAAGTTGATATCGCCGGAGTTAGTATCCGCTTTGTGGTATAAGCGGCGAGCTAACTCTTGATCACCCCTCACGGAGATGACCCCACGAGGGCTCGGTATCTTTAAGCACAAGTAGTTTTGATGAACGGCAGGCTTGCTGTTGAGTTGCTCTTCCCATGATAACATTGAATGGGGACTCGATGTCAACGACATCGAACCCGAGCGACTTCCGTGGCGGTGATTTTCCCGTGTTCAATGTCATGAGGAGTTCGATCCTCCCAAGGGTTGAATGGACTTTCCGCACGGCGGTGAGAGGCTTATCTGATGGGCAGAACGCCATGATGATAGCCCCTCGTGACTCCCATAGTTCCTTGAGTGCACGAAGGTAGAGTATATTCATGAGCTTCCTCCATCGATGAGGATACGGAGACCTCGCAATTGGATATTGTGGCGCTACCAAGAGGGCGCCATCATGAGGGAACCTTAATCCTTTTGCATCATCACCAGTAAAGTCGAGAGGAATGCTTGCCCATTTTGGAGAGATGCTTTGAGGGGCCATCCCCACGACATTGACTTCTGGGCGTTCTTCCGCTGGCGCTTTGATGTATGCCCGAGGCCGAGCCCCTATTATGACATTTACTTGTCTTTGCGGTGTTCGAAAGGGAGTTCATGCTCAGCATCTTGCGTGTGTTGCCTGGGTAGATCACAAGGGGCTGTGTAGGAGGTGGCGGAATTGCTCAAAGGGCATCGCCTCTGCACTGGGATGTGGTGGTGACCCTTGCGCGCTCCGGCCGCGTTGAGGAGTTTTGCTATTTCGGCGTCTTGCATCGGCAGACGCTCAGATCATGCCCGCGCATCTTCTGGTAGGCACACGGCGCCCGCCTCCTTGATTTGGATTGCTCCTTCTTTCATTGCGGCCTTCATCAGGACGTCCCTTCCAGTGGGCTTTAGGTCTTGATTCCTTCTTGGGTCCCCTGGTGGAGTTGTCCCCGCGTTCCTGTGCAGGTGCGTTTGTCATGACGAGGACTTTGGAGTCGCGCCCGCCACCGGAGTGATCCCTCCGGTCCTTGCCCCTTTTGCCGGAGGAGCCTTTTGACTTCCTCCCTGGGGAGTTGCTTTCGTCCTGCGGGCGAAATCCCTTCTTAGCCAGGTCATCTTCTTCTCCTCGGGCGTATTTTTCCACGACCTCGAAGAGCTCATGGGTTGTCTTCGGGGGATCTCTCCCCAAAGCGCGATTGAGTTCTCCCGGAAGCAAACCTTCCTTGCATGCATTGATAACCGTGGAGTCCGGGCATCGCACACTTGGCTTCGCACTTTAGAAAAGCGCTAAGAAATTCTCTTGTGGACTCACTCTTCTCGCCGCTGATGCTGAAGAGTTGGTTGGGGAGCATGGGGCGCTTATAGCTTCCCCGAAATTGCACTGAACTCTTCCCTTAGCCTGGTTCCAAGAATAGATGGAGCCTTTCTTCTGGTTGAAGAACCAAGAACGCGCCGTCCCGGAGAGAAACAGCGGGAGGCAGTTACACATTTCTACTTCTCCACCTCCCCCAGCCCGAATTGCTGTGGAGTACACTTCCAAGAACTGCATGGGGTCAGAGTCCCCATCGTAAGGCCCGAGGTTAGGTCGGGCAAACTTTGCTGAAAAGGGGTTTTGCATATCTCTCGGGCAAGAGGGTTCCCAGTCTCTGGGATGCTCCTGTCCTTTTGCGCGCGAGGTGATGGTGATCGCATGGTGCGACGGCGACGATGGCGGGGCTCTCCTGAGCTGGAAGAGCTAGATGCCTGTTGGTGGCGGCGACGATGCAAGCGCATTGGCGAGTTGGAGCGCCCGCGCCAACCTGCAGCTTGATTTGGCTGGGAGATGAGGGATTCAACATCCATTTCTTCACGGTGGTCACGACCATGCTCCCTAGCGAATCCGCTTGGCGGCACGGGGACACGCCTAGTGCCTGCGGAGTGCATACTCTTCTGATTGCCCTGGCCCCCACCTCCTTGATGTGAATCCTTGCGGCTTGGTGAGTGCGCTCGGGTCATGACAGGTGGAATGGCCCGTCCACCTGAAGGTGCTGGAGGGGGCATAGGAGGAGTAACACCTTTTGGTCCTGTGGGCCCCCTAGTTGCCCCTGGCTATGTAGCACCTTGGGGATGGAGACCTGCATTAACCGGTGGGAGCTGGTTCACCATCTCCGGGTGTAAACGCATTTGACCAGACGGAGGAGCTTCTAGAGGAGGTCGCGGAGCGCCCATTCCAGGTGGTATGAACTCAGGCCTCAGAGGCTGAGGCGACGGGATGAATTGTAGTGGAATGGGCTGGGTTCCTCCCCATCCAGAGTTTGGCGGGTGCATCGGCCAGTAAGGAGCCCCGTTCATCACTGCCGCATGGGCGAGTGGAGGGAGGTTGTAAGGATGTCCCCCTTGCCCCCCTCCAAGGAAAATTCCTCGGGAGGCTGGGTCAGTGGCCACTTGAACCGAAGGCGGTGCTGGGAGCGGGGAGACGTGTTGAGGGCCGCTGGGAGTACGATATGTGGCCATCATGTAGTCCACCACCTGCCTTGCGGTTGCCTCCACCATCGCTTTGCAATGCGCGCCGAGCCCCCGTGAGCTATTGACGGCCCTCGAACTCCGATGACACTTCGGGCCTCTTGCCTCTGGCCAGACACCGCGTTAGTTGACGTGATGGAGGTGGGAATGCTTGGCAGCCCGGGGACATGTAGGACGTTGTCTGTCCCGGGATGCACAGCCCCGATCTCCGAGGATAACCCGCGCCTTGGGTTTTTTCGGGGAACGGAACGGTCGTCTGTGGGCTCCTCATGCTCTGGAGCAGGAGGAGGCTTCGTGGACTTGGAATGCTTCTTGGTAGGAGCCATAGCCTTCTGTCGATCGCTCACGCACTCCCACGGACGCGCCAATGTTGTAGGTGTAAAAACCGAACACAAGTGAGGGGTGGACGTCGGTCGTGCTACGGGCCGTCGTCCACGAGGGTGAGAGTGACACAGGGGTTTATACAGGTTCGGGGGTCCAAGAGGACCGCCCTACTCCTGTCGGTGGCCTACGGGGGTCCGAGGGTTCCTCCCGGAGGCTCACCTGATGCCTTTCTTTCTTATATTGCTCAAGAGAGCTCCCTTTGAAAGGAATGATACATGGGGTATTTATAGGCTCCCAAGCCTGTACAGATGACCAAAATGCCCTTTGGGGGTTGGCTACTCTAGGAATACAACCGAGGGTATTACAGTCTTTTGTAGGTACAAGCGAGCGATACAGATGATCTTTGCCAGGTGAATACATTTTCAGATTCGATGAACCGATGTTCATCACGCTGAGCGGGTCCCACTGACTAGGTTAGAATATTCCTCCAACAGCAAGAAACATATGCAAAATAGTTAGAATAGTTTTGGCCTGTAGCATCACTAAGAAGTTCAAAAACATTAACAAATCCTTGAATTTTAGCTCTAGGATCTAAAATAAATGCAAAAGCATATATTAATGGGATTTCTCTCCAATATTTCAAGAATTTTGATTTCATAGCAACGATAGCCTCTCGTAAGACATTTCATTTTCATATGCCTTCAAGTGACTAACAATCTGTAGAATACTATACACAATAATATGATATGTTGGATAATTCACAATGGGTAAAGCGACAGTGGAGTCATAAAAAAGTTTCAAAAACTAAAGTATCTTCTCATCACAAACCAATGCTGCTCAGTCAATAGTATACTACCATCAATGCTATGAAAGTACATTTGAGTAAAAACAGAAAAAATGCTCTTATATGGTAAAAGGCTCTTAAGCATCAAGTAGAGTTCTATCTTACTGGCATGTCCAAACCAAATTTTCTTGGACCGTCGTGATGCTTCCGCCTTCCGGTGCTCTCCTTGCTCCGTCCCTTGCTTCCGCCTTCCTAGTTATTGTCGTTTTGGCGTCGGTCCGGGTGGTTGTTGACGGTTCGAAGCCGTCGCTGACGTCGTCCACGCTCCGTCGTCTTCCCTGACTCCTTTGCGCTCCTCCCCTCCGGTTGCTCTCCATGGGTGGGTTTTGGGATGGTGACAATGGTGTGGGTTGATGTGGTGAGGCTTGGCTTGCTTTCTGCTATTGGCCTTTGCTTTGGCTGGCTTTGTTTGGCTTGTGTTGCCTTGGGAAGGCAGTGGGTGCTTGGTGCTTTGCTCTTGGTGGTTTCGCTCTCTGATGTGCTTGAGAATGAGGGTGCTTGTGTTGGCTTTCGGTTGTGAGTTGAGGAAATGAGGGTGAGTTGAGGAAATGAGGGTGGGTTTGTGAGGCTTGGTGAAAGAGGAGGCTTAAGGCAGAGGGGGTCTTCGGCTGTGCTTTTCTCTTAGCCTATACATTCCCACTTTACCCTCCCCTTATCTCATTTGCTCTCACAACTCACTATTTGGCTATGGACCTTTGGTCCAAAGGTGGACTCTGCTACTTTTTTTTGGATTATCTGCGGCGGAGGTAAGTCGGTATAACGTGGGTGTCTGATTCTAAAATTGTCGGGTGATGAAATCCACCAAAAGTGAGACGGTGCCAACTAACCTAGGTTGGTCTAGGAACCTTGGTGATCTTCCTGAAATCTAATGGCATTTCTTTCCCTACTCTAACTCTATTTTATCGCTTCTGGTTTGCTACTTGTCTATTGGTCGTTTGGCGGACGATGGGAATGTGGCAAGGGTTCGGATTGGTTGAGGAATGGGTTCGACGGCTGGCGATATATGGACAAGGAAGGGCTTTCGCGACATGCATGCAAGATTTTAGTTTTCTTTTGTAATGTATTCAAAGCTATAATTTACATTGTTGTAATTAATTTAGAGATTGTAATTTTGTTTTATTTCTGCTTGTAACACATTCTTGTAAACAATTCTGAGTTTGTATCGATGATTTATTCTTGCGGCAATAATTCATGTTGTAAATCCTGTTGATGAATTCTTTATAATATTATCTAATATGAAATTATTTGCGATGTGCTCATTTTCAACTGAGTTTTATGTTTTGCTTTTGTTTAGATGATTTTTGTTTACTGTTAATTATCGATTAACGTTGTTTAGATTAGTTTAATTGTTAGGGTTCTCACAGCGGGTGCGGCTGGAGGCCACGAGATCTCTTTCTCCTCCTCCATCCAGCACATTCCACCTCCACTGTTGGCCAGTTTGCCGTTATCACAGGTGGATTTGACAATAGGAGTTGTGGAGGTGCATAGAGTAGGGCTCATGCACCGTGCAAGCAAGCTTATAGACCACGGCGACCGTGGGCGAGCGAGCGAGCGTGGTGGTGAGCTGCCGGCCAACATGCAGGTAGTTTGCGGGCAAGCAAGGCGATAGATGGTGGCCAAGCAGCTAGTGCAGTAGGAGCAAGCACGAGCGGTGGCTGGTGGCCATGGGCTGAGCATGCTTGCGGATGGCGAGCAGGTGGTCGGTCGAGCGTGGCCGACGAGGTCATTGATTAAGGCGATTTTTTGTGTGAAACTTGATGGAATGTTTGAAACCTCTGCAACACTTGAAAAACGTGTTTAGAAACTTGACAAAAACTCATTCAAATTTTGAAAAAGTCCTATGTAAATTGGTTGAACTTTGTTTTGAAAATGTCTAAAACTAACTTATGAAACTCACATTTGAAATCTTTTTTGAAATATCAAGTTTCATATACGAAATTCTTTGAAACAAAGTTTTAGTTTTCAAATTTGCTTCAACCTCATGTTTGAGGTTTCAATTTTTGAAACCTAAAACTAATGGAAACTCAAGATTTCAGTTTTTGAAACGTCGTGATACTTACTTTCCATCTGTATTTAATTTGTTTTTTAATGAAACTTATCAAAACATTGCTGAAACCTTTTGAAACTTCTTGAAACGTGCTAAAACTTTTTTTTTTTTGGAAAAATTGGCTACAGAGCACTGCAATTTTGCATCTTTTGCCAACGGACATTCAAAAAATATGGTTTCGCCAAAAAACACTGTAAAAATGTGTAATTTTGCTGTTAGACACTCCTTTCATTAAAAAAATATATTCGAGTCATTAGGAGAGTGAAACTTTATAAAATGTCCTCAATGCCCTCAATGCGCAGTGCCTGGCTCGGTTGGTCTCGTTCAATCGACTACAAAGTCTTTGGTTTGGTAGCTCTAATTGCAATTCTAATGGCTTTGGACCCACATGTCATACAAAATACTATTGAATTATTAACGGCTAACTAATTGCACTTAACACTAATTGTCCTCATTTCTTCTCTCCCAACATCTCTCCCAACAAACCGCAAGCATCAAACATCAGCATGCATGAGTAAACCACAAGCATCAAGCATCAAGAACATGCAAGCATCAAGCAAACACATCCAAACTGAAGTTATCAGAGAAGAGAAAGTAGGGGAAAAGGAATCCAATAGCCATATGAGTAGAGCCAAGAGGCAGAGGCACGGGCGCAGGTGGCGCCGGGCCGAGCCGGTAGGGAGAGGCGCGCACCATGGGGCAGCGCGGGCCAGGAGGCTAGAGAGAGCCGAGGCATGGGCGTGAGTCGGGGCCGAGCAGAGGCGAGGCGGCGACGCGAGCCAGAGCTGGCGCCTGGGCGCGGGCGGGCTCCACGGCGTGGTGCAGGGGAGTGGGCCGAGGCGCTAGTAGGCACTAGACGCATGTGCACTGGGTAGGAAGAGAAGTGGATAGAAGAGGAAGAAAGAAGAGAAAGGGGAAGAAGAAGATAGCAGAAGGAGAAAGGGAAAAATAGATAATTCACATGCTTTCTCTCTCCCCTCTGACCTGGAAATAATAAAATAGTTGTCTCGATGTCCTACGGCAAAATTACATGTTTTTACTGTGTCTTTTGGTAAAACCATATTTTTTTATGTCCGTTGATAAAGGATGCAAAATTGCAGTGTTCTGTAGCCAATTTTTCCAACTTTTTTTTTATGAGACATGTTGAAACATGCTTGGAACTTCAAACTCGCAAACCTGAAACCTTCCAGAAACTTTTTACGTAACTGAAACCTCACAAAACTCCGTGAAACTCGTGGGCCAGCAGCTCCCTCGCATAAATAGTTGGCATTAAACGGGTGGGTCTCGCTAGCATAGGAAGGCAACGACGCTGGATTTTGTTTACTGCTGACATATTCGATGGGTAGCTCACTCGTAATTATGGTCATCTCATGTTGAGAGGGCTCAAGATTTGGAGGAAGGGCCTTTGTTTGTGTTGCAACGACCCAATTAAGCGGAAGGGATGGATAATTTAAGATGGTGCGTGCTGATGGCTCAGATCTTTCCCACCTAGTTCCGAAGGGCAAGGCAGGCATCAGCTGTTAAGTTTTGCGGCGGACGCCTACAAAATAGCGATTTAGGGTAAGGAGATATCTGATAATTAGTGCATATTATATTTTTTTCAATTACAAGGAAGACACATGGACACACACCAACACGCATGCAAGTGCGCCCTCTTAGTATACACATAGAAATACGGAGGCTAGAGATAAATCTATGGGGTGTTTAGAGAGTACTTGAATGTTTTGTTGCTAACTAGTACTCAAATTTTGAACTCTTAGATCTAGATTCAACGCATGAGATCACTTTGCCTCCTTCTCTCATGAGATATCACTAAGCATAATATAGATAAAAAAAACTCAAGTAATCACAAACCCAAAAAACACTCGAGTACTCCCTAACAAACCCCATAAACTATGACCTCATAAAGTTCTTACTGAAAGACAATCACGTGTTTGTAAATACGGACATCAAGATTTTAACCCTAGTGCGTGAAGTTGTACGCTCACGATTCCACGGCCTCACCAAAAAATGGTTCCCGCGTATCACAGATTTTGATAGCCACCATAACATAGCTGCGGTTATTTTCAGGATTGTCATTCTTCGATAACGACGACTTTGTTTGATCTAATAAACTCTCCTGGCTCTCAAAAGTAGGTGTTGTGTAGCATGAAGCATTATAATAAGTTGGTTGATATTTTCTTAAGTTGTAAGATAGTTTTTGTGATCATTGTATTTGTACAAAGAATAATATGTTTTGTGATTTGACGACGATCCGAGGGACAAGAGATGTGACTTGTAGTAGCTAAGAGATTATTAGACAGCTTGAATAATATACAAAGCTGCTCACTAATATTCAACCCACAACAGAATGCCGAATGCAGAGGATCGCCAGCGCCAACCAGAACCAAACCAATATCCTGTGAAGGAGAAGCATGGATTCGGTGTACCGGCAATGAGGAAGAAAGCATCCCAAGAACACAGCCACACAAGTCCTCTCCGAGTCCTGACGATTGGTAATGTGTGTGTGTTGAGAGAGAGTTGAAAAGGACACTGGGTGTCCTCAAGTGAAAACGAAAAAACGAAAGGAGAACGAGTGAGCGAGAGAGAGATGGTTGTTGGAAGTTGTTTTCAAACAACAAGTTGTGTCTCTTCACGGGAGCATGCATTCGAAGAGTCGTGTTTCTTCATTTTGCATCCTTTCAAACTCTATATAAAGAGAAACCCTTCAGTTTTTGAGATGCAATTTGCAATCCCGTTCTCTTGTTTTGTTCACGACGGGTTTTCACTTTGTTTTGGTACAAACTTCGTCTAGACTTGTATTATCCTACTAGCTTATTTGCAATAGACTCTCGAAGCATTTTAACAAGGTGAAAATTATCACTTTAGGAAAGCACTTCTGGCGTGGTTCAATTCTCATACTCCACAAAATTCCCAACAATCTAAAGCGTTTATTATGGAGTTCGAGGTTTCTGCTTCCGCCATCAAGTTTATGAATCAAGACATGGTGCGACTTGATCGTTTCGATGGCACGAACTTCACCCGTTGGCAGGATAAACTGAAGTTCTTCCTCACGACCATGAAGCTCTTCTGCATTCTTGATCCGGCGCTTCTTCCAGTACAAGCGCCGAAGGAGAATGACACCGACGAACACAAGCTAAAGAGAACAAAGAGGAACGAGAATGATCTGATGTGCCGTGGGCACATACTCAACACCCTCTTCGACCGGTTGTATGATCTCTACACCGACAACCCGTCGGCAAGAGATGACATCTGGAAGGCTCTAGAGAGCAAATACAAAGCAGAGGAGGAAAGTACAAAAAGTTCCTTATCTCTAGGTACTTCGACATTAAAATGAATGATGATAAATCCCTTCTCTCTCAAGTACATGAATTACAAGTGATAGTGAATAAACTGAAGGCGGTAAAGATTGATATTCCTGAAGTTTTTTTAGGTTGGTGCAATTGTTGCAAAATTGCCACCAACTTGGAATAACTACAGGAAAAGACTTCTGCATAATTATAAGGATCTTTCCTTGGAACAAATTCAGAAGCACCTTCGAATCGAAGAAGAATCAAGGGTGAGAGAAAAAAATGGCAAATGTTAATCTTAACGCCGGTTCCTCTAAGGCAAATGTTGTAAGTGATAGCAAGCCTAACAAGAAAGGTGAAAATAAAGGTTTTAATATCAAACCCAAGAAAAGCAAAGGTATTTTAAAGAAGAAAAGTGCAGAAGGAAAAAGTTGCTATGTTTGTGGCAAGAATGTGTATTTTGCTCGTGATTAATTGTAGGTACCGCAAGGGTGCAAATAACAAAAATGCAGCATGTGCAAATAACAAGGTAATGTTTTTGGATGGTGGTATGATACATGTACCACTGTTCATGTTTCCTATGATAAATCTTTATTCAAGACTTATGTTGATGCAACCGATGGATAAGAAATACAAATGGAAAATGAAAATCGGTCCAAGGTGCATGGGAAAGGAAGCATCGAACTGAGCTTCACTTCTGGAAAGAAGATTACGTTGGCGAACGTTCTTCATATGCCAGATATGAATATGAACCTTGTAAGTGGTGATCTTCTTGGGAAGCTGGGTATCAAAACTGTGTATGAATCGGACAAGTTAATCTTGACCCGTGGTGGTGTATTTGTAGGGAAGGGATATTCATATAATGGGATGATAAAACTATGTACTATTGACAATGCTGATGTTGTAGCAATAAATAAATCTTCTTTTTCTACTTACATGCTTGAACCTGTTTCATTATGGCATGATAGATTAGCAAATGTTGGTATAAGCACTATGAAAAGATTGGTTAAACATGGTTTGATTTCTTGCAAAATTGACGAGTTCAATAAATGTGAAATCTATGTTAAATCAAAGATGGTTAAAAAAAACCTTTTCATATTGTAGAAATAAGTTCTAACTTGTTAGATCTTGTACATTCAGATATATGTGAACTTAATGGCATATTAACTAGAGGTGAAAATAGGTATTTCATTACCTTTATTGATGATTGCTCTAGATATACTTATGTTTATTTGCTAAAACATAAAGACGATGCTTTTGGTGTTTTCAATGTTTACAAAATAGAAGTGGAAAATCAATTAGGTCAAAAAAATTAAATCCTAAAAAATGACAGAGGTAGAGAATACTTTGAAAATATATTTGATGTATTCTGTGAAGAGAATGGTATTATCCACTAAAGCTCTGTTCCAAGAACACCACAACAAAATGGCTTGGCAGAACGTAAAAATAGAACTATTCTTGAGATGATAAATGCTATGTTGATGCATTCAGAGTTATCTTTTAGTCTTTGGGGTGAAGTATTACTTGCTGCTTCTCATATTCTAAATAGAATTCCTCTAAAGAAAAGTCAAGTTTCTTCATATAAGATATGGAAAGGAAGAAAGCTTGTAATTGGGTATTTTAAAGTGTGGGGGTGTCTTGCTTACTACAAGAACCTTGATCCTACAAGGACCAAGTTGGGTCCTAGAGGATTAAAAAGTGATTTTGTAGGCTATGCCGCAAACAACAAAGTTTATAGGCTTTTAAACCTAGAGTCAAATGTAATTGTCGAATCTAGAAATATGGAGTTTTTTTTGAGAATATAACCACTACAGGTAAAACTTCTCAAAACCTTGTAGATTCTCAAGAGGAGAATATCAAGGGTGTTGAACAACAAAAAAATTTAAACAACTCTCAAGAGGAGAATTCTTCTCAAATTGTTGAACAACAACTTGAGGTTCAAGAGCAAACATGCTCGTAAGGCTAAGGTTTTAGGACCGGATTTAAATAGATTCCTAGCATATTTCCTTATTTCGGTTGAAGGAAATAGGAGAAGTTTATTCGAAGGTACCTCTTATTCTTCAAGTGGAAGATGATCCTAGTACTTATAAAGAAGTAGTGAATTCTAGAAACTCAATTTTCTAGAAAGAAGCCATTCAAGATTAAATGGATTTTATAATATCTAACCAAGCTTGGAAGCTTGTCGATTTACCACAAGGAACAAAACAATTGGATCCAAGTGGGTATTTAGGAGAAAGTATCACGCGAATGGTACGCTAAATACTTACAAGGCTAGATTAGTAGCCAAAGATTTTTGACAAAGAGAAGGAACTAACTATTTTGACACTTATGCACTGGTAGCAAAAATAACTACAATAAGAATATTATTCGCTCTTGCTTCGTTGCATAACTTACATGTTCATCAGATGGATTCCAAAACAACATTTCTAAATGGAGATCTCGATGAGGAGATTTACATGGAACAACCAGAAGGTTTTGTTCTACCTGGAAATGAACAAAAAGTATACGGACTTGTTAAGTCATTATATGAACTAAAACAAGCGCCTAATAAGTGGTATAAAAAAATTTGACTCAGTTATACTTTCAAACGGATTTGTTCACAATATTTCTAATAAATGTTTATACTGTAAAGTTGTGGGAAAAATTGTGATTTTTGTGTGCCTTTATGTTGATGATATGTTGATCATTAGCAATGATGCCAAAGGCATAAGAGAAATAAAGAGATTTATGATTTCTTTTTTCAAAATGAAAGATCTTGTGGACACTATTTTGGGCATCAAAGTGAAACAAAATAGTTGGGGTTTTGAACTTAGTCAATCCCATTACGTGGAGAAAATTCTTGACAAGTTCAAACATCTAAACTTTAAAGAAGTAAATATCCCATTTGATTCAAGTGTAAAACTTGAAAAGAATGAAGGAAGGGCAGTGGCTCAACTTGAATATGCGAGTACTATTGGTTGTCTGATGTACTCGATGCAATGTACAAGACCAGATATATCATATGCAGTTAGTAAATTAAGCAGATTTACTAGCAACCCCAGTGTTGAGCATTGGAAGGCTATTGGGAGAGTTTTTGGATATCTTAGAAAAACCAAAGATCTAAGTCTAAATTACACAAGATTTTCTGCTGTCTTAAAAGGATATTCTGACGCAAGTTGGATATGAAGTGTTGGGGATAGCAAATCTACAACAGGATGGGTATTTATATTAGCCAGTGGGGCTGTTCCTTGGAAATCCAAGAAACAAACTTGTATTACTCATTCCACTATGGAATCTGAATTTGTGGCTCTTGCTTCGGCAGGACAAGAAGCTGAATGGTTAAGTGATCTTCTTTTAGAAATTCCACTAGCACATGAAAATGTATCGGCACTGTTAATACATTGTGATAGCCAAGCTGCTTTAGCTAGGCCGTACAATGAAGTGTACAATGGTAAGTCTAGACATATGAGTACAAGACATGACTATGTGAGGAAATTAATCAAGGATGGAATAATTTATTTATTATTTGTGAGAACAAATGTTAACCTTGCTGATCCCTTTACTAAACCTCTCACAAGAGACTTGGTAAAGAAGACTTCCTTGGGAATGAGACTTAAACTCAATAATAAATCCATTAACAATGGCAATCCAACCTAACACTAGTAATTGACTAGTTTTTTGGTTCAAAGGGTAACAAAAAGTTGTGATGTGGATGGTTCAACATTTATCTAATTGTGGAATGTTGACTGTTACTGTTTGAGGGTTGAGTATTTAAACTCTTAATGAGATTTAGTCGTTGAGGATAAGTATCTGTAAGTAACAGAGATACTAGAATAATTTCACCTATATGTAAAATGAGATGGTGCCATCTCTAAATGAGAGTAGAGTTTCTCTCATAATTTTTCATTAATATAGGATGAGCACATGGTCATTAATAGTGCTAACCGTGTTTTTGTGGGCAGAACGTTGTAAAGAATATGTGTAATGCATGACTGGTTTTGATATAAGGAATAATTGGTTCAAAGCTTTTATGCTACCTTTAATTTCATCAAAACTTTGTTGTGTATTTAATAAGGTTAGGTTCAAATCAAAAGATACTTAACTATATTAATATTCTTTTATTACTGTGTATGAACTTGTTTATTTTAAAACAAGCGGGGGATTATTGAAAGTTGTTTTCAAACAACAAGTCGTGTCTCTTCACAGGAGGGTGCATTCGAAGAGTCGTGTTTCTTTATTTTGCATCCTTTCAAACTCTATATAAATAAAGCCCTTCAGCTTTTGAGATGCAATTTGCAATCCCGTTCTCTTGTTCTGTTCACGACGGGTTTTCACTTTACTTTAGTGCAAACTTCATCTAGACTTGTCTTATCCTACTAGCTTATTTGCAGTAGACCCTTTAAGCATTTTAACATGGTGCAAATACTCGTTTTAGAAAAACACTTTTGGCATGATTCAAATCTCCTACTCCACAAAATTCCCAACAATGGCCTCCTCCAGATTCTCTCCTTTTCTTGTACCAGAAACTAAAGTAGGAACAACCACAGCATCGCAATCTCACTCACCCCCCCCCCCCCCCCCTTCTTTCTCATCTTTTCTTTTACCCTTTTTGTTCCCATTCATCCTGAGATCTTTTGCTTCCTTCTTGGCAAATGGCATTGCATCAGTATGCACCCATGTATGTATTGTATGTGCACTTGCGCTCCTCTGTCAAAAGAAAATGGAGGAAAGTACATCATGGTGAGGAGAGAAGAGGAGAGACGGTGAAAGATTCCAATGCAAGAAGGCAGGCCTCTCTCTCTCTCCTGGCTAGGCGCAGCAACCCCACCCCCACCAACCCCCCAGGCCCAGCCCAGAGGACGGTCCTACGCTCACGCACACGCCCCCCGACACGCACACACACATGGCGTGGGGGCAGGCGAGGCCATGGCATAGCCGCGCAAGAGGCCGCCCCTTTGACAAAAGGCCGCACCGCAGGGATCCAACAATTTGCCAAGTTGGGGTGGATAATACCACCACAGCCCCCATCCATCTTCACCCTCTTGCTCATCTCGGTTCTTGTTCTTGATTGATCGCCACCACCCGGTCCACCCCCTCTTTAAAGAACCGCCGCTTATTGCAGTGTTTGTTTCTTTAGGGAAAGGAGTTCTTGGTTTCTTGGTCCTACTCCTACCTAGATATGTATATATAGCTGCATTGCCCAATTGAGGCGCCAATTTGGAGAAAGATTTGCTGCTGCATTGATGAATGCCGGAGCTATAGCACTCACTGATTTGGGGGTAGGTCCAGGGGTAGATGGATGGATGAATTGGCCGGGGGTTGCTTGCTTGACCATTTATCAAGTGCAGTACTGCTGCTTACTCTGACAGGAAGAATTCCCCACTACGACTTTGCAGATTCGATGTCACGGGCACCCGGATGTCATTGCCGATCGCCGTCGTAGCTGGCATTGCCGCCGGTGGCGCCACCTTGCTCGTCGCAGTGGCCGTGGTGATCGCGCTGTGGTGCGCGGTGCGGCTCAGGGCGCGGCGTAACCGGAACTCTGAGACCGGCTCCTCTGATCCTTCCACCTTAGGTAAATTGTGATTGTTCTTTCTTGTATCGTCCATGGATGGCAATGCTGTCTGTGCAGCAGCGATTTGTCCTTGCGCTAACATAATGTAAATGCATGGGTCCCTGGTGGCATCAGTGGAGTGGGGCAAGGGGGGCCGAGGATCCTCAGCGCCGGAGCATCAAGGCGCTAGGCAATTCTCTTTGGAGGAGCTGGTACAGGCGACCAAGAACTTCAGTGAGGCGCACTTGGTCGGCGCGGGGAGCTTTGGGTTGGTGTACAAGGGGTTGCTTCATGATGGCACGGTGGTCGCGATCAAGAGGCGCATGGGGGCACCAAGGCAGGAGTTTGCTGACGAGGTAAAATGTGGATGCAAATTCAGGGACATTGTTGTTGATCGAAAACTTTTTAAAGAAACATACTGCATCCAGTCATGCTTATGAGCAGAGTAGAATTGAACTTTTCCCCTGAATTGTATTTGTCTTATCTGTTTCGTCTTCTCTGTTTACAATTTTCTGGTTTTGGTGTTTACTGTGATGCTGACTTGGGAGTTCAGTATACATGGTATTATTATTTGGATTCAACTGTTAGCCACACTGCACTAAATTGTGCCATATTTATGGGCAGAGAGTGAACTTTTTTAGTCAAATGACTTGTTTGTAAGTGGGAAGATCTGTCCAATGGAGTAAGTTTCATAAATTAGACAGGGGCAGGTAAATAAATGCATTTGTTGCAGCCTAATAAATTGACACTTCATTAACTTCTTTGGTGTTCCTTGCATAGTGCAGGTTAGGAGGCTTTCAGAGATTAGTCACCGAAACATTGTAACTCTCATCGGTTATTGCCAAGAAGGGGGTCTACAAATGCTAGTGTTTGAATACTTGCCCAATGGCAATGTCTGTAGCCATCTTTATGGTAATGTGTAGTTCCTGTTAGCAATTTGATGCGGCTTTTCTTGCCTTACTATTTTTCTGAAGACTTACACTATTTACCAGATACTGGGAAAGGCTCCATGACACGGCTTGAGTTCAAACAAAGGCTCTCAATAGCCATTGGTGCAGCTAAAGGTAATAAAACTGTGCATTATTCCCTATTCGGTGACATTAAACAAAATTAAGTATAACTGCTGTTTGACGCAGGTCTGAATCATCTGCATATTCTCGTGCCTCCTTTGATCCACAAGGATTTCAAGACGAGCAATGTACTGGTTGATGAAAATTTCATTGCGAAGGTGGCTGATGCTGGACTTGTTAGGTTACTTAGAGGATATGAAGATGTCGGTCCATCGCATGGGTTTAGCAGCAGTGTCTACCAAGATCCTGAGTAAGTTCTATTACCACACCTTTTTATCTTCTATTTTTCATTTTAGACAACAAATATGTAGGCCACCATGTTGCCACACGAGATTTATATATTTGAAAAACCTGTTAAAGAAATTTGTCAGAAGTCATCAGTTCTTTTTTAGGAAAAATGTCATCCGTTGATGTTGTTATTATTCTTTCAATTGTGGAATGATCAGTTTACTGGTTTCGGTAATAATCATTTGTGACTCATTGAGCATGTTTGTTCTTAGGGTACACTCAGTGGCGCAGTTTTCTGAAAGCAGCGATGTGTACAGCTTTGGAGTGTTCCTTTTGGAGCTAATTACTGGTAGAGAAGCTGCTCGCTTGGCATCTCCAGAATCCAGAGAATCTCTGGCCCACTGGGTAATTTCCATTGACATGTAGCTGTAAGTTACCTAGAAAGAAATTTATGAACTTTTACTGTTTCTTCCACAGAATCTTCAGCAAGTCTTCAGGCTCAGTCTCTAAAATTTTGAGGAATCATGTGAAGTTTCTGCTAACATTTTTTGCTAGGAAAAAAGAACAGAATATTTGATTCATTGGTACAATAATAGCCTATGATTAGGTGGTCTATGTGCACATTGACAAAATGTAACTGTTAAGGCAATGGATCAGGGATTTTGCCAACTTTTCAACAGCTAGAAAATATATGTCTTGAAGCATTTTCACTCTTTTGGCTATGAAACGTATATGTATATATCAGTAATATTACTTAAATTCTTGTTCGAATATTAGTCCTTGGCATTTGATATGCTATTTTCCTACCTCGATTGAGATATAAACTTTAAAGAAAAAAACATTAACAATTTCAACAGAGAATTGCAGTTTCCTGTGCACCATCAGATTCCATATCCTAACCTCCAACTGACAGGCATTTTCCTGTCATTTTGAAAGATGGAAGCACATTTCAGTTCAAATGAACTGATTGACCCAAGGTTAGGTGGCAGTTTCACGTCAGAAGGTATGAAAGAATTCGTCGGCCTCACATTTCAGTGCCTGAACCCATCTTCCAGAAGGCGGCCGAAGATGAGGCTGGTTGCAACCGAACTAGACCGGATTCTCGAGACGGAGATGTCCCTGACGACGATCATGGGCGACGGAACCGCGATCATCACCCTCGGGAGCCAATTGTTTACTTCGTGAAGACGAAGATTGATTGCATGTCTGCTATTTGGTGACATGATGATTGTGTGTAGAGTCTAACAGCTGTTGTTTCTGATAAGTTGTACATGCTCTGCATTGTTGTGAAATGCCATGTATGGTTGTTTTTTAAGCTTACCATGGTTGCTATAATTTGGTAGGAGAGGTGAGAAGAAATAGAGCTGTATGTATCTTTCTTTTTCTTCCTCCGTTTTGTCAGTCGAGAGAATTGTATGTAATTTTCAGATCGTTCACTGTCCTTTGATGTTTTAATCTCTGAAAGGGCTATTGATTCAGTTATTGTGCTCATTTGGTATCATATTAACTGATTAAGAGGTATTGTTGTTAGAAATAATGCACGGATCAACAGGGACAAGAGACACGAATTTTACGTGGAAAACCCTTGCGGGAAAAAACCACGGGCGCCAACCGGCGATGATCACTATATGTGGAGTGTTTACAAAACGCCAGGGATTACAATGAGGTATGAGGCGTCAGGCGTCAACTCTCCCCGTGTGGCTTACAAGAGGTATATAAAGGGGTAAAAGGACTTAGAGTCCAAGTAGGAAACTAATCCGCTAATATAGTAACTAATCCGGACACTTCCATATTAGAAATTCGGATCACATTATATCCCTAATTAACAATCTCCACCTTGAGACGAATTTCCTCTTGTAGCATAATGAAGAATCATCAATCATCAAATATCTCCACGATAAGATAAAAATCACCGTGCGCCAACTAGTCTCTAGGACTAGATCAGAACACTAACTAAGCTTGAGCAAAGCTCAAACTTAGCAAACAGGACTGGTTTTGTCATCATGTCACTGGATTATCATGAGTACTTATCTTGCACACTTTGACATCACCTTGAACAATAACATCTCGAATAAAGTGATATCTCACATCAATGTGCTTTGTTCTCTCATGGAACATCCGATCATTTGTAAGGCATATAACACTGACTATCACAAAATATAGTAGTGCAAGAATTATCTCCACAAAGCTCGGTGTACAAACCTCTCAACCAAATAGCTTCTTTACAAGCTTGAAATAGCCATATATTCTCGCTCAGTGGTAGATAAGGCAACGATGAGATTGCAAAGCGGCTTTCCAACTAATAAAGACAACCACCAATGGTGAAAACATAACACGTGAGAGACCTCCTCTTGTCCAAATCACCAAAGATAATCAGAATCAACATAACCAACAAGTCCATCTCTAGAATTCCCAAACGCAAAAAGCATTAGAAGTGCTACGCAAATATCTGAATATCCACTGAACTGTTTTCCAATGCTCTTTTCGGGATTAGCCATGTATCTACTAACAACACTCGATTTGCATGAGATAAATCGGGACGAGAACATACCATGACATACATAAGAGAACCAATCTTGACCGAATATGGAACTCTAGACATGTACTCAATATCATAATCGACTTAGGACATAAAGTCAAGATAATCAAATGCGGCTAATGGAGTACTCATCGGTTTTGCATCATGCATATTAAAACGACGAAGAACCTTCTCAATATAACCTTTTTGGCTAAGGTATAACTTGCCGATTTCCTCTCTCGATAATCTCCATGCCAAGAATTTTCTTTGTCGCACCTAGGTCCTTCATCTCAAATTCATTACTCAATTGTGCTTTCGGTTTTGCTATTTCGACTTATCTTTGCAAGAATCAACATATCATCAACATAGAGAAGCAAATAAATGGTGAACCATTAATGATCTTTAAATAGACACAGCTATCATAATCGGATCGCTTAAAATTATGAGAGAGCATAAAAGAGTCAAATCTCTTGTACCATTGCCTAGAGACTCGCTTCAAACCATAAAGAGATTTCTTTAATCTACAAACAAGGTTTTCTTTTCCAGAATAACAAAACCCTCGAGTTGGTCCATATAAATGTCCTCTTCCAACTCCCCATGTAAGAATGCGTTTAACATCTAATTGCTCAAGTTCATAATCATGCATGGCAACAATCTTGAGTAAAGTGCGAATAGAGCTATGCTTCACAACCGGGAAAAGACATCATTAAAATCAATACTGGAATTTGACTATAGCCTTTAGCAACCAACCTTGCTTTATACCTTGTTGGTTCAAGAGAAGAAATACCTTCTTTTCTTTTGAAAATCCACTTACAACGAACAGGCTTCTTCTCCTTTGGCAATTTCACTAATTCCCAAGTGACATTCTTTTCAAGTGACTCCATCTCATCATGCATAGCGATTATCCACTTATTACGATCGGTGGAGCTAATAGCCTCAGTATGATGAAGGTTCGCATTACCTTCAATTTCTTCGCTACACTCAAAGCATAAGCAACAATGTTAGCTTGTTCAATCAACCTCCGGGTGGATTAATTTCCTCCTAGGTCACAACCGCAATAGACCGTTGTGGTGATCAAGCTCAACAATGGGAGTATTCTCAACAATAGGTGCATCATGAACAATAATATTTTCTTTATCGATGTGCTACTCGAACCAACAGAGTGCTCCACTGAACACTTGAATTCTCGCTCTCAACAGAACATTAGTGGGCGGTTTATCGAAGCATAGCAGATTCATTAAAGATAACATTTCGCTAATAACAACCTTCCTTGTTTCAGATTCCACAACTTATATCCTTTAACACGGATTTATAACCAAGAAAGATGCACTTAATAGCTCTAGGCTCTAATTTTCCATTATCAACATGAGCATAAGCAAGACAACCAAAAACTCTCAATTGAATAATTTCTTTGGGAACGGACCATACCTCAATTGGAGTATTCTTTTCAATTGCAATTTTGGGTGATCGATTAATAAGATAGCAAGCGATGGAAGCGGCCACTTCAAAAACGCCTATGCAAACCTGCATTAGACAACATACAACGGGCCTTGGAAATGATGGTTCTGTTCATACGCTCAGCTACACCGTTTTGTTGAGGAGTACCAGGAACGGTGTAATGCCTAACAATGCCTTCAGCTTTGCAATATGATTCAAATTCATCGAATGCAATTCCATCCCATTATCGGTCTGAAGTTTCTTTACCTTCTTTTCGGTTTGCCTTTCAATCATAGTCTTCCACTCTTTAAATGCTGAAAATGCTTCTGACTTATACTTCAAGAAATAAGGCCACACTCTTCTAGAATAATCATCAATAATTGTTAACATATAACGAGCACCTCCTAGAGATGTCTTACGAGATGGCCCCCATAAATCAGAATGCACATAATCTAAAATACCTTCGTAGTATGAACTCGAGGTATTAAATCTCACCCTCTTGTGTTTGCCAAACACGCAATGCTCACAAAATTTCAGCTTGGCGATGCTATGTCCATCAAGAAGTCCTCTCTTACTCAATTCGCAAACCAAGTTCACTCATATGCCCAAGACGCATATGCCAAAGATTAGTAGCATCGAGAATCGGATAATGAACTTGAAATTACAGCAACATTACGATATTGTAGTACCTCGCAGATGGTACAAATTGTGATCTTAATATCACTTTCATCACAATAAGAGAGCCTTTTGATACCTTTAAAACTCCACTTTCACTGAATACTTGTACCCTTTAGTATCAAGAGTACTCAAAGAGATGAGGTTTCTTTTCAAATCGGAAGGTGCCTCACATCTGTCAAAGTTCGACAATACCATCAAACATCTTGATCGAATTGAACCAATTCCTGCAACCTTACAAGATGAGTTATCACCCATCAACACAGTACCACCTTCAACGGGTTCATAGGTGGCAAACCAATCCTTATTATGACACATATGAAAGGTGCAGGCGAATCAAGAATCCATTCATCATTGGTCTTAGCACATCCAAAGAAAGGCAACAAGAATTTCTCCATTAGGACTATCATCAGCAGCAAGAGTAGCTTTACCTTCATCATCTGGTTTACCTTTTGGCTTATAATGCCCAGTTTTCTTTTCTTTATTTTCTGACTTTCAAAGATTCGAGAGATGTCGTTCCCACTTTTCTTGCAATATTTGCACGACTTGTATTTGCCTCTAGATTTTGTGGCTCTTGTAGCCGTTCGGACTTGCCTCAAATCCATTGTTTGAGTTCTTCTCCTTTGCCTGCCATGAATAAACAAGCCTTCTCCTTTCGAGCTTGAATTTTCAGAAGGTACCATCTGTTTCATCTTTTCTTTAGCATGCAAAGCTTCATAAACTTCATTAAGAGTGAGAGTGTCTCTACTATATAATATGGTATCTCTGAAATTTGAAAATGAACTAGGCAGTGAACACAAAGAATAAGACCCAAATCCTCATCCTCATATTTTACCTCCATCGACTCTAGGTGAAACGCGATCTCCTTAAGCGTTGAAAGATGATCAAGTGCGATTCTCCTTCTTGCAATTTATGAGAGTACAACTTCGCTTGAGATGCATCTTCTTTGGTGAGATCTTTTGTCATGCAAATTTGTTCCGGCTTGACCATAATGCAAGAAATTGTCTTCTCCTTTAAAACATCCCGCAAAATATTATTGGATAGATAAAGGTGAATCTGAGATAAAGCCTTACGGTCTTTACGCTTGTCATCTGCGGTCCATGCGGTAGGTTCTTTTGCAAAACCTTCCAATGCATCATCCAAATCCATCTGTGCCAACATAGCTCTCATCTTGACTTGCCACAGCGAAAATCTTGTGTCTCGATCCAGGAGTGGAAGATCATACTTCAAAGTCGCCATGAGGAATAAAACCTGAAAATTGCTGGTATTGAACTGTGTAAACCTAGCAAAAATCACGACCTGTATGATACACCTTCTGTGTACACGAATCACAGATCTTTAAAACTCCTGGTACAAGCCTTGGGTAGACGAAGCAAAGGTGGCTGGAAAAATCTTCTCCACGTGATGAACCAGGAAGTTTGTTCGGTGACAAGTGAACGAACAGGAAAGCTTTTGCTTGGTGATTAAAATAAACGAAACCTTGAGACTTGTGCCTTTGGATGGCTTCTTTTGGTTTCAGATGGTCTTGATCTGTTGTTCGCTCGGCTGCCTTTTCACGTGGATGAAGACTTGGCACGGACGGCTTGCGCGCGGGGTCGCGGCGGCTGCTTCTGCGCGCCCGGACCGAGGAGGACGTGCGCTGTCTCAAAGACGATGCGGACGTAGATGGGCTGCACGGCCGACGTCAACGCACGCGAAGATGCGCGCGGCTTAGCTGCTGCGTCGCGCGCACGGATTGATGCTGGTGAGGAGGTGCGCGACGGGATCGACGACCAGACGAAGGCGCAGCGCGTGACGGCGGCGCAGCAGATGCGATCTGCTATTTTTTTCCGGTGTCTCTTCTCCAAACCCTAATCTCCTGTGCTCTGATACCACTTGTTAGAAATAATGCACGGATCAACAGGGACAAGAGACACGAATTTTACGTGGAAAACCCTTGCGGGAAAAAACCACGGGCGCCAACCGGCGATGATCACTATATGTGGAGTGTTTACAAAACGCCAGGGATTACAATGAGGTATGAGGCGTCAGGCGTCAACTCTCCCCGTGTGGCTTACAAGAGGTATATAAAGGGGTAAAAGGACTTAGAGTCCAAGTAGGAAACTAATCCGCTAATATGGTAACTAATCTGAACACTTCCATATTAGAAATTCGGATCACATTATATCCCTAATTAACAATTGTAATTGCCGACCGTTGCATAGCTTAAATTATGTGGCACCTTGTTTTTTTAGCCTATTTGGAACACAGATTTCACAGCAAAACAGTGTAATTTCCGGGCAAGCTACAACAACATGCTTGGGTCTTGAGATCTGACATGCACACGTGTGTGGGCTCTTAGGTTCTTGTGTTGCAGCCGAAATAGGAAAAAAGCGGCCCAACTGAGTTTAGGTTCTTGTGTTGCAGCCAAAATAGGAAAAAAGCGGCCCAACTCAGTTGCTACACCAACCTAAAACAAGCGGGCGAGGTGAGCAGTGCAGTGCAGCCACTGTCCCGTCCCCACCTCGACCCCCTGCGCCGGCGCCGGTCTCCGACGAAGGCCAACGCCCCTGTCAGCTCGAGAGCCCGGCGAGACGAGGTAGACGAGTGTCTCGCTCAAGAGTTCATCTTTGCTAGCGCTGCCGAAACTCCTTGGCCCGCGCCGCTGAAACCCGCCGTCTCTAGCCCTCCTCCTCCTTCCACCTAAGCGCGCCGCTGAAACTGCGTGGAGTGAAGATCCATCCGGACGGCGATTCCTTTTGTTGGTAAGGAACTAGCTTCCTTGTGTTGTTCGTTTTGCTCTGCTCCTTTCTTTAATGTGAACGATCCAATCCAACCAGATCTTTCTTCTTCTTCTTCAAGATCGATCGATCGATCTCAAGGTGCTGGTGCATCCGCCCATGTATTTTGATTTTGGTGTCTCACCCTGAACTAATAACAGTTTATATTTTCAAAAAAAAGAAAAAAAAGGGGGTTAACTGAAACCCCCTTGTTTTCTAATTTCAGGCATTTCAGATGGTGGGTAAGGTTACTGTGCTAGTCGTCTTTGTCATGTTTAGGAAAAGGAAGACGAGCTTTTAAGTTCTGTAACTACTTGTATACACGCACAGTCATCTCTCTCACGCACGTGAACTCGTGGTACCGTTAAGATCGGCCATGAGAAAAATGACAGATGTATTCATTATAAAAATAATAAAATACTATCAAGTTTATAATTCCTTTTCCCAATACATAACTAGAAAAAAAAACAAATTGTAATATGGGGACATCACCAAGTGGAAAGATGACATCATTTTTTACAACAGATGTAAAAAGAAATGTTTTTTATGTTCCTCATATGAATACAATGATGGTAGATTTTTCATTAACACTACTTTAATAAGTTCTGTCAGTATATTTTTTATAAAGAAAATAGTGATTGCGTTATACCATGGAGATTGTGCCAATATTCAAAACACAAGTGTATTTGCTAATGGAGCGAGAATATTTTAGGACATTTGTTAACTAGTTTTTTTTTTTTTGGCCTGATTGAGACCTACTTCTGTTTTATGTTTTAGATAGGACAGGTACATTTTATTGCTGAGATACTTTTATGGAAATCAGATTGTGTTTCAGCCTTTCAGGACATGTTCAAACGTGGACCTTGTCTCGTGATGTCATCCTTGATTTTGTTGTATAGCCAAACGTTTGCTTCGTGTTAGTTAGCGATGTCATCATTTTCAAGCATCTAAGCTGTGGTAGCTCAGTTGGTTAGAGCGTGTGGCTGTTAACCACAAGGTCGGAGGTTCAAGCCTTTTTGGTTTTTAACAAAAAAAACTACTCGAGTATTTTTATTTTGCAAGAATTCACCATAAAATATTGAATGTATAATATCTCACAATCTCATAAAATATTGCCAAAACTAACACTACCAGATAGTAAACAGAGTTTTAGGAAACACGAACAATTAATCATATCACGAACAAACTGGATTATTATTATTTTCTTTTTTTCCTTCGCTAGTATTCGTGCTACCGATCATTTTCAAGAAGATAAGGAAATATAAGGTAGAGAAAAATTTATGAGCTTCGATGTGACTAAATATATTTGAAATGCGTTTTAGGCAGCGCAATATAAAAAATAGTCCCCTTCAGAGGCACAATATCGAAAATAGCCCGTTCGTGAGCAATATTATAAATAGCCTCCTTCAAGTTGTAATATCGAAAATGACCCGCTCGCGACGGAATATAAAAATCGTGACATACTTTGTGAACAGGGTGTAGCCATTTCACGTACGAAAAGTCTAGAACTAGGGTGGTGTGGGGTGTCGCGATGCTGACTCCCTTACACGGTTACCTGTACACACAACAAGAACAAATAATATCGAAATATGAGACTAACATAATGTAAGTCGTACATAAATTAATATTTACATAACAAAACTAATACATCTACTCGTCGGCCCTCTTGGGGCGTATCCCACGTGTGGCCCCTGGCCTCGCCTAGGGTAGCTGCAGACGCTGGTGCGAGTACGTCAAAGGCTCTGGCAGCCGAGGTACCTTACTGGTGCGAGTAGCCTAAGGGGATGTCACGAGAGGGGGTGTCTTGAGAGGGGGTATCTCGAGGGGGTGCTGCGTCGGCCGGCTCGCTCTTAGCGCACCGTGCAATTGTGAAGCCCCAACAGAGACCTGGTTGCTCTCGTTGTGTGAAGGCCCACCGCTCGTTCGCCGTAGCGCCAACGCCTAGAGCACCTTGTTCGGTAGGGGTCTACGACCCGTGGAACAATACATTATGCATATAAACAAGAAGGAAATGCTGAAATAGTACGTTATGCGTGTAAACAACATAGACATACCTGATTGCTGCATCGCAGTGGACAACTCGATGTAGTCCTGTCCCTGGTACGGACGGTACTAAGGACCCACCAGAAGAAAATATCGTTAGTAACTAGTGGAGTTCGAAATTAACAACCAAACATAAGTATTTCAGGTGTACCTGCGAACTGAGTTTGTGTTGGGGGTACTCCCGGCACTATGCCACGAGGACCTACCCGCCACGTCCGAGTAAGGAGCTGTGGTGAAGGGATACAGATATGCTACACTAGCTTACAATTCAAAATTTTTTACCACAAAAACCAGGAAGTCATGTAAGCAAGAGATCATATATCATTACCGCATCATTACCACTAGACGCGCAGTGTAGCGAAAGAAGAGTTGAAGCTGCCTGATCCAATGTAGAGTGCGTCGATGTGGTGGTCGTAGTTGATAGTCCAACGTTCTCGGTACCGATCATCTCCTATAGCAACCTATCACGTTCCTTGCGTAGGTCATGGATCGTCCTCGATCAGCGCAGCAGCAACCGCAATAGCGCCTGTATGGTATCCACACATACAGGGGTGAAATGCCGTACACCAGTGTGCTAGCACTAATGTGCACAGTAGAGCCTTTGGGAAGATGACAATTAGGGTTTCGTTGGAGCAACTCTCTTACGTCCCAACAGCCCCATGCACCCCTTGTAAAGAGCCCATAACGGATTCTATCTGAACTCGTTTGTTCCAACCCGTTAAATGTGTGACCCGGCAGGTTCATGCGTAATCGGTTGTGACTCAAAAACTAATTTCTGACCACGAGTCATTAGTGGTTCCTAACAGGACATAACGATTCCCGAATACACATAAATATTATATCGAATGAACCTTATGCAATATGATCTGCGACCAGGTTCTTATCACTTACGATGAGCTCGTATCTCCATACGACCAATTCATATTTAGTCACAACCCATTCGTAACTCCTTACGATAAGTTCGCTAACCAGTTAGTGATCATATTCGACCAATTTATGACCAGTCCATATCTTGATATGACTAGTTTGTATTTGGTTGGACTGAACGACCTGACTGTGTATTTTTCCTTTGCCTCATGATATCTAGTTGAACTCCAGGTGCGATATTTTGTCATTCATGGATTGTTCAATACTTTCTCGATCAAGTGACGGATAACTTCATATGGTCGACTCTTTGACCACTAGTGGCATGACCATGCACTTTCTTTATCCAACCACATCAAGGGGCACAGAGATACCTCTCTTGTTATATTAGGAGGGCAAATTCCATATCCGACCAGTCACATCCATCCGTAGGTTTCATAGCATACCGAAAAGCTACCTTTATAACTACCTAGTTATGGAGTAGCGTTTGGCAACCCCTAAGTGTACTATTACACATATAGAAAGCCATGCTGATCTTAGGTCTATGGATTATACATCATCAATGCTTGAGACCAACTGATGATACAGAAAATCATAACAATCTCAATAGTGTCTCAAGTTGGGTCAATTTGTAACATCCCAAGTTTTGGAGTTTAATTGAAGCATTTAAAAATAAAATTAACCATTTGAATTTTCTTGGTTCAGTAAAAGCTTAATTTGAATCTTCTAAAAACAAAACAATTTAATGTGAATAATTTAAACTTCAATTAAATTAAAAGTTATTTTATTTGGGTTCCTTGAGTTCCAGAGAATTTTCTGGAATTTGCTTGGAATTTTTGGAGTTTATTTGCTATTTTCTTTTAGGTTGGTTTTATTTAATTCAATTTCCTAAATTCGGAAATCCACCTTTTACGTATTTTCCTTTCTGGGCCGATTTCCTTTTCTTTCGGCCCATTTTCTGTTCTTTCCCGTGAGCCTTTTCTTCTTCTTTTTCTTCCTTTTCTCTTTTCCCCGCCATCCTGTCCCGCTTTCTTCCTTCTTTCCCCCGCGCGCCAGCATCAGCCCACCTCCTCCCTTCCTCTTTCTCCCACTGTCGTGCAGGCCCGTGTTGTCAACCTCCGTTCCTCCTTCCTGCCTTACTATGTCCGAGCCGGATACGAGCCGTGCTGGCTTCCACTCAAACACTCCCGCCTCAGCCTTTATAAGTGCGCCCCTCTGCGTCAAAACCCTTGCCTCGACCTACTCTCCCAAAACCCCAAGCCGCTGGTCCCGATTTTGTGTTCTTTGAGTTTTATCGCCGCTGAGATCCCGCTGGCCGCCATGGTGCTTCACGTGTTTCGAAGCCGTCAAAGCCTCTCTGGTAGTGCCTCCGCCACCATTGATTTCGCGTGTCCGTGTTTTACGTCGTGCTCCCATCTTCTTCGCCTGAGTGTCACTGAGTTGCCGCCGCCCTCATGTTCCTCAAAACTGGCCGCTGGCACCATCCCCGATCTCGTCAGTGAGCTCTCTCACCCTCCCGTGCGCATCACGCCCCGTCCCCGTGTGTCCTCCTTTGATGCCCAACTCTCTCTTGTTCTCTTCGTCATCGTGCCATGCTGCCACCACCCTCCTCCTTTGTGGCTGGCCACCTCCATCTCTGTGAGGACCCCGGTTTATTCGGCTTGTACTGTTTAACCATCCACTTGGTCCTAACAGTACAAATCGAATAAACCAAGCCTCGAGATATGTATACTTCCTGCACTGCAGATACACACCCGTTACAAAATCATGCATCAATTCCATTCATACACATAGAGCCAAGCAAAAGCAACAATCGAAAGACATAGATAATATAAAGAGAGTTATTACAAAAGAGAGGCCGACCGCCAAATAACACATAAGTAACTAATTTAAACAATGAAGCAAATGACCATAAGATGGCGATAAACAAAAGCCAATCGGTGTGTCTTTACCCACAAGGCAACCAACCGGACCGCCAAGCTAATCGTCCCAAACAACACAGAACACACTCACAAAAGTGAGGCCCTTGGGGCTCACCTTCTTCCTCTGCAACAATTAATATTAAGCAAAGCAGATGAGTACAAAACTTGTTTTTGTACTCGCAAGACTGACGTGTGAGATAACAGAACTATAATTAACTACATGCAAGCTTTATTTAAGTGGATGAGGCTCGACTTATTTTCAAAGATAAAGCAAGTTTTCATTTGCAATAAGGTAATAGATTCAAAGCAAGTTTGCAATTAACTTTTATTGTTCAAATAAAGAGAGACAATTATAACAATAGATAGATGACAACACCAACCTAGAAGTGACTAACCCATAGTCACCACAACAATAGCATGAAGTACCCTTCATACCACCGTGTCAAGTTTAAGTTTTTAAAAGGTTGTAGTCTAGTTCTTGCACGACCTTACCAAGAATGTCCATAACCTAGGACGAGGCTATTCGAATAGTTTTAACCCTGCAGGGGTGTACCAATGTACCCACACGATAGACCGCCTTTCCACCAGCCACGGTTAGCATACTTCCTTTGGTATGCAGGCACGACTAAGTCTAACAAGACACTTTCCAATGGACGATGCTAATTAAGAGCCGCAACCCACGGGAGAAGGACACATTAGACAGCCTAACCGGTCTGCTAATGCTCCCCTCCAACACCACAAACACACACACACACACACACAAGAACACACCCACCAACCAGCTCATAATTAACACCTCCCAAAGTACTTAGTCAAGAGAGGTTCCATATCCCCCTCGTGTGGTTAGCACGCAATAAGCGCTTGGCTTAGTGACACAAGTAACTCGGTCCTTGGGGACTTAGGCACCATTCCAAACACACCCAACAGATCACCTCAACATACCATTGTGCCCAAGCCAAGATATAATTTTTGTTTTCAGTGTTTGATTTGCAAATTGGTAAAATACAAGGGTTGGACATAATGGAATAATAATAGCATTTGTGCGATCAAGATCACCGACTAAGTCGATGATCGCCTAATACTAACGATACTAGGCATGGCTAAGCAATATTTATTCGAAATCTACTAAGTGACAAGAGCTCATCCAACGAACTCTAATCACAAAGAAATAACCTAGGCTCGTAGTAGAGGATAATCATTTACCTACAGATTATGCAACTAGAGGTCTAACTAATCAATTTAACAACAAAATAGCAATGCATACATAGAAGTTAAACAAAATATTAGACTTTAAAAGTAATGGGATCAATGGAAAATGATCAAATCGCTTGTTCGCTTGTCGTTGCTCAAATAGGCTATGGAGGATCGTTCTCTGGTTACCGCAAATGTCGAAGCCTGCTAAAAGCAAAAGAAGCGAGAACAACCAATAAGACGAGCAACACTTAAACAAAAGAGCAAGCAAAATTTATCCAATTGCGATTTAAATTTATACACAAGGTAGTCTAAGCTCCTATCTAACCTTAGGAACAAGAACTAACTAAAAGGATTAGTGAAGAAAAAGATATGATCTAAATACTCATTTTCGGCCAAAATGCTACCCTTAATTAGTACTGTTCATAAAATATTTTCTAGAGTGATTTTGAAGCTGAAATTTGTATGGTAGTTAGCTACTGGTATTATAAGGTTACATGTAAATTTGTGGGTCATTTGGAGTTATATTGAAAGAGTTATGATTTGTCTAAATTGTTTAGGGTATTAAACTAACATATGATCCTTATGATTTCTAAAAACAGTAAAATTTGTGAAACCAATTTTCCTAGCAAATACACTATCAGTGGAAGCTAATCCAATTGGATTCATACAAAAAAGAGCTATAGATAAAAAGATATGCATTTTACAAGTTTGCTAAAAGTTCTGAAAAACAGTATTAAGTTCACTTGTTTACTATTTTTGAAAACGGTTTTCCAGGTTTGATCGTGGTCTACAATTATTTTTATATTTAAGTTCAAGGTGTAAGGAAGCTAACAAAATTGGAATCATCTAATTTGGATCTATAGTTACAGAGATACAAAAATGACAAGACCCTAAAGTTCTTCAGTTTTTGGACTTAGCATTTTCGGGGATTTTCCTAACACCCGGAGACATGGACGATTGAGAGCCGTCGATCTCAGATCGGACGTCCCCGGTTGAATCCGAGCGACACAGGCACTAAGCGCGCAGAAGAGGGCGGCGACGTGGAGAGCCGAGGTCGAGACCTCTAGATCGGACGACCACTAATGAGCCACGCCGCCCGACACCGGAGCTCCGTCCGACAACAGAGGAGTTCCCGGCCGCGAGCTTGCTCGGCTCGTCGCCGGCGAGAATCGCCATGGCGACGCCGGCCAAGGGCCAAAATGGGATCCTAGCACTATTGCGCACCTAAAGGCACGGGACTTCGCCGAGGTGGATCGGCGGCGGTGCGACGCGGCGGAGCGGAGGTGACCGCTACGGGAAACATGGCAACGGCGAAATGGCTATGCCGCGCGCAAATGGGGGGTGCACGAGCACCAGGAAGGCTCTAGGGACTTAGGGGAAGGGCTCAGCGCCACCGAGGTCACCGGAGGTGAGCCGGCGGCAGAGATAGGCGGCGGCGGGGCAAAATGCCCAGATCCTACACCTACGAAGCTACGGCTGCGCATGAAGGAAACTACCGCGTGCTTGAGCTACTACAAGGGTCCAGTAACTCACCCGGATGACGCGGGGAGGAAGATGCTGCCGGGGATGAGCTGACAGCGCGAGCTTGCGGCGGCGCAGAAGAGCTTCACCGCGGAGTGGTCAACCTGGGCCAAACTAGCAACACCGAGTGGTACCATGAGCTTCGCAATACCACAGAGAAGCTCCAAGAGGCAGGGATTGGGAAATGGGGGGTCTTACCGGCACCGAAGAAGAAAGGGGGCACTGGCGGCCGCGAGCTCCAAAACTCCAATCCCCGCTGCCTCTGCAGAGGAAACCCAAAATAGGGTGAGGGTTAAGCACCACAGAGGTAAGAGGAAGGAGCAGGAGGAAGAATCGGGCGAGGAGCCACCGAGCACCGTCGCGACAGAGCTCCAAGCTCGGCAATGGCGAGATGGGCGCTGGGTGGTATGGGCTCGCCAAGCTCGAGGGTGCAAGAGAGAGCTGCGGGAGAGGAAAGGAAGCCAAAGGAGGGGACGCAGAGCCTGAAGAGTAGCAGCTGGGGCACGGGGACCTCAACGGCTCTCTCTGTCACGGGCGAGAGCGACCTCGGGTGCTCTGAGCAATGGGAGTGGGTGAGAGGTCAAGGAGAGGCGACTTTGGAAACGGCCGCACGACGAGCATTCAATGCGCGGTAGCAATAGTCGTTGAGGCCCCGCCGCGACGACTCGAAGGCAGAAGGCGCCACGCCACCGTCCGAGCAAGAGAAGGAGGCAGGGAGAACCAGAGGAAGGAGACGCGCAGCAACGCCGCAAGCCCGATTGAGATCCGACGGTTAGAAAGCAAACGAGGGGTCCGACGCCTCGGTGGCGAAACCAAGGCCACCCGATGGAGATCAAACGACGCCGGCGAGCCACGTCGATGCACTCCGCCGAGTGGAGTGTTAGTTGACTTGGTCGAGTCAAGTCACCGAGCTCTGACTCTAGTCCGGCTCGCACGCATGAACAAGATTTCTGACCAATTGGGTTTAAATTTTGACCGAGATTTTGGAAGATTTAATTGAGTATCAAATCAACTCCAAAATTCATGAAATTTTAACTGGAGCTTGCTTACCTAGGGGTTTACCTCCCATAAATTTTCCAGAGGTTTTTGTGCACTGAAATTTTCTCAAGAAATTCCAGAAGTTTAAAACAGAGGTTTGACCAAGGTTTGACTTGCCTCTAAAATATTTCAAATAATTTCCAAAAATTATGAAATAATTCAGAGGTGTCACCAAGCAACCCTAGAACCCAGGAAAATTATTACCAAGGGTTTGACAAAAGATTTGACCAATGAGGTTGTTGACTTGATAAATGAGGGTTTTGCTTTTGAATTTTCCAAAATTCTTTTACAAGAATTTTCAGAAAAGTTCAAAAGCACAAGGATGTAAGAAAAGTTTTAATTTACCCTCAATTTCTTACATTTGAAACACAAGCCAAAATGGGGATGTTACAAACCTCCCTTACAAAAATCTCGCCCGAGATTTGGTTCACTTTAAAAGAAAGAGGGTAGTCTGCGACGAGACGATCTTCTCGCTCCCATGTAGCCTCATCCTCGGAATGGTTTGACCACTGAACTTTAAGGAACTTGATGGTCTTGTTCCTTGTTCTTCGCTCAGCCTCTCGAGTATGCGAACAGGTGCTCGCGATAGGTCAAATCTTCCGAACATCCGTGGTTTCCAACGGAGCTTCTTCGTTGGGACACGGAGGCATTTCTTAAGCCGGGACACATGGAACACATCATGTACCCCGCAAGTGCAGCAGTAACTCCAACTTGTAGGCAACAGCCTTCTTCTTCGATAATACGGTAGGGACCGACATACCGAGGAGCTAACTTGCCCTTGGCACCAAACGATGGTGACCCTTCGAGGAGAAACCTTGAGATAAACAAAGTCATTGGGCTCAAAGCTCAACTCACGACGACGGCGATCCGCATAGTTCTTTTGCCGGATTGAGCCGTGCGCAAGCGATCACGAATGAGTGGACTTGACCTTCGCCTCATTAATCGAGTCCGCCAAAGAAAGGTCTTTCATCGGTCTCGCACCAATTCAACGGGTCCTACACTTCCTCCCGTATAAGGCCTCAAATGGTGCCATGCCGAGACCGGCTTGGAAGTCGTTGTTATAAGAAAACTTCGGCGAATGGCAAGCACTTCTCCCAATGCTTCCCATAGAAAGAACACAAGCTCGCAAAGCATGTCCTCTAAAACTTGGTTGACCCTTTCGGTCTGACCATCAGTTTGGGGGTGATACGCTGAGCTGAAGGAAAGGTGAGTTCCCATAGCCTCTTGCAGGCTATGCCAAAATCGTGACGTGAACAGCGAACCACGATCTGACACAATTGTCTTTGGCACACCATGCAAACTCCCGATGCGGGCTATGTAGAGCTCGTGAGGAGACCCACTCAAGGTCCGTCTTGACAGGAGGAAATGAGCCACTTTAGTCAATCGATCGATGACCACCCGGATGACATCATTCTTCTTTGGAGACCGGGTAGACCGGTGATAAAGTCCATCCCGACCAATCCCACTTCCACTCCGAATTGGTAAGGGTGAAGGCCCGGCCGACGACGATGTTCGCCTTGACACGACGACACACGCCGCACTCTAAGAACGAACCTTGCGATCTCTCTTCATTCGGGTCCACCAAAATCTCGTCGGAGATCATGATACATCTTCGTGGTCCCGGATGAATGGATAACGGGAATCGTGGGCTTCGCGGAGGATCAACTCCGCAACTCCATGTCCTTTGGAACTACAAGGCGTTGTTCGAACCGCACAACGCCAAGCTCATCTTCGGAGAAGCATTTGGTCGTTCCATTCTTGACATTTTCCTTGATGCGTTCACTCCAACGCCCGATCACGAGCGGACTTGATCCGATCCACCAAGGTTGGTCAGCACAACCAAGGCAAAGAGGAACCGTGCTCAACCAAACCAAGTTGAGACGACAAACCTCCGTAAGGGTGGTCGAGGCTCCTTGAGCAAAGAATGCATTGCAATGCGCTTTGCGACTAAGCGCATCCGCAACTACATTGGCTTTGCCCGGATGGTAGTGAATACCCATGTCATAGTCCTTGATCAACTCCAACCATCTCCTTTGCCTGAGGTTTAGATCTGGTTGGGTAAACAAATACTTCAAGCTTTTGTGATCCGAATACACTTCACAACGATTACCGATTAGGTAATGTCGCCAGATCTTAAGTGCATGGATCACCGCGGCTAGCTCCAAGTCATGGGTAGGATAGTTGAGTTCATGAGGTCTCAATTGCCTTGATGCATAGGCCACTACCTTGCCTTCTTGCATAAGGACACAACCGAGGCCTCGACGAGAAGCGCCAAAAGATATCAAGCTTTGACGGACATCGGGAGAACAAGAACGGGAGCGGTGGTCAATCGCTTCTAAGTTCTTGAAACTTTCTCGCAATCACGACCACGAGAACTTCTTGTCCTTCTTGAGCAACTCCACATCGGCCGCTATCTGGAGAAGTTCTCGATAAAGCGACGATAATATCCCGCTAAACCAAGAAAACTCCGAACTTCGGTGACCGGTGGTCGACTCGTGAAAGCACGTCGCTGATCTTGCTAGGATCCACGCCTACGCCCCGCCGAAAGAATATGGCCTAAGAAGGCTACTTCCTTCAACCGTAACGCGCACTTGTCGAACTCGCATACACTTGTGCTCGCGGCTTGCCCAACACAAGCCTCAAATGCTCGTGTGTTCTCATCGCTCTTGGAGTAGATAAGGATATCATCGATGAAGACCACAACGAACGATCCAAATACTCCATGAACACCGAATTCATGAGGTTTATGAACAAGGCGAGCATTGGTTGCCGAATGACATGACGGTATACTCGCAAGCCATAACGAGTAGAAAAAGTCGCTTTGGAATATCCTCGTGTCGAATCCGAACTCGATGATATCCCACTCTCGCATCAATCTTGGAGAAAACTCGAGCTCCAGTTAATTGATCGAAGAGATCATCGATACGGGCAAAGGGTACTTGTTCTTACCGCTACTTCATTAAGTGGACGGTAATCAACGCACATGCGCATTGTCCTTTTCGGGACAAAGATTGCCGAGCATCCCCAAGGAGATGAGCTAGGCGGATGAAACCCTTCTCTTGAAGCTCACCCACCGCTTCTTCAACTCCACCAACTCGATTGGGTCCATCCGTAAGGCCTCTTCAAATCGGGCGTACGGAACCAACTCAATGACAAACTCGAGGTCTCGAATCGTGGCATCCTCGAAGGTCGCGGGAAGACATCAACAAAGTCACATACCACCGACTTCACTAATATCTAGAGTGGCTTCGCCTGCGCGAAGAGATGCGGATCCCGCAGCTTTCTGGTAAAAGCGAACTCGCCGCCGAAGGATCGTGAGGTAGATGAGCCTCCTAGTGCAATCAATTTGTCCCATGTGCCGAGACAACCAATCCATGCCTAGGATTACATCTAAGCTCGCCGATCGAAGGAGGATAAGGTTTGCCAAGAATCCTACCCTTCTATCTCAACATGGACATCCCTACACTCGGACTCGGCTCTCATCTCCAACCGGAGAGCGAATGAGCAATGGACCAACAATGGAGTAAAAGAAGACCTCCCACAGCAAAGAAAAGACTCGAAACAAACGAATGAGATGCGCTCAATCAAACAAAATCGTAGCAGTGGAAAGAGTTAACCGAAAGGGTACCCAACACGACGCCGGTGCCTCCCGTGCCTCCTCCGCGGAGATGAGGTTGACGCGCCACTACCCACGCCTTGGGTAGCGGGACAACCTCTCGATCTCGGGAGGACTACCTCCCGCCCGCATCCTCCATTAGGACGAGGGCCGCCCATCCGTTAGGGCAACTATTGGCATAATGCCCTTCGTTGCATGAAAAGCAAGTGACCCGGCACCGGATTGCGGGGCCACCTCGCCGTTCGCAGTACACGTGGATCGGGCACGGCCCGCGGAGGGCGAGGAGTCAGTGCCGGCGGCCTCGGTGGTAGTGAAGCCACGTAACGGGCCTCGGGTAGGCCCGACACGGGACGAGAGGCCGACTGCGCATCACTGGGCCTCCCACTTGCGCTGCGGGACTCGCGCCAGCCGCCGCCTTGTGGTCAAGAACAATGGCCTTGTCCACCAAGGCTCGAAAGTCAAGAAAGTCCACAATGGAGAGCTTGTCTTGCGCCTCGACAAGCCCTCCATGAATTTCTCTCGCTTGGCCTCATCGGTGGCCACCTCGGATGGAGCATAACGAGCCAAGTGGTTGAACTCGCATGTGTACTCCATCACCGACTTACGCCTTGCTTGAGCGCGAGAAACTCCTTCTTCTTCACTTCATTGCGGCAGGATGTGAGCTCGACGGAACGCCGTCCGAACTCATCCCAAGAGACAAGCAGGTGGCCTGGGTGCATGGCCAAGAAGTTCTCCCACCAGAGAGTGCTACCCCGCACTGATGGGAGGCAAGGAGTGCCTGCCCCGTCCAGCATCGAGCAACGCCGAGCTTACGCTCAACTCGACGCAGCCATCATCCGCGCCCAATGGGTCCTCGGACTGAGAACGTGGGGCCGAAAGCGAAGAAACTCACCAAACCCCACGAGATCGATGTCCGCCCCGCCGGATCCCGAGGCACCGGTCGGGCGGAGGTGTTGCGCGCAATAACATCCAGCAGACCTCCTCGCCCTCCGAACGGTTGCGCTGATCAAGAAGGACTCACCATGGTCGGAGGAGGCGGAGCTCCTCATCCAAACCAGTCACGACCACGGCCACATTGCGAGTACCTCCAACCATCCCGGTTCAAGAAAATTAGGTTAGAAACCAAAGCACTAATACTAGAAGTTGATGAAAGCGAAAAGCTAACGATTAGGGGAATGAGATATCACACTAACCGAAAGCCAAACACAGCAAGTAGACAAACTTTAAATGTTTCCAAAGAAGCTCCAAAACAACAAGGAAACTCCAAACCAAGCTCAACTTCTCAATGCCATTAACCCGTATTGAATGAACGAGTAATAGTGTGAGAAGATGAAAATTTCAGCACACTACAACAAGTCTAACACTACTCGAGAGCAAAGTTAAACTAGCGAAATAAGTGTTAGATATTTAGCTAACTAGTATCACATCTTACCCTTTTATTCCCACAAATTTTTAGTTGATTAACCTCTCATTTTCTATCCTATTTAGAACCATTGAGCTTGCTGTCCGGAAATTGAATGATCGCTGTCCAGATTTTGCATCCAAGCCTCCTAGTCGATATCTTCAACTTCCGAAGCTTCAAAACCTAGTGGAGGGCAGCTAGCAATTCAATTTGCCAAACTCATTGGTTCCTAAAACCCAATTAATTAATAACAACTATTTTTGGAGGGAAGGAGAGGAAAACAACTCTTAAAACTCAAATTAGAGCAAGGTGAGATAGAAAGCTAACATAGGTAAGGAGTAAAATCTGAAAACTTACTTAAGCTTTCATAAATCATTTGATACTTTGAAAATAAGGTTTTCAAAATATCCTAAGGACGACAAGCTTGGGTTACTACGGTCGAATGGCTCGATACCAACTTTGTGAGGACCCGGTTTATTCGGCTTGTACTGTTTAACCATCCACTTGGTCCTAATAAAGACAAATCGAATAAACCAAGCCTCGAGATATGTATACTTCCTGCACTGCAGATACACACCTGCTACAAAATCATGCATCAATTCCATTCATACACATAGAGCAAGCAAAAGCAACAATCGAAAGACATAGATAATATAAAGAGAGTTATTACAAAAGAGAGGTCGACTGCCAAATAACACATAAGTAACTAATTTAAACAATGGAAGCAAATGGCCATAAGATGGCGATAAACAAAAGCCAATCGGTGTGCCTTTACCCACAAGGCAACCAACCGACCGCCAAGCTAATCGTCCCAAACAACAAGCAACACACTCACAAAAGTGAGGCCCTTGGGGCTCACCTTCTTCCTCTGCAACAATTAATATTAAGCAAAGCGGATGAGTACAAAACTTGTTTTTGTACTGCAAGACTGACGTGTGAGATAACGTAACTATAATTAACTACATGCAAGCTTTATTTAAGTGGATGAGACTCGACTTATTTTCAAAGATAAAGCAAGTTTTCATTTGCAATAAGGTAATAGATTCAAAGCAAGTTTGTAATTAACTTTTATTGTTCAAATAAAAGAGAAACAATTATAACAATAGATAGATGACAACACCAACCTAGAAGTGACTAACCCATAGTCACCACAACAATAGCATGAAGTACCCTTCATACCACCTGTGTCAAGTTTAAGTTTTTAAAAGGTTGTAGTCTAGTTCTTGCACGACCTACCAAGAATGTCCATAACCTAGGACGAGGCTATTCGAATAGTTTTAACCTGCAGGGTGTACCAATGTACCCACACGATAGACCGCCTTTCCACCAGCCACTGTTAGCATACTTCCTTTGGTATGCAGCGGCTAAGTCTAACAAGACACTTTCCAATGGACGATGCTAATTAAGAGCCGCAACCCACGGGAGAAGGACACATTAGACAGCCTAACCGGTCTGCTAATGCTCCCCTCCAACACCACAAACACACACACACACAAGAACACACCCACCAACCAGCTCATAATTAACACCTCCCAAAGTACTTAGTCAAGAGAGGTTCCATATCCCCCTCGTGTGGTTAGCACACAATAAGCGCTTGGCTTAGTGACACAAGTAACTCGGTCCTTGGGGACTTAGGCACCATTCCAAACACACCCAACAGATCACCTCAACATACCATTGTGCCCAAGCCAAGATATAATTTTTGTTTTCAGTTTTTGATTTGCAAATTGGTAAAATACAAGGGTTGGACATAATGGAATAATAATAGCATTTGTGCGATCAAGATCACCGACTAAGTCGATGATCGCCCAATACTACCGATACTAGGCATGGCTAAGCAACATTTATTCGAAATCTACTAAGTGACAAGAGCTCATCCAACGAACTCTAATCACAACAAATAACCTAGGCTCAGGTAGTAGAGGATAATCATTTACCTACAGATTATGCAACTAGAGGTCTAACTAATCAATTTAACAACAAAATAGCAATGCATACATAGAAGTTAAACAAAATATTAGACTTTAAAAGTAATGAGATCAATGGGAAATGATCAAACCGCTTGTTCGCTGTCGTTGCTCAAACATATGCGGAGGATCGTTCTCTGGTTACCGCAAATGTCGAAGCCTGCTAAAAGCAAAAGAAGCGAGAACAACCAATAAGACGAGCAACACTTAAACAAAAGAGCAAGCAAAATTTATCCAATTGCGACGAAATTTATACACAAGGTAGTCTAAGCTCCTATCTAACCTTAGGAACAAGAACTAACTAAAAAGGATTAGTGAAGAAAAAGATATGATCTAAATACTCATTTTCGGCCAAAATGCTACCCTTAATTAGTAATGTTCATAAAATATTTTCTAGAGTGATTTTGAAGCTGAAATTTTTATGGTAGTTAGCTACTGGTATTATAAGGTTACATGTACATTTGTGGGTCATTTGGAGTTATATTGAAAGAGTTATGATTTGTCTAAATTGTTTAGGGTATTAAACTAACATATGATCCTTATGATTTCTAAAAACAGTAAAATTTGTGAAACCAATTTTCCTAGCAAATACACTATCAGTGGAAGCTAATCCAATTGGATTCATACAAAAAAGAGCTATAGATAAAAAGATATGCATTTTACAAGTTTGCTAAAAGTTCTGAAAAACAGTATTAAGTTCACTTGTTTACTATTTTTGAAAACGGTTTTCCAGGTTTGATCGTGGTCTACAATTATTTTTATATTTAAGTTCAAGGTGTAAGGAAGCTAACAAAATTGGAATCATCTAATTTGGATCTATAGTTACAGAGATACAAAATGACAAGACCCTAAAGTTCTTCAGTTTTGGACTTAGCATTTTCGGGATTTTCCTAACACCGAGACATGGACGATTGAGAGCCGTCGATCTCAGATCGGACGCCCCGGTTGAATCCGAGCGACACATGTAATCGAGCGCGAAGAGGGCGGCGACGTGGAGAGCGAGGGGTCGAGACCTCAGATCGGACGACCACTAATGAGCCACGCCGCTTCGACCGGAGCCCGTCCGACAACGGAGGAGTTCCTGGCCGCGAGCTTGCTCGGCTCGTCGTCGCGCGAATCGCCATGGCGACGCCGCCAAGGGCCAAATGGATCCTAGCACTATTGCGCACCTAAAGGCAGCCGACTTCGCGGAGGTGGACAGGCGGCGGCGACGCGCGGAGCGAGGTGACCGCTACGGGAAACATGGCAACGGCGAAATGGCTATGCCGCGCGCAAATGGGGGGGTGCACGAGCACCAGGAAGGCTCTAGGGACTTAGGGGAAGGGCTCAGCGCCACCGAGGTCACCGGAGGTGAGCCGGCGGCAGAGATAGGCGGCGGCGGGGCAAAATGCCCAGATCCTACACCTACGGAGCTACGGCCGCGCATGAAGGAAACTACCGCGTGCTTGAGCTACTACAAGGGTCCAGTAACTCACCCGGATGACGCGGGGAGGAAGATGCTGCCGGGGATGAGCTGGCAGCGCGAGCTTGCGGCGGCGCAGAAGAGCTTCACCGCGGAGGGGTCAACCTGGGCCAAACTAGCAACACCGGGTGGTACCATGAGCTTCGCAATACCACAGAGAAGCTCCAGGAGGCAGGGATTGGGAAATGGGGTCTTACCAGACCGAGAAGAAAGGGGCACTGGCGTCGCGAGCTCCAAAACTCCAATCCCGCCGCTCGAGAGAGAAACCCAAAATAGGGTGAGGGTTAAGCACCACAGAGGTAAGAGGAAGGAGCGGGAGGAAGAATCGGGCGAGGAGCCACTGGAGCACCGTCGCTGGCAGGAGCTCCAAGCTCGGCAATGGCGAGATGGGCGCTGGGTGGTATGGGCTCGCCTGCTCGAGAGGTGCAAGAGAGAGCTGCGGGAGAGGAAAGGAAGCTAAAGGAGGGGACGCAGGAGCCTAAGTAGCAGTGGGGGGGCACAGGGACCTCAACAGTTCTCTCTCTCACGAGCGAGAGCGACCTCGGGTGCTCTGAGCAATGGGAGTGGGTGAGAGGTCAGGAGAGGCGACTTTGGAAACGGCCGCACGATGAGCATTCAATGCGCGGTAGCAATAGTCGTTGGAGGGCCCCGCCGCGACGACTCCGAGCGGCAGCGGCTCTCAGCGCGCGCGAGAGAGCGAGAGAAGGAGGCAGGGGAGAACCAGAGGAAGGAGACGCAGCAACAGCCGCAAGATCAGGATCCGACGGTTAGAAAGCAAACGCGTCGACGCCTCGGTGGCGAAACCAAGACCACCCGATGGAGATCAAACGCACGCGGCGAGCCACGCCGATGCACCCACCCAGTCGGAGCTGTTAGTTGACTCGGTCGAGTCAAGTTGGTGAGTCTGACTCTAGTCCGCCTCGGCCGCATGAACGAGATTTGACCAATTGGATTTAAATTTTGACTGAGATTTTGAAGATTTAATTGAGTATCAAATCAACTCCAAAATTCATGAAATTTTAACTCGAGCTTGCTTACCTGGGGTTTACCTCCATAAAATTTCAGAGGTTTTTGTGCACTGAAATTTTCTCAAGAAATTCCGAAGGTTAAAACAGAGGTTTGACCAAGGTTTGACTTGCCTCTAAAATATTTCAAATAATTTCCAAAAATTATGAAATAATTCAGAGGTGTCACCAAGCAACCCTAGAACCCAGGAAAATTATTACCAAGGGTTTGACAAAAGATTTGACCAAGGAGGTTGTTGACTTGATAAATGAGGGTTTTGCTTTAGAATTTTCCAAAATTCTTTTACAAGAATTTTCAGAAAAGTTCAAAAGCACAAGGATGTAAGAAAAGTTTTAATTTACCCTCAATTTCTTACATTTGAAACACAAGCCAAAATGGGGATGTTACAATCTCGTCGCCGCTCTGACCACCCTCGGGTTGCTTCAAGGTGTCCTCTGCATTCCTTGCACCACCACCGTTCCTATGCTCGCCTCCTTCCTCTTCGGGCGCCGTTGAACCGTCGCCGCTTGGCCATACCTCCCTTCCACCACTATCGTTGTCGCCGCCGCCACCCTCCCCATGCCGTCACCTCCAGTAGCATCCCCACCACCCCAGCAACCCATTTTATCCCTTGGCCGCCGCTCGTCGTCGCTACCGTGTGCAAGTCGCCGGTCAAAACCTCCTTTGTTTCTCTCTCTTACATGTGGATCCCATGTGTAAGCCTCTCTTTCTCTCTCTTACAGCCAGATCCTTTTTATTTTTCGACCGAAGGAATATTACCTTAATATTTTTCTCTCTCTCCTTTTCCTTTCCTGCAAATCTTCTGATAGTCCATTCTCGTTTGTCCGAACTCCATTTTAGTCTGTTCAAATTCATAAATTCATCTAAAATTGAGATCTTTCTTTTAGAGCTGGTTTTTGATATTTTTGGATTTTATTTGATTTTATTTTGGATTTATTTGTGCTTTGCCTGCTGTTTTCTCTCTCGTTTAGACGACCTGTTTCAATGAGCAGGAGTAGAAGCAAGCTTTGAAGATCCAAGTATGGTAACTGAGCAAAGCCAGGGAAAGTCATAGTATTTTGATCATATTGAACCTATAATTTCAAAATTATATTGTTTTTGTATTAAAATGCATGTTATCTTTATATCAACTACTTTTAGGAATAGTTAATCACCTATTTGTCATTACGCCTCATTTGATTATTTGAATACCATAAATCATTTGTCACCTTAGGTTGGTTAATTTTAGTTGGACATATTTGTACCACCAACATTGGTACCATAGAGATGTTTAGTCATGCTTAATTACGATGGGCTCATGATTACATGTTAAATAATGTTGTATTTGACTTAATGATATATGGAATTGTGGTGCGATGCCATTTTTCTACAACAGTGGTGTGATATCACTGTTGTGTCGATTGTGGTGCGATGCTGTGAGGACCCCGGTTTATTTGGCTTGTAATGCTTAACCATCCATTGGTCCTAGCACCACAAATCAGATAAACCAAGCCTCGAGATATGTATACTTCCTGCACTGCAGATACACACTGTTACAAAATCATGCATCATTTCCATTCATTCACGTAGAAACGAACAAGCAACGAGCTAAAAGACATACTTAATATAAAGAGTTATTACAAAAGAGAGGCCGACCGACCAAAAGACATACAACTAGATAAGTACACATCGGAAGCAAAAGTGCCATAAGATGGCGATAAACAAAAGCCAATCAGTGTGCCTTTACCCACAAGGCAACCAACCGGACCGCCAAGCTAGTCGTCCCTAAACCGCACATCTCGCAAAAATAAGGCCCTTGGGGCTCACCTTCTTCCTCTACAACAAAACAATTAAGATAGCATCCGAGTACAAAATTGTTTTTGTACTGCAAGACCGACATGTGAGATAACAGAACTATAATTAGCTACATGCAAGCTTTATTTAAGTGGATGAGGCTCGACTTATTTTCAAAGATAAAGCAAGTTTTATTTGCAATAATGTAGTACATTTAAAAGCAAGTTTGCAATTAATTCTTATTGTTCAAATAAAAGAGAAACAACTATAGCGATAGGTAGATGACAACATCGTGGAAGTGACTAACCCAATAGCCACCACAACAATAGCATGAAGTACCCCTTCATACCACCCATGTCAAGTTTAAGTTTTTTAAAAAGGTTGTAGTCTAGTTCTTGTGGGAAATAACCAAGCGTGTCCATAACCTAGGACGAGGCTATTCGAATAGTTTTAAACCTGCAGGGGTGTACCAATGTACCCACACGATAGACCGCCTTTCCACCAGCCACGGTTAGCATACTTCCTTTGGTATGCGGGCACGGCTAAGTCTAACAAGACGCTTTCCAATGGACGATGCTAATTAGGAGCCACAACCCACGGGGATAAGGACACATTAGACAGCCTAACCGGACTGCTAATGCTCCCCTCCCACACACACACACACACACACACACACACACACACACACACACACACACACACACACACACACACACAAGAACACACCCACCGACCAGCTCATAATTAACACCTCCCAGAGTACTTAGTCAAGAGAGGTCCCATATCCCTCTCGTATGGTTAGCACGCAACAATTGCTTGGATCAATGGCACAAGTAACTCGGTCCTTAGGGACTTAGGCACCATTCCATTCACACCCAACAGATCACACCAACATACCATTGTGCCCAAGTCAAGATATAATTTTTGTTTTCAGTTTTTGATTTGCAAAGTAGTAAAACACAAGGATTGGACATAATGGAATAATATAAGTATTTGTGTGATCAAGACCATCGACTAAGTCGATGATCGCCCAATACTACCGATAACTAGGCATGGCTAAGCAATATTTATTCAAAATCTACTAAGTGACAAGAGCTCATCCAACAAACTCTAATCACAGCAAATAACCTAGGCTCAGGTAGTAAAGGATAATTATTTGCCTACAGATTATGCAACTAGAGGATTAACTAATTAATTTAACAACAAAATAGCAATGCATACATAGAAGTTAAACAAAATATTAGACTTTAAAAGTAATGGGATCAAATGGGAAATGATCAAACTGCTTGCCTGGCTGCTGCTACTCAATATGCTGCAGAGGGTCACTCTCAAGGATGGCACAATCACCGGAACCTACCGAAAGAGCGAAAAAGAACCGATAAGAACAAAGAAATCGAAAAAGACTCCAAAACCAAAATGCTCCAAATGCTCTGAAAAATTTTCATCAGTAAGAGCATGATTTATAACAAATTTAGAAACAAGAATCAACTCATTTGGACTCTCAATGCAAAAGTTATGATCAAAACAATTTTGCTCAGCTGGAAAAATTGCAATCTGTTACTGTTCAACATAATTAAATTGTTTGGTGAAAATTTCTAGAAAGGTGGTGTAGCTGAAATTTTTATGGTAGGTAGCTACTGACATTTTAAGGTTAACACAAGTGGTCTCACCTCATTTGGAGTTAAAATGATTTAGTTATGATTTTTCAAGTTATGAAAATGAACAAAACTAATTTGCATGCGAAATCTTGTGGGAAACAGTAACATGCCTAAAGTCAGTTTTATTAATAAGTTTATTACTAGAGGAAGCTAACAGAATTGGATTCACTCAAAAGGAGTTAAAATGAAAAGTTATGCACATTTGAAAATTAGAACACTTAAACACTTTGAAAACTTGGAGCTCTGGAGGTCCGAGGAGCTAGCGAAAGGAGGAGGTCGGACCGTCGATGCTTTGGATCCAACGGTCACAGAGCACCGATGCACACGCCGCACCAGCCACGCGCGCATGAGGAGGTCCTCGACGGTGGATATCGAATCCAACGGTCCCGACCATGGAGGCACAAAGACGCGCGAAGGATCTCCTCGCGCACTAGGGAGGTCGTGGCCGCCGATCGGGGATCTGGCGGTCCCGAGCTCCACGAGGAGGTCCTACACTATCTCACTAAGGGGGAGGTCCGGACGGTTAAGATCTCCGAGGGGAGGTCTTAACGGTCTAGATCTGAGCAGAGAGAGGACCTAAACGGTGAGCTTAACAAATGAGAGGTCTTGACGGCTAGGATCTCACCGAGGAGGTCCTAAACGGTCACGATCTCAATGGGGAGGTCCTAAGCGGTTTTTAACAGAGAGAGGTCCGACGGCTTAGATCTCCTGTGGAGGTCATAACGGTCCAGATCTCGAGGCGGGGAGGTCCTAAAGCCACGATCTAAAGGAGGAGGTCCTAGACGGTCAAGATCTCGAGGAGGAGGTCCCAACGGCTAAGATGAAGCGAGGAGGTCCTAGACGGCCAAGATCTCAGGGGAGGTCCCGAACGGCTAAGATGAAGCGAGGAGGTCCTGCGGTTTCTTGATAAGGATCCGAGGTGGTCTTTTTGCAAAGAGGACCTCAGGGGTGGTCTTTTTGCAAAGAGGACCCCAAGTGGAGGGTGATCCTAACGGCTGGGATTAACCTACGGAGGTCTTTAACGACCAGGATACGATTAGGGGGAGGTCCTGGCAGCTAGAGACTTAGACTAGGAGATCTAACGGTCCAGACCAACATTGAAGAGGTCATGAGCGGCTAAGATCACCACAGGGAGGTCCTAGGACTAAAGCGATTACAGAACAAAGGATCTACGGTTAGATCTAAACACGAAGCGATCACTAAGGGCTAGGATTAAAACTAAAGAGGTCCTGGGACATAAGCTTTTACAGACAAGATCCTACGGTGCGGATCTAACACGGGGAGGTCCTGGAGGGCCACGATGACCCCGAGGAGGTCCAGTGATTTAACAAAATCACGACAAAAGTACAGAGCACCGGACTCTCATCACCGGCTCGTCACCGGCAGCCACGGCCACAGCGGCGCGGACCCACCAGGGCAAAATGTTCGCAATACTATTGCGAACACTTTGAGGGCATTTTTGTCGCCGGAGACGACCTAAATCGCCGGCGAGCCGGAACGAGGTGGAGAGCAAAGTACGGGAAAAATGAAACTAACTCAGACCTTCGCCGCGACTTAAACCGAGGGGTGTTCGAGCTCGAGGGAACAGAAAGGAATTCACCGCAGCACAGGGGAGGTCCGAGGTGCTGGGAAGGTCCTGGCGGGAGGGGCGTGTCACCGTAAAGACGATAATGACGACACGGCGGCTCGAGCAAAAAGAGCAACGTCGCAACATCAAAACGAGTCCCACATAGCTCCGAGGTGCTTCAGAGCAAGGAATCGGGAAGGAGCTCCACCTGCAACAGGATGAAGGAGGCGATTTTCACCAAAAAGGGGAAACCCAAATTAGCAAAGGACTCAAGACACAAACCGAAATAGGATTAGTGTCAACACTCCAGAGACCAGAGGAAGGAGCCGAGCAAAAGTTTGAAGAAAAGAGCCACTGGAGCACCGGGTGCACTGTGAGCTCAAGCTTCGTGAATGGTGGCCAAGGGTGATCTTGGCGATTGAGCTTAAGCAAGAAGAGAGGGTGCCAACTGGGGGTTGCGGAAAGGTGAAAGGAGGGCAAAGAAGGGGAGCCGGGTGCTTAAGTAGCAGAGGGGAGCTCGGTCCACAACGGCTCTCTCGCACGGGAGGTCCAGCTACGGTCATGGGAGCTGAGCGACGGGAGCAGGTAGAAAGAGACTTCTGTGGCAAGCCTTGAGCACAATAAATGCATGCCAGCGAGGAGTAGTTGGGGAGGTGACTAGGCGCCGCTCTCCTCGCCGACTTCACCGCCGCCGCATACGCACGTGGGCGAAGCGGAGGAAGAAGATGACCAGCGGCGACATCGGGCCCACAGTCGTCGCGCAGAGCGGCTCGAGTCGGGTGCTGCTAGTTGGTTCGGCCGAGTCACTGACTCGAGCCCGAGCCCGACCCGCGCCCGAGGAATAGTGCAAACCCATTAGGGTTTTGATTTTTAAAGCTGAAACTTTGCATATTTAATTGGGATAGCAAAACAACTCTAAAATTTCTGAAATTTTAACTGGAGCTTGCTAACTTTAGAATTAACCTCCCATAAAATTTCCAGAGATTTTGGTGTGCTAGAATTTCCTCAAGAAATTCCAGAAGGTTATCTCCGGGGTTTGACTTGCCTCTAAACTGTTTCAAATCATTTCAAAAAATTATGAAATAATTCAGAGGTGCCACCAAGCAACCCTAGAACCCAGGAAAAATATTTCTAGAGCATTATCACAAGATTTGACAAGATGATCTTTGCCTTGAGAGAATTGAAGGTTTTGATTTTGCATTTCCCAAAATTCCTTTGCAAGAATTTCAGAAAAGTTCGACAACAGAAGGGAGTAAGAAAAAGTTTTAATTTCTACCCATTTTCTTACATTTGAAACACAAGTTGAAAATGGGGATGTTACAGATGCCGCTATTATAAAATTGTGTGCCATAGTTGGGATTGTCACTGGTCTAGTTGAACAAAATGATTTACGCTCAAGCGAGTGATCGTGTAGTAAAGGGGGTGCGTGAGGCACATTGTTTTGGATGAGGTACTCTCGCCTGAGTTTTTTTAGATAATAGAAGAGAAAAACTCTCCCCCGGCCTCTGCATCAAGGATGCACACAACCCAATTTATTATAAAGTCAAAAGTCAAAAGTAAGTCTTGCCTAAGTAACTTGTCAAGGACTTAATCTTGTGCGCCATTGAACTGAGCCATATCGTATAACCACATGTCCAATATGGGATGGATATGGCTAACTAATTAGCAATGTCTTAATTCTGATTCTATTTTTGAAAGGATGAGTTCTGGGATGGATACTCACAATTGCGCAAGAGGGGGCCCTGGCTGGTAGTGATGACATTCAGTGTTGAAACCTTAGCGAGCAGAACTGGGTTGGGAAGGAGCTTTGTAAAGGCCTTGTGTTAAGCACTTAGTTGCGCACCTTCGAAAGTGTGAGTACGGATATTATAAGTTGATTTATCTCTTGTGGGTAAAGCTGTACAACCTCTGCAGAGTTAAAATTATTCAAACAGTCGTGTCCATGGTCATGGACGTACTCGGGGATTTCACACGAGAAGTAGAGTTTCATTATAAAAATATGTCGGTTGGTGAATGAGAGATTCATTAGTGAATGTGATGTTCACGTGGTGGATGGGATATTCACTTGGTGGTTTGGTTGGGAAGTGAGCGGGAGGGGAGGTTCATTGTTTACTGCAAAGAAAATTGTCTATTTATTTATTATTCTTTCAATTACGTATTTCAATCTATTTATTGTATTTATCGTCAATACTGCTTTCTGCAAAAGAACCACACAACTAATCCTTTGTTCAAGCCCTACATGAATATCAATTGCATACTGTTTCCTACGACTTGTCCAGTACTTTATGTACTCACGGTTTTAAACTTTGCTGCTTAGTTAAAAATATCAAGTCGCTCAAGAGTTCTACGAAGAGTTATTCAAGGTTTTATAAATAGGATGCGTTCTCCACTTGATTGCCTATAGGCATGTTGATTGGCTTTTCCAAGTTTTCTATTTCACTACAAGAGTTTATTTATTTCTTTAGCCCTGCGTGGCAAGTTAAGTAAATGTTGACCTTAAGGTCCATTTATTATTACTATTGTTATTTTGAGATCTTTTTAATTAAATCGATAAATGGGTGGTAGTTCATCGGTGTTTCCTGTGTGAGTTAGCTATTGATCTGGGACTAGTTCAGAATACATAGAAGGTTTTGGATGTGTAAATCTGGGTCCTGACACAATCAAACACCATGTTCTCTAACATGTGTTCACATTATTGGTTCGATATTCCCATATCCATGACCGGTGAAATTTGGTCATCAATCAATACATGTGCTGATCGATAAGTCACTAGTGTCCCAACCTGTGACATCCGACCAAGGATACATTTAGAATGATATCATATAACTTAAATAGCTTCACCAACAAGTCATATACTTGTTAATCTTTATAAATGATAATTTATTCAAGGAATACAATAACATTTATTTTATAACTCATAAACATAGACGTCATACAACCATCTCTACGATTGCCTCTAGGGCATATCACCAACACGTGGGGTGTGACGCACCGTGGATCACCCCCCGATCCACGAACAGCTAGGCTGCCACGTCCCTCGCCGGCCTACGACAAAATGTAAGCCGGATGGTTCGCCTCATCCTCTCTAGGAACCAGTCCATGAGGTCTCTGATCTCCTGCATCGTCATGCTGAAGCGCTCCCTGAGCATCCGAGTACTAACAAAGGTCGCCATCTTGTGCATCTCGTATGTGAGATCGTTCTGTACACAGAATCAGCAAGTTAGAAACCGAAAATATGCGTAGGAAATAAGAAGTATGGACTATTTAATACGTACCACGCGATGGAATACGACATCCGGCTGGGTAGGGTACATGTCGATCGTCGCGGCCTCGTGGTGTGGTGGGTCGTCCATGACCCCGACGCAACGAACCCTCATCTGAGTGGAGTACCTGAAGAATCTAGACTCACTATTATGAGTTAATGGAGTATTTTGGTAATTAGGGCCTGTTTGGTATGGCTCTGCTCTAAGTTTTTGCAGCTCCAACTCCAGCTTCATTCTTGGATACACTCCTATGAGAAGTTAGAGTAGCCTAAGTTGGTGTTTGGTTAGAAAATTGGATCTAGCTCCAGAAATGATAAGGATCATTGTAAAAAGACTGCATGTGAGACCCCGGGGTATTTAGCTTGTAATGCTTAGTCTTCCACTTGACTCTAGCATCACAAACAAAATATCCCGTGCCTCAGGCAAATGTGTACCTCCCAGAATTGCTGTACACACACCCTTTTACAAAATCATGCATCAATTCCATACAAGCACATAACCAAAGCAAGAACAAAAGACATACATAATAGAGTCATTACAACAAGGGCCAACCGACCATAAGACAAGCTAAAGAGCTAAATAAACAGCGAAAGCAAAAACCATAAGATGGCGATAAACAAAAGCCACGGTTTGCCATTACCCACAAGGCAATCCGACCAGGCCACCAAGCTAGTCGTCCAAAGCTAAGTCCTGTCTCACAAAAGTCGATCTCTTGGGATCAACCTCCTCTACAACAATTAACAATGCAAATGAGTACAAAAATATACTGCAAGACTTACGAGTGACAAGCCTAGATATAACTACATGCAAGCTTAATCAAAGGAGAAGGCTTTAAGGTTCATTTTCAGCACAGCGCTTTTATTTGCAATAAGATACTAGATTGAAGGCAGTTTTAACAAGCTATTTTTAATGGTTCAAATAACAGCTAGACAATAAGTAATAACATAGAGACATCCCGAAGTGACTAACCCAATAGCCACCACAACAATAGCACGAATTACCCATTCGCACTCACCCACATCAAGTTTTAATGAAAAGTTATAGTCTAACTCTCGAAAGACCTCCTAAGCGTGTCCATAACCAATGACTTGGCTATTCAAATAGATTGTACCGCAGGGGTGTACCAATATACCCACACTTCGCATCGCCTTTTGCCAAGCTATTTAGGATACTTCCTTTGATATGCCGGCACGGCTAAGTCCTACGAGATATTTTCAATGGATTGTATTAATTAAGAGTCACACGTATGGAGGTTAACCCTTAGTGAACCGCCGTTACGTGCTCCCACTAAGGACCCACACGTTGAGTCGACGACCGCCCACCAAGCAATCGCGGTGCTCCTGGTTATGGAGAACCTAGAAAGGAACACATCCCTCTCATCCCAACAACAAACATTTTTCTCTATAACTACCACTAACGACTCATTAATTAACACCTCCCAAAGTATTAGCATGTAAAAATACTTGGTTTAGTGTAACAAGATGTTCGGTCCTTGTTGACTCGGGCACCATTCCATTCACACCAAAAGATCACACCATCACGCCAATGTGCCTAAGTCTAAAATATTTTATTTTCAGTTTTAGACTTTACAAAATAACAAAGCACAAGGTGCTGGACATAATGTAATAATAAGATTTGTGTGATCAAGGTCATCGACTAAGTCGATAACCGCCCAATTCTACCAGTAGCTAAGCATTGCTAAGCATCAAAACGTAAGGACAATAAAAAGAGCATAAATCATCCACTGGGCTCTAATTCACCAGTGAGAATATTATCTTAGGTTAGTGGCAGGGGTGTATAATTTCAGGGAAACAATGCATTAGGATTAGCTACCTCTAATCGGCAAAATTAACTTTGACACAAAGAAGCATGCATACATATTCTTTGCAAACAAGATATTAGAATTTAAAAGTAATAGGATCAATATGATCAAATGAATGCTACATTTGCTTGCCTTGCTGGAGATCACTTGCTTACTGCAGAGGGTCGCTTTCATAATCAACGAACTTGTTGGGACCTAATGAAAGAAACAAAAAGAACCGATAAGAACGAAGAACACCGAAAAGGCTAAAAAACGAACAGTAAGAGCATGATTTTTAAGGAATTTAGCAACAAGAATCAATTGATTTGGATTCTTAATGCCAAAGTTATGGCCAAAACAAATTCAGTCGGTTGGAAAAATGCTGAAAAAGTCATCTCGGTTACTATTCATCCAAAATTAAATTTTTGGCACAAATTTCCAGAGAGGTGGTGCACCTGAAGTTTTTATGGTAAACAAAGAAGCACATGAGATGAACAACACAACTCAATTCACCTCATTTGGAGCTAGGATGTATTTTCTATGATTTTTCAAAGATATGAAAAGGTGCACAAGATAAATGCAACCACAACCACTTAAGAGGTTGCAACAAGCCTAAAACCTATTTTACCAGTAAGCACACTAACAGAGGAAACCAACAAACTTGGTTTCACTAAAAAAGGATCTACAGAGAAATACTACAGAGAAATACTTATGCATTTTTCAAATTAAATGAATTTTTAGGGCAATAATAAAGCTAAACCGAATTTAAACCCACTAACAACATTTTCTGGAACAAAACCAAGCTTCCAATCATTTTTAGATTAAAGCTTAGTTAAAACTAGAGCTAACAAAATTTGAATCAACCGAAAGGGAGTTAAAACGAATTAGTTAAGCAATTTTAAAGTTTAACACAATTAACAGTTCACAAATAAAGGTTTCGAGGTTTTATTTTATACTAACTCAAAGCGGAAAAACGTGGGCCGTTGATCTAGAATCAGACGGCCCATGCGAACGGACACATTTAGCGCGCGAGCAGCCCACGCTCAAACTCAACCGTTGGATTAAATCGAACGGCCCAAAATGGATGAGACGCTGGGACTTTCGAAAGCCTCAACAAATCTGGAGCGTTGATCTAAGGATGGATGGCTCAGAGCGGAGGTTCCGTTCGGAGGTCCGAATGTTCACACGATGTGAGCCACAGATCTAGAAATGGACGGTCCACAACGATTTGGAACGTTCGGTGGCCCGAACGTTCCAACAGATCTAGACCGTTCATCTCAAAACGAACGGTTCAAGATCAACAGAGCGCAACGCACACACACACACACACAGAGGGTTAAGTGCACGGGGCCCGCACGTCAGTGACTTTAAGCCATTTTTAGGACATCCATTAACTGTTAAGTACTGATTAGCAATTAATGAACTCAATCTTTGTCCTAAACGGCAAGTTACAAGGATCGCGGCGCGTCGACAACGAGTCCAAAGGCAAAGGCGAGGCTCACTGCCGACGACTCCGGTCACGACGGCACAAACCAAAGACTGGAATGGGTCCGCAATAGCCTTGCGCACCCACAGAGAGTAATCTCAAAGGCGAGCTGGCCTAGAACGGGCGGGCCGAGAAGAGCGGTGGTGCAAAGCACGCCACGACAACAATAAAGCAAAGCTCCGCAGCTGGTTCAAGGAAGCGAGTGCCCGAGCATCTATGGACTACCAAGGAGCTACCTGAGCACATGAGAGGTATAGAGGTGGACGGAGGAGCTTTGGTGACGGAGAACCGCACCGGCGCTGTGGAAGATGACGCGGAGAAGGTAGCCTGAGCAAAAAGAATAGGACCGCGTGGTAAGGTTAGCTTCATAAAGGCATAGAGATGGTCCCAGTGCAATTAATTTTGAAATGAAGTAGCTTACTGGAGTTGAGGACGAAGGGGGGGGGGGGTTGTTCTTCGGCCGCAACGAATCAAATCCAAAATTTGGCAAATCTTGTGAATGCCAAACAAAATTGGATTAGGGGATTGGACGAAGGTGATGCTGGGCGCAAGGCGACGCGAAAGGATTTGCAAAGGAACCACTGGAGCGCTGTCGGCGACGAAGAGCTCCACAGCTGACAATTGCGGAAAGGGGATTCTCTAGTTTGGAGCTCACTTGAACAGAGAGGGAGCTAGGCAAAGCTACGGTAGACCAAGGCGGTGCTAAAAGAGAGAAGAGAAGAAGCTCAAGGGCTACTTATAGCTGGGGAGCAAGGAAAAGAGCAAGGCGAAGCTCCACGGGTGGGCTCGGTCCAAGCACTGCCATGGGGCGAGAAGAAGCGACGGGAGCAGGTAGGAATGAGACTTTGGGGGTGAAAACCTGTCGCACATTAATTTGGCTAAGAGTTGTTGTCGATGACGCACGGAGATGACAAGGTGCTGGAGCTCTACTCCCCCATGCCCTGTCGCTCACGTACGGCCACGACCAGAGGAAGGAGATGACCTGTTTGGCGAGGGCCCATCGGTCAGTGAGAGAAACGAGCGGCTCAGGTCCAAACAGTGAACGGTTGAGCTGAGTCAAAGACACGAGTCAAACACTCCCCACGGTCGGATTTGAAATGGACGGCCACGATTGAAAGAAACTTAGCGGTCCGATGGAGAAAGAACGGTGGAGATCGACTTAGCCATCCAGAGGTCCGAACGCCCAAGCGATCTAGATCATCCAAACGGAATCCAACGGTCCAAAGCAAAGTGCCTTTTAACCGCCCGCCGTACGCTTAGTTGGTTGGGTCGAGTCAAGTGGCTCTGCCTGGAACAGAGCGACCGGCGCAAAGGGGCGACACACTCCAACGGTTGATTAAGATCCAACTGTTAGAAATCGCTGGCGATTTAGTGGTCCGAACTACCGTAACATCCCAAAGTGTCGTTACCAAAATAAAATAAAATAAAGTTATTGTTTTATTGGATTTTCAAAATTTGATAGAGTTCTATTGCTTTATTTGATTTTTTTAAAAAAATTTAAAAGTCAAAGGTAAAATTTATTTGAAGTTCTTGAAGTTTTATTTTGTTTGATATGAAAATAAAAATTTAAGTAATTTCTAGAATTTTTCGGCATTTTAAAAGCTTTTTCCTAAATATTTTAAATCAAAATATTTTATTTGCAAAATTAAAACCAACTTTAAGTTGGAGATAATTTTATTAAGCCCAAAATAAATAATAGAATTTCTGTGAATTTTTCTAAATTTTTGGGTTTATTTTGCTATTTCCTAAAGCCTAAATGAATTACTGTAATTATTTTAATTGAGAAATGAATTTAAAACCCTAGTCGGCCTTGGGCCTAGACCGCCCGCCCACCTCCTGCTCCGCCGCTCCTCTCACCGATTCTCCCGATCGTCCGATTTAAATCGGATGGCCAACACACCGACACGCCACTTACTTGATTCTCGCCACCCGATCTCAACCGCCGCCCGCGCCCATCTTCCTCCCCATCTCCTCCTACCTCCAAGCGCGCACGCGCCCACCATGGTCGCCGCGCCAAGCTCCACAACGGCCGACCCTTAATCGCCTCGCCCCCGCGCCCACGCGCATGACCCGGCGCCCCAACCGCCTCCACCCCCACGTTCTTCTCCCCCTTCTCCACGCACGATCTCGCCCGCGCGCCCCAACGGCCGCCGCCATAATCGCGAGCACGATCTCCTCGCCCCGGCCCCCTCTGCCTCTATAAATAGGAGCACGGTGAGCCCCTCTCTGCATGCATCTTCTTCCCCAACTCTTAGCGCCTCTCCTCCTCTTCTCCAGCCTAGATCAAGGTCTTTCTCCGCCGGCCACCGCAACTTTGGACCGACGATTTCGCGCCATCGCCGACGCCGTGCCTCTCCGACGACACCACCGACATCACCGCCTTAGAGCTATCTCGCGCGACGCTAAGCCGCCGAACGCCGCCCGAAGTCGCCGCCGCCACGACCCGAACATCTCCGCCGCCTTTCGAGCTCGCCACCGACCATCCGCCGTGCCCTTCCGCAACCGAGGTGAGCACCAAGATTAGTAAAACCCGCTCGTTCTTTTGGTACCAACCACGGCCGCTGGGACGCCGCCAATCTCCGGTGACCCTCGGGCCAGGAGCGCCGCCGGCCCTATGCCTACGTGGCATGCCACCGAGGCGCCACCTCCTCACCATGTCACCCCCTCGTGCTCGCGTGTCCGCCCACGTGGCGCATTGCGTGTCACCGACGTGGCTCGGCCACCTCACCCATTTTTGTCCACGTGGCCACCACGTTTTGGCCTCGTCACGCCCGCGTGGCAGCCTCCACTGTCGTGTGCACCGAGACCATGGTAGACCGTTGACCGGTCGTGGGCCTGGTCCATTGACCACGTGCCCACATGTCAGCGACCATCCCCTTTTCCTTTAGAAAAAGAATTCGGCCGGAAATCCAATTTTCTGTGTGCTGACGTCAGCCTTGCGCAATAAAGCCATTTTCCTTTAGAAAAATAATTCCCAAAATTCAGAAAAACCCTAATTTTATCATTTTATGTATTTTCAAACTTCCAGAGCTCATATCTTTTGCATCCGAACTCCGATTGAGCCCATTCAAATTTCTAAATTTATATAAATTCAAGATCTAGCTAACTAAACCAAAATTATTCAATTTGAAGTTAATTTGAATCTTATTTGAATTGAGTTTGAATTTGGCTTATTTTCACAGATAGATTTAATGACTTTGATAGTCGATTTGACGCCGCTTGAGAGCAACTATTTGAGCAAGGCAAGTTACATTCTTGATCATAGTTGCACCCATTATTTTAAATTATTTAAATTTTGTTTCAAATTATTACTGCATGTTTATTTATATTCAGTAATTTAAATTTCTGTTTTAAATTTATAGTTTTGCCTAAAATCCTTTGTATGGCCAATTTTGATAATCAAATCAAACATGTTGTCGCTCTAGATAAAAACCTAGTTGATACAATAGTATGAACTAGATCATTTGGAAAATATTGTGCTTAGCCATGCTTATAGACCAAATATGTTTCATTTGGGGAATTTCGGCCAAAAATCAACTATTGTTTAAATGGTACCCTTGGCATTGGTGTGTCATGGGAGTTTTATAAATGACTTTGGAAAATGAAATAAAATGATGGTTTGGACTTGGGCGAAATGGTTGTCGTGGGTGCAGTTTATGCACGGCTCAACCGGTAGGTTGAGGCCTGTGGTTCCGTTGGTTGTCGCCTAGGTCAATTAAGGACCGGTCTTCGAGCCGCATTTTGCTGAGCCACATCGTACTACCACATGTCTTGTATGGGCAGGACTTGGCTAATTAATTTGCAAAGTACCATTATGGTCGTTCCTATTGATGCGGTGGGTAGTCTTTCATGACTTTTGTTAGTCCCACCTGGCGCAAGAGGCGGTCTGAACTCTGCAGACGGGTAGTCCAAAGGGGGCGAAACCTTAGCGAGGGAGGACTATGGTGGAATGATGCGTTGTAAAGGCCTCGTGATGATCACTTAGTCGCACACCTTCTAAGTGTGTCGATTTAACATTAAAAGTTGATTATCTCATGTGGGTAAAGTTGTATAACCTCTGCAGAGTGTCAATCTATTCGAATAGCCATGTCCACGATCATGGACATGCAGGCAAAGCCACTCAAAGTTAGACTTTGATTTAGATTTCAAAATGTTTTTGTAAAGCAATTTTGTCATGGATGGGTGTCTATGAGAAAAGTTATGGGTTGGAGCCCTGGGTTGGTGCCCGTGTTTACGTTGGTGTTAGGTTGGTGCCTACACTATCTTTATCAATTAAAAATAAATTTTAGATTTTATAAAAACTTGAGCTTTTGAACTTAGTAGTAAATTTAATGACAAATGCTGTTCTTGCACAAATAACCCTATAAGCCTTCCTTTGTTACATCCATGTATGCATGTCATTATGTTATTTGACGGGTGTAACTTGCGAGCACGGAAGTTGTGCTCATACTTGCTTAATGCAAACAAATTTCAGAGGAGAAGGACTTCGCCTGTGTGTGGATCGTGACGATTAGGCCGCTACCCCACCGATTGCTCGTGGTAGATCACCGACTCACTACTTTTTCATCGCCTTCCACTGTGTTTATTTAATGTTGCCCTGTAAGGCTATCTTGTAATCAACTCTGTGGTTATTTAATAAATTTTAGTGTTTATGGTTGTGTTATCACATTTGTTTACTGTGTGAGTTAGCCACTGATCATTGGACTAGTTCAGTTATGCACAGAAGATCAGGGATGCTACTCCAGGGTCTTACAACGGCCCAACGAACAAAGACCGTCCGATGGAGACCCAACGGTTGAGAATGGATCGCGCGTTCGGGAGTTCGAACAGCACAAGGAGCGCGAGCGGTTCGATTGAAATCCAACGGTTGGAAATCGATGCGCGCTTAAAAGGGCTCGGGACCAGGCGCAAAAGGGTTGGGTTCGACCAAGTCAACAGGTTGGGCTCGGGTCTGACCTGAGTCCAACAGCAAAGTTGATTAGGGTTTGAATTTGAAGCTAAAACTTGGAAGAATTTTTAGAGGTAGCAAACAAACTCCAAAGATTCTGAAATTTTGACCGGAGGTTCCTAGCTCCAGGATAGACCTTGTATAAAATTTTCAGAGGTTTTTATGCACAACATTTTTCTCTAGAAATTCCTTAAGATTCAGATCAAGGGTTTGACCAAAGAATAGAAAGATTTAACTGGCCATTTTGAAATAGCAAATAATTTCTAAAAGTTTTGAAATTTTTCAGAGGAGCCACAAGGGTGATCCAGAAGGTAGGGAAAACATTCCCAGAGGATGGTCACAAGATTTGCTTTTAAAAGTTTTTTAAAAGGGCTATGCTTCTAAACAAATGTTTTTGAATTTAATACATCCTTTGAAAAGGTTTCAGAAAATTCAAATGACAACAAGATGCAAGAAAGGTTTTAATTTCTTCTCATTTTCTTACATTTGAAACACAGACTAAGATTTGGGTTGTTACACTGCACTACCCTTGTTTTGTGACTTGTAACCTTTTTTAATTGCTTAATTTATAACAGTTTAATAAGTTGATTTCTGTCATACTGTGCTTTTGTTTTTTGGCCATGTTATGCCATGTAGTGCCATGTTTTTCGCTCACATTCAAAAATGTTACTTGAAAAAAAATACAACATATATAAACAAACAAAGTTTATAAAAAAGTTATAATTCAATAATTATCTTTTCTAAAAAAAAATCAATGAGTATCACAACAAAAGTCCATAAGAGAGGCAAGGAGGCAGGAGATGACGTTCACAATTTTCCTCATCTTTATTAATCAAATCTACTGTTCCAAGTCCGAAAACCACTACATCAAATGGGATGAACGAAATGAAAAGAAAAAAACATCCAAAGGCAGCTCGCCTAATGCAACTTCTACAATTCTCTAAGGCTTGCCCGCCTCTCGTATGTTGACATTGAGCTATCTCCTTCTACATAAACCTGTATAGACAAAACATAAAGGATTCTTTAGAACTATAATGATTTGTGAAGACCTTGAGTTTGGTTTTACTCTATTACACTCAACCCCTACCACAAGAACTCACTAGGTCCATGAAAGGAGTAAGAACCAATCCTGACCATTACTTTACATTTGCAAGACTGAAATGGTATCATTCCTCATCACGGTAATGTGCCTTGCAATTACTAAGCCCATCACTAATTCATAAAAGTATAAAACAAATTCAATCATGGCATCTCCAGGAACTATCATTTGTAAGCATCTAAATGAACAAGGACTACAAATCACAGCACCCTAAATAATAGCTCAATTCAACAGATTTGCACCTTAATTACATATTTCATTGTACCCAATTGTGTGCCCTGTCATGCAAATGATATCAATAGAATTCCCAAAATTATTGAGATGATCTAGCATCCAAATTTAGCAATGCAAGAATCAAGTTTTGTTGTCAACTAACATCTGTACTAATCACTTCACTCTAACGTGCTAGCTAAATTGTACAATAGATTTCTCAGATAGATGTACTAATCAAATCACTGCGTTCAAGTACTCTCTAGAGCTATCTCCATATATCAATGTTCTTCTCAAAAGGCGTAAGAACAAGTTTTTCATTCTCTTCCAATCACAGAACAAAATTCTTTTAGAATCAACTTGTATATAAAATAGACAACACCTCACTAACTTAAAGTTTGAGTTAGATGGACTACATGCTAAAACGTTTGAAAGAGCTCTATTATGTAGTTCACTCAAAGAGCATGCACATTTTTAGTTCTTTGACATAGGTTCTACTATTTTTAAAGCCCAAGAAACAAATTAAATGTACATATATGCTTCAATTAGATACTGTTCAATACTTCAATTAGCACTTTGCAATGCCCAAAAATCACAAACCAGGTTAGGTATTTTTTCCCAAATGTTTACAACCAAGCATAAGTAGTTGTCCAACTATTTGACAACTTTCGACGTTTTTGGCACACAAATACGGGAAGCATCAGCAACTCTCCTAGACAAACATTCAATGTGCATAGAAAAAACGGAAACCAACTACACCAACCTCGCGAGATTCCTCCACCACTCCAGGAAGGCCCGCCTCTCGTTGGCGTCAAGCCCCTCCACCATCATCTAAGCAGTCCATGGCGGCCTGAGAATATTTGAGTTCCATTCACCCACAAATCACTCACCCCACCCATAGATCAAAATAAAAGAAAATGGTGCTAAGCACTTGTTGGCGGGGCACCCTGAGGTTGTCCGCGTGCAGAGCCTCCTGCTCCTGCCGTAGCCGTCGCCTCTCCTCCTCTATCTCCCCTGTCCTATCCCTACAATGCAAATACCAGCCGCCTTAGAGGCAATGCGTCGAACACTTGAGGGGAGAAAGGAACTTTTTTCTCCCAGACGCTTACAGATCGATTAGGCCAAAACCGGATGCAGCGGACAGGGAAGCGTCGTGGGCATCATTGCTGAGGAGGAGATCATCTTCGGCCGCATGTTAGAGGATGGTGTCGATGACGGACTCGAGCGGTGGCGGTTGCTGCACGCGGCGGGAGAGGATGAGATCCTAGCCTCTATACTTGGTGGGCGCGGCTGCCTTGTTGCGCTGCCAAACTAGCGCGCGACCGAGGGATCCAGGGGTGATGGAGTTTGGCGGCGAGGGATCCGAGGTGAGGGAGTTCGACGATGAGGGATCTGGGGGAGAGGGAGCTTGGTGGCGAGGGATCCTAGGTTGAGGGCATTTGGAACACAAGCGATGGTGTGCAGGATCAACGACGCGGTCTCCGGGCCAACGGTGAGCATCTCCAGCCAGCGGCGCATAGGGTTCAGAGGAGATGATGTAGGGGCGAGAGAGAGAGAGAGGACAGAGGGGATGGGGCTTGAGTCGAGAAGAACGTGGGTATGATTGGGGTGAATCAGTGGGGCAGAGGGGGGTTTTGTGGAGTGGCAAAGGTGGGTAATTACCCCCCCCCCCAACTCCAAGGGCATTTTGATAAGGGAGTTGCTGCTCCTTGTGGGAAGCTGGTGGAAGGTTGCTTCCAAAAATTGCACTACGGGTTGCTTCGCTCCCGATTGCTTCAACTCCAAAAAATTTGTGGAACAACCCCATTTGGCACAACTCCACATACTCCAACTATGAAGCTAGGAGTTGGAGCCATACCAAACATGGCCTTAATGACAATCATCATGTGGACTAATATTTTTTATGAGTTAGTGAAACAGGTTAAGTCCTATGATGATGAAGACTTAGGATATCATCATGTGTTGATGAGCATCAAGACAAGATCACGAAGTGGAGAAGATCAACATGTGTTGATGATATTAAAGTCAAGATCCCAGACTTGAAGGGGAGATGTTCGTCATCAAGTGATCACTCCAAGATAGATGCTCAAGGCAAATATATGACTAGTATAGGCTAAGGATGTATTCCTAGTCTTTTACCGGTCTTGGTGTTTGGTGTGGAGACCCGATTACTAGTATAGGTTTCCGTATTATAAAGAGGGGTCTTGAGTGGTAGCTTGAGTGTGTCATGTGTTGATAGCTCTTAGTGCTTTCTCTAGCTCTCTTTAGCATATTGCCAAAATTTACGAATGTGTTTTGCAAATAGTTGAGGCATATGACTTTAATTTCCGAATGTGTTTTGTAAATGATTTATGCCCATGTACCAAATTCCTTGTGGCGTGATTCTAAAAGTCGGCGAATGTGTTTTGCAACTTATTGAGAATCATGCTTTTATACCTTGTTTGCATCTTGAATCAATTAGCAAATGTGTTTTGCAAAATTGAGTTGAAGCGATATGCAGATCAGTTTTTCCTATCTCTGGCACTCGAGCACAACTCTAGGGTGGTCCGACCGCCCTTGAAGGGTTGTGGACCGGGCCGAGTGCTTGTCCATTTGTTCTGACGGTCAGACCGCCATGTTTGACCGGTCTGACCAGTGGGCAATCAGTATGACTGCCATGTCATGTGTTGGCCTATCTGACCGGCCCCACGGTCAAAGTCCCCTCGGTTTGTTTTTTTCAGAGAGGGGTGGTTTTCCCCTCAGCTTGATGCCTCTGTGAAGCGGTCTGACCGCCCCGGGTCCGACTGCCTTTGTTCTGGCCTCGACCGACCATTGTGAGGGAGGTCAGTTCGGTTGAGCGCCCAACGCCTAGTTTTTATAGCCGTTAAGAAGGCCTCGACCGCCATTGATTGGCCGATCGGAAGTCCCTATTTTTCTGCATATTCTCCTGCAATAACTAGTTTTCTTGTGTGGGTGTATAAATACCCCTTGTGGCCAGTTGAGGGAGAGTGCTAGTGCCATTTTTTGTTCCCCTTGAGTAAAGAGCAAGCCCTCTCCTCTCTTTTGTGCATGTGTCATACTTAGAGAGGTTAGAGAGCAAAATCCTAGTGCATGTATTGCATTTGGTGTTGGATTTAGTATCTATTGAGCTTAGACACTTGATTCATTCAAGTGACCATCTCCGACTTATTACTCTTGGTGTTTTTCGACACCTAGACGGCTTAGAGTTGCACTAGTGATCTTCTCAAAGAAGGTTGTGAGAAGACCTAGGCGGTTGTGAGTGGCTTGGTGCTCGCCATCTCTGGAGTAGAGAAAGAGCAACCCCAAGTGGATTCAAGGTGTATGCTTAATTTGTGGAGCTGGTCCAATTTATTTGGGCTTACCTCAACGTAGATTAGGGGAAAGTAGAAAATTTTCGATCACCACGGGAAAAAGTTCAAGTGTTCTTGTGGTTTGGTTTCTTGAGCTTTACTTTCTTGCAATTTACATTTATAGAATTAAATTGCTTGCTTGTCTCCTTAGGATTGCAATCATTGTCTTAGTCTTAGCTTGTTGGTGCACTTAGTCAAGACTAGTTGATTTAGGTTTTAAATTGTGTAAGACCAAATTGATTTACAATTCCGCATAAAACTCAGTTTTAGCCAAAATAATTTTAAAACCGCCTATTCACCCCCTCTAGTTGGCCTCATCAACAGTAAAAATTTAAGAATTGTTGGATTTTGGTGTGCGGATAAAAGCGTTGTTAGTAGGCGTGGTCCTATTTTGTTAAATCTTGTTTTGAGTAAAATATTTATTGTAGGCGGAGTGAACTTGGGTTTGGTTTCGCCTTCTTTACATTCCAACTTGTCGCAACGCGAAAGGCAAGTACAATTATAGTCGCATTGGATGTTTGATTGTTCAAATTGGGTAAATGAATATGATGTGGTTAATCTTCTGAGATATAAGTACCTTTCGTTATTTACATGGTTCTATTAATTGTTGATATAAATTGCAAAGTATGCAAGGATTCCTTTCATTCCATTACATTCATTTCAAGCATTCATGTTTAACCCACGAGAGTGGCTATTGACATCCCTATATTTTTAATATGGGCAACTAGATCCCAGTATGAAAGATTCTTCACGCAGGCAACGGATCCCCGCATTTTGAGAATGCGGGCATCAGTGAATACCGACGGGTGTTACACTTGGCTATACCGGTATATGCAGAAGAGAATTGGAGTCATATGCATTTTATATCACATTCATAGTATATTCATATGTATGTGATAACTTAAGAATGAGATATCATTGATTTAATGTTTCTTATGTCGTTCTTTTGTACTTGCTGAGTCTTAGATTCACTCTTGCCAATTTTGTTTTTAGGTGATCGTTGAGGACGACATGCATCGGGAGGGGGTAGTTCACATGAACAAATCCACTTTATCACACATTTCATCACTTAAATAATATTTCTATTGCTATCCTTCAATAGGAAACTTTTAAATGTAATAATTAGATTTATGGTACTTCCATTATTCGTTTTTAAAGTTTATTCGTGCTAGTTGATGATTTAAACTTTCCGAACGTATTCATGATAATGTTCCACATGAATGAAGTGTTATGATTGCAATTTTAGTGCTTAGATCCTTGCTGAAATTTCTGTTAGTTATATTATTAGAATTGTTTTGCGGTGACGTTTAACTGTCATTTGTTGTTGAATTAATGAGAAAAATTTATAGTGTTGATTGGTGATAGTAGTTTAGGTTGCATCTTGGCTTCTGCATAGTCAGGGTGTTACACAAAATGTATACCAATGCTTTTCAAAGATTTCCTAAAGGTTTTGGTTCAAGAAAAACCTATTTTAAGCGAAAATGAGTTTCTAGCAAAAATTCTAGATCATAGTATCTTATTGTTGAGTAAAATCTATTGTAAAAGGAATTTGAAAACTGACTCCAAAGGAATATGCTAGAGTTGGCTAATCTAAACCTTTTTGTTATTCAAAAGATTTCCAAAAGGACAACCTAGCAAAAGTTATTTGATTTCGAAACTCATCGAAAATACTATTTTGACCTAAGTGATCACTTTTTGTAGTTAAGTGAGTTTTGCCATTTGAACTAAAATTATTCACATAAATAGATACATAATGGTATTCATGACTTATACATGCAATTGGATGCTTTAAATACCATCAAATATAGTTCTTTTTGCAAAAACAAAATCTTAATTTATAAAAAAAACTATTTGAGAATTGGATTTTTAAGAACAATATAAGTTGGAAATACTCCAAATATTTTTATGTGGTTGATTGTTTGAAAATTTGGAGCAAATTACAACCAATCCTTCTTTTCTCCAAAAATTAGCTATGAATTTTGTACTCTTTCCACATCTCAAAAATTCCAATTTTGGGAAAGGTATAATAAAAATAAGTGGAAGAATAATTTTGAGTATGTTTATGTATGTAAAACTATTTTAACATGATTTTTGAACTTTTGCATAAATCAAATAGTGAATCTATATGCAAACAGTAGCTTGGAAGAATTTTTGAGAAAAGCAAAGAATAGATTAAATCCTAAAGAATTTACACAAGAAAATATACTATGTCAGGAGCCCCCCCCCCAAAAGTTTCATAAATTTTGAATGTCGTGTTCTAAGTACAAAAAATCAGGAAACATTCTACCAGTTTGAAAAATTCAAAAGTCATTTTTAAAATCCCCGCTCGCCGTTGGGGATTTTCTTGTTCCCAATTTCGCTCGCTCTGCTTCAGCCCATGCCAGCTCTTGTTTTCCTCACGTTGACATGTTGGGCCCGCACATCAGGGTGTTTCTTCCACCTAGCGCAGCCATCTCCTCCGCCCTGTAGCGCGCAAGAGCCTTGCCCATGCTGCCGCCGCTGTCATCCTCGAGCGCCCACAGGAGAAGACTAAGATCGCACGGTCTCACTTGCTCTGCCCACCGATTTGCTTTGTTTGGGTCTCATCGTCGCACGAGAAACTCACGAAAACTCGAGCTTCCTGCCTTTTTCTCGTCGTCGTTCTCGCCCTCATCTCGCTACTTGATGCCCCTCCTTCTATGCATAAACCCTAACCCTTCCACGCCATTTCCATTTCCTCCTTTCCTAGTAAGTTTCATCCACTAAAACGCTAGGAACACCTCGTCATCCGAGCTCTGGTGCACGCGCTCCGCCAGAGCTTGAGCGTGTCCCAGTGAGCCCCACCCTCGACGTGCGCGTCAACATGCGCCATTTGACTCACTCATTCACCTCCTCACTTCCCTATTCTTCTATTGCAGTGTAGATCCGCAATCAAGCTTTCTCCTTCATCTCTGACGCTATGGTAGCCAGGAGATCTTCACGCCCGGTGATCCCCTAGCCACTCCATGTCTGGTTTGAGCATTGCCTCACTCACTGAACCTTCTCATGTAGTCCATTTCAGCTAGCTTCGTCCACACTGAGCTGGCGCCTTGAACCTCTTTGTCTCCGCCACTACCATTGATGCCAACCTCTCTTGGTGAGTTCTTGACCCCACGAAGGTCAAACTCTCCATCTATGAGTCCCCCTAAAGCTATGCATGTGCTTCATTTCAGCTGATTTCCACCAGGACGGTCCGTCACCGTGAAGATTGCCGCCATCGCTGATCATCGCCATCAAGCCATCTCAGCCCTTCTCTGGCCACACCATCAGCTTTCTCATGATCGTGGTGAGCTAATAGAGCATAAACATCTCTGTTAAAAAGCGTAAACCTTAGAGAATACACTTTCGTCGGTTGAGGGAGAGTGCTGGTGCCATTTTCGTTCCCCTTGAGTAAAGAGCAAGCCATATCCTCTCTTTTGTGCATGTGTTGCACTTAGTGAGCTTAGAGAGCAAAATTCTAATGCATGTGTTGCGTTAGGTGTTGGATTTAGTATCAATTGAGCTTAGACACTTGATTCATTCAAGTGAGCATTTCCGACTAGTTACTCTTGGTGTTTGCACTATTGATCTTCTCAAAGAAGGTTGTGAGAAGACCCGGACAGCTGTGAGTGGCTTGGTGCTCGTCATTTCTAGAGTGGAGGAAGAGCAACCCCGAGTGGATTCGAGGCGTGGGCATAATTTGTGGAGCCGGTCCAATTTGTTTGGGCTTACCTCAACGTGGACTAGGGGAAACCAGCAAGTTTTCGATCACCACAGGAAAAGTTCAAATATTCTTGTTGTTTGATTTCTTGAGCTTTACTTTCTTGCAATTTACATTTATATAATTAAATTGCTTGCTTGTCTCCTTAGCATTGCAATCATTGTCTTAGTCTTAGCTTGTTGGTGTACTTAGTCAAGACTAGTTGATTTAGATTTTAAATTGTGTAAAACTGAATTGATTTACAATTCTGCATAAAACTTGGTTTTAGCCAAAAGATTTTTTTGAAACCACCTATTCATCCCCCTGTAGTCGCCCTCCTTGACCTTACAATATCACTCGATGTACTCCTTGTATATCCTAGGGTTGTAGGGAGCAGTCTCCTGTGCACATCCGCTAAGGCATGGAGCACTTCTCAACCCACTGGGCCATCTTCTCGGTCCAGGAAGTCATACCAGCTACTCCCTTCCTGGTGTTCCTATGGAAAACAAAACGATAAATTCGTAAGTCCGTAGCGGAAAGGCTATGACAGACATAAAACGTGAACTTACCTATGAATGTTCGGCGACACCCGCGACTCCTAGCGCATTGGGAACTCCTGTCGTAGACCGAACTGGTGCATCCCCCGATGCACGTGGTACTCCTCCACGATGATGTCGTGCAAAACTTCCACGTGTACCAAGATCGCGGCCTCACATGCACTAGATGGACAAACCTCGGGGTGCGCGTGTTGACACCCTATTGGCAGGACATGGCGTCCAGATGACGCGGTCATCCGTCAACTGATCAAACATCACAACATAGTCTAGGTAGTACACATGCGTAATGATCGAGTGAAGGTGACCTATGGAATAGAACAACAAAACTTAGCACATATAATTAAATTAAATTACAAAAGGACTAAAGGTTCAAAAACTTACCCGTCGGTGACACCACACCGTATCCATGGTCGCATCACCCACGGGTCATCGGCAACGTACATCGTGTCAAACATAGGTTCCTAGGTCTAGTTGTGGTCATTCGATCCGAATCGCCGAAGGATCACACCAAGAAGCAATGGCATCTAGAGAGGACGGAGTTGTCCCGAAACCGGTGGCACACGCACACAAAGTCGTTGACGTCGTGCGCAAGAAGATCATGGGCCCTGTGCTACCGAAAGCATCTAGGCCCCTAAAAATGGTTTTGGTAATTAATGATAATATGAGAATATATGACTAATGTGTTTATTGAGTATCTACAAGGTTTAATCCCATTGGTGAACTTGATGACGTCAAGATGCAAGCTAAAAGAACATTGTGAAGATCTTCATGGCTTGAAGACAAGGTACAAGTAGTCTAGGATCCTTTTATATTTTAACGGTCTTAGGAGAATTGGTTGGAAGACCGGATTATAGGTTAAATGCTGTACTATTAAGAGGGATCATGGCAAATAGCTTGATAGCATGTTCTTGTGTTACATGGATCAATTTAGGAGCATGCATGCATTTGAAATTGGAATTATTTTTGAGTTTGAAAGTTTTAAGTGCTTTAGTCAATAATCGGTCGTACCGGTTTTACACCGGCAGTTGTACCGATTTAAGCGGTATAACCGCACTTTTCTTGGCGGTACTTCCGAAATTTGACTGGTTCAACCTTCTGAGTACTAATGTGGTACGACCGGCCCTTTGAGCGGTACTACCGCATTACAGTCATTCAGAATTTTAGTTGGCGGTTGAATAAAACCAGAACCGATGCATTTTGGCTCAGAGCTTTCTAAGAAAATTGGTCGTACCGAAATTAACAAACGATCGTACCGATCTGCAGTTGTACCAATATTTCTAAGGTGGTACGTATTTTACAGAGAGCATGTCATCTCGGTGTTTTTGGAAACCCTTCGATCGGTTGTACCGCTCCTCCGTGCGGTATGACCGGGCAATGCGATCGTACCGCTCCTTGGTTGCCGGTCGTACTGCACTGGAATTCTCAACGGCTATGTCAGAGTAATTAATGCCTCTGTTCTAACCGTTACTGTGCCCTGACTTGGGTGCGGTCGTACCGGACCTTAGTTGGCGGTCATACCGCACTTCGCTGATTTTTTAGGGACTGCCTCCCAACGGTCATATTTGTTGGTGTGGGTTATAAATACCCCCCAACTGCTCAAGGACAGGCTGCTAGTATTCATTTAACATCCATAGAGCCTTGAGCATTCACTCAACACCAAAATTTTCTTGTGCATTCATTGTGATAGTGTTTGAGTTCATTCAAGTGCATACATCCTTCCTAGTTGATCCTATTGCACTTGTGTGCCGTCAAGTGAAGGTCATTGGTTTGTTACTCTTGGAGTTTTGCCAAACTCCTAGACGACCTTGGTGGTGGAGCACGGTGATCTCTCAAGAAGATTGTGAAGAGACCCGGTGCAAGCTTGTGAGTGGTTTGGTGTTCACCATCTCCGGAGCGGAGGAAGAACAACCATAGTTATCTAGGAAATGCTTAATTTGTGGAGCCGGCTTAATTTATCAATTGTTTGAAAAACTTAAAAACCTCCTATTCACCCACTCTAGTTGGTTATCCTTGATCCTACAAGTGGTATCAAAGCTTGGTCTCTCTATTGTTAGACTTAACCATCTAAGATAGAAAGGATGGTTAGTGAGGAAGTGCCTATAGGAAAGGCTCTTTTATTTGATGGTTCTAATTATTCGTATTGGAAAATTAGAATGCCAATTTTCTTAAAGGCCATGAGTCCGAGCATATGGAAAATCGTAAATGAAGGTTACGTTATGCCTATCAATCCACTAGACCCCACGGCAATTGAGGCACGTAATGTTCATTTAGATGCTCAAGCTATGAATACTCTCTTTGGTGCTTTGAACACGGATGAGTTCAATAGAGTGAGCAATTTGGAAACCGCTCATGATATTTGGACTACCCTCTCGGAAATCCATGAGGGAACATCCACGGTCAAAGAGGCCAAATTGCATAGGCTCCGGATCAAATATGAGACATTTATAATGTTGCCACATGAGGATATAAATGAAATGTATTCACGCCTCAACAACATTGTAAATGAACTCAAAGGCTTAGGTACAACTCTAACCGATGTTGATATTGTGAGAAAGATGCTTAAGGTCTTACCGGACAAGTATGAGACGTTGGTGACGCTCTTTCTCAACTCTCCCGAGTTGCCAAGAATGACTTCAACCGGACTTTTGAGCAACCTCATCATAAATGAGTTGTACAAGAAGGATAAGGAAGAACTATTGGAGTCATCTTCCTCAAACAAGAAGATCACCACTTTCAAGACTAAAGCGGAATCAAGTGATGACGAGGATGAAGAAGAAGACTCCGATGAGGAGTTTGCTCTCCTTGTGAGGAGAATGAAGAAATTTATGAGAAGACGCCCACATCGAAGATTCAACTTCAACAAAAGCAAGAAAGGGCAATCATCAAATGATAACAAGCGCTATAGCAGCATTCGTTGTTATGGATGTGATGAGAAGGGACACATTATTTCAAATTGTCCCAACAAGAAAGACGACAAAGATAAATCTTCAAAGAAGAAAGAATTCAATGGCAAGAAAAAGCTCTTCAAAAAGCTTCACAAAGATGGCAAGAATGAAGCCTATATTGGAGAATTGGACTCCGATGATTAGTATTCGGATTCCGATTCCAATTCAAGTGATGAAGAATCTTTCAAGAAAAGAGAACTTGTCGGTATTGCCATCAAGGAAGCTCCATCACTCTTCGGATCTCCTACATGCCTAATGGCTAGGGGAGACAAGGTAAAATCCATTGATAACAATGAACCTTCATATGATGAATTAATGGATATGTTTGAAGAATTAAATGAATTTATAGGAAAAGAGAAATCAAAATTTAAGGTCTTGAAAAAGGAATATATCTCCCTAAAAGACTCTTATGAGGAGTTAAAGGAAGCTCATGATTCTCATCTCTTAAAAGATATTGAAAAATCTCATTCATGTCTAAAGTTAAATGAAATTGCTTCAAATACTATATCCATGTCTAGCACTTCTACATCATGTGATGATTTATTATCCATGCCATGTTGCTCAAATGATGATTTAATTACAAATTTGGCTAATACTTGTGATCCTTTACTCAATGTTGAAAATCATGAATTAAAATAACAAGTAACTAAGCTAAGCAAGAGCTTAGAAAGATGCTTCAAGGGTAAGGCAACTCTTGATAAGCTATTGAGTGATCAAAGGTGCTCATTCAATAAGGAAAGACTTGGGTATGTGCCCAAGAAATATAAGAAGCAAACTTACAAACCCGCAAGGTTTGTAAGAGAGAACGGAATATATTGCAACAAATATCAAAATGTAGGACATATGTCAAATGCTTGTACAATTGCTTCTACTAAGTCTTATGACATTTATGACTCTTGCTACATGCTTAAGAAATCTAAAGATGGTAAAGTATTTGCTAGATTTATGTGCAACTTCAATTTTGGGCACTAAAAAGAATGTTATTTTGGTGCCTAAAACCTTGGTTACTAACCTCCAAGGACCCAAACAAATTTGGGTACCTAAAAGAACTTGATTCTTGTTTTGTAGGTGAACTACAAGACCGGTGAAAAACATTGGGTGCTTGATAGTGGATACACTCAACACATGTCCGGAGATAGAAAAATGTTCACCACATTCGAAAATGGAAAAGGAAGTGACAAAATCACATTTGGTGATAATAGCAAAGGAAAGGTAATTGGATTGGGTAAAATCACTATCTCAAATAACCTTTCCATTTCAAATGTATCTTTAGTAGAATCCCTAAATTTCAATTTATTATCCGTAGCTCAAATATGTGATCTTTGACTAATTTGCTCCTTTTCAAGTGAAGGTGTAACAATCTGAAATGTAAAAGATAGCACCTTAGTTTTCAAAGTTTTTAGATTTGGAAATCTTTATTTGGTTGACTTCAGTTCAAGTGAATCTTGTTTGAAAACGTGTTTAATGGCAAAAACCTCCTTAGGTTAGCTTTGGCATAGAAGGCTAGCTAATGTTGGAATGTTTCAACTCAAAAAACTTTTTAAACATAGTTTAGTTGTTGGCTTGAAAGATGTGAAGTTTGAGAAAAATCAACTTTGCAGTGCATGTCAAGCCGGAAAGCAAGACGCTAATTCTCATCCATCCAAAAGTATCATGTCAACTTCTAGACCATTGTAACTCTTACATATGGATTTGTTTGGCCCAACAACCTATAAGAGTATCGGGGGAAATAGCTATTGTTTAGTCATTGTGGATGACTACTCTAGATATACATGGGTATTCTTCCTAGATGACAAAAGTGAAACCTCCAGAATTTTCAAAAGTTTTGCAAAACGGGCTCAAAATGAATTTGATTTCAAAATTAAGAAAATCCGTAGAAACAATGGTTCCGAGTTCAAGAATACTAAAGTTGAAAACTTTTGTGATAAACTTGGAATAAAGCACGAACTTTCCACAACCTACACTCCAGAGCAAAATGGACTTGTAGAAAGGAAAAATCGTACATTAATTGAAATGGCTAGGACAATTCTTGATGAGTACAATACTTCCGATAGTTTTTTGGGCGGAAGCTATAAACACCGCTTGTCATGCTATAAATCGGCTTTATTTGCATCGTCTTTTGAAAAAGACTTCCTATGAGCTTCTTGTAGGAAGAAAACCAAACATCTCTTACTTTCGAGTCTTTGGTTGTGAGTGTTATATTTTGAAGAAGGATGTTCGCCTTTCAAGATTTGATAGTCGGTGTGATGTTGGTTTCTTACTCGGATATTCTTCAAATAGCAAGGCTTACCGTGTATTTAACAAAAACTCTGGTTTAGTTGAAGAAAGGCATGATGTGCAATTTGATGAAACTAATGGCTCTCAAGAAGAGCATGAGAATTTGGATGATGTAGGTAATGAAGCCTTAAGAAAAGGAATGAAATATATGCAAATAGACGACATCAAGCCCGAAGATAATCCATCATCTTCCACTCAAGTTGAGCCTCCGACCTCCTCGACAAGTCAAGTACAAATTAATGCGAAGAAGTATAAGGAAATTGATCAACCATCAAACCTACCACCAAGAATTCACAATGCAATTGAAAAGGATCATCCAATAGACCAAATATTGGGTGATGTGAGTAAGGGTGTTCAAACTCGCTCTCGTGTCGCTTCTTTTTGTGAACATTACTCTTTTGTCTCTTCTATTGAGCCAAAGTATGTAGAAGAAGCACTTGAAGATCCGGATTAGGTGAATGCTATGCATGAAGAACTCAATAACTTCACTCGAAATGAAGTTTGAACATTGGTGGATCGACCCAAAGAACACGTCATCGGTACAAAATGGGTCTTTAGAAATAAACAAGATGAGAACAGTATGGTTATAAGAAACAAAGCAAGATTGGTCGCTCAAGGTTATTCACAAGTCGAAGGTTTGGATTTTGATGAAAGTTTTGCTCCCGTAGCTAGGCTTGAGTCTATTAGGATATTACTTGCTTTTGCATCATGCTTTGATATTAAATTATTTCAAATGGATGTTAAAAGTGCATTCTTAAATGGCAAAATATCCGAACTTGTCTTTGTTGAACACCCCCCCCCCTCCCGCGATTTTGAAGATCCTAATAATCCAAATCATGTCTATAAATTCTCCAATGCGCTCTATGGTCTTAAACAAGCTCCTAGAGCATGGTATGAACGGCTTAGAGATTTTCTAGTCTCAAAAGGATTCAAATTTGGGAAAATTGATTCAACATTATTTACTAAAGTTTTGAACGATGATTTCTTTGTTTGTCAAATTTATGTTGATGATATCATTTTTAGGTCTACTAATCAAGATTTTTGCGAGGAATTTGGTGATATGATATCTAGGGAATTTGAAATGTCTATGATTGGAGAATTAAGCTACTTCCTTGGACTTCAAATCAAGCAATTGAAAGATAGAACCTTCGTAAGCCAAACCAAGTACGCAAAAGATTTGATCAAGAAGTTTGGCATGGAGGATGCAAAACCTATCAAGACTCCCATGTCATCCAATGGTCATCTCGACTTAAATGAGGGAGGTAAATCAGTAGATTTAAAGCTTTATAGGTTTATGATTGGTAGCTTGCTTTATCTTACCGCATCTAGGCCCGATATCATGTTTAATATTTGCATGTGTGCACATTTTCAAGCAACTCCAAAAGAGTGCCACTTAATGGCCGTTAAAAGAATACTAAGATATTTAAAACATTCCTATAGCATTGGCCTATGATATCCCAAAGGTGCTAAATTTAATTTAATTGGATATTCGGATTCCGATTATGCGGGTTGTAAAGTGGATAGAAAGAGCACATCCGTTAGTTGTCAATTCTTAGGGAGATCTTTAGTTTCTTGGTCCTCAAAGAAACAAAACTCTGTAGCCCTATCCACCGCCGAAGTCGAATATGTTTCCGCGGAAAGTTGTTGTGCTCAATTGCTATGGATGGGGAAAACCTTAATGGATTATGGAATTAAATTTGAAAAAAATACCTCTTTTGTGTGACAATGATAGTGCCGTGAAAATTGCTAATAATCCTGTTCAACACTCAAGAACCAAGCACATAGATATACGCCACCATTTCTTGAGAGATCATGTGAGCAAAGGAGATATTGAAATTAGCCACATAAGAACCAAAGATGAATTAGCGGATATTTTCACCAAGCCATTAGACGAAGGCCGATTTTACAAATTGAGGAATGAGTTAAATGTCATAGACTATTCAAACGTTGGTTGAACTCTTGCCCCATGTTTTGTGCTTCATTTGATGTTATTTGACTATTTTATGAAAGTATTTTAGAAAATGTTATTAAAAGACTCCTATGTTCATAAAAACTATGTTCTTATATATTCTATGCATAATGGTCCTTAATGACTTCTAATTGAGTACAAAACTAAGGATCATTTGCAATTTCTCTAAAATTTCTTGAACCTTCAGGATAATCGGAACAACCGACGTTATACGCGCAGTTCGGCCGCAGTGCGGTACGACCGGCTATATAACTACGGTACTACCGCTCGTGCGGTAATACCGACGGTCTGTTCACGGTTCAACCGTGTCCGTTTTTGAGAAGTGAGTAACTTCCTTTAGTTACTGTTCACTCGTGCCTTAACCTCCTCACATCGGTTCAACCGCGTCATCTCTCTCTCTCTCTCTCTCTCTCTCTCTCTCTCTCTCTCTTTCTCTCCAAACCCGAAGAACCCTCAAACCGCTCTCTCAAACTCTCTCAAATCGTCGGAGTTTCCTCGTTCCCCTGTTGATTCTTACATCTCTAGGGTTCACCTCCTTCAATCCTTATGGTAAAACCTCTTTTGATTCGTGTTTTACCGTCTTTTGGAACCCTAGAAGTCAAAATAGGGTTAATGAAAATGTAGTTGATTTCTAGAGTTTTAATTGGGCAAAAGTTCAAAATTGATGTCTAATGATGTTTGCGCATCTAATCCATGGATTCACCCCATGAAAAACCATCAAAAATTCAATTTATGGATTGCCCTAGAACTCGGTCAGGAAGATCGGAACGACCGGTTCTTAAGCGCGGAACGACCGCTTCACGGTAGTACCGGCCATAGAACGGCGGAACGACCGATTTTCCTAACAGAAAACAGAATGTTCAATTATTTTTCACTAAATTCTATTCTGATCTTTTCTTTGAACTCCTTGTAACTTCTCCTATCCTTGTGAAGATGCTTAGGACAAGAGTTGCGACTCGAAAGGCGTATGGACCACCTAGGGGAGGGCAATCATCTTCTCAACCTCCAAGATCTCGATCCCCTGCAGATCCAATTCAAAGCACAAGATCTGTTCGTCCAAAGATCGTGCATGGCAAAGGCAAAAGAAAAAGGCTGGCAGAAGAAGACTCTGAATCTGAAACTGAAGAAAGCCTACCACCAGCAGAAGCAAATTCTAAGACTGAAACTGAGTCTGAATCAGAAGCTCAGTCAGATGACTTGGGAGAGCCTTCAGCGCCTCCAACTGATTTGAGACTACTTACAGCAGATGAGTATGCCATCAAGCGGCATGTAAATCAATATCTTTTCAAATCAGACTCAGTTAATCCAAGGTTTCATACTATCTTTCAAGAACAAGTTTATGAGTAGATTTATGGACACCACAAGAAGTTTGCGGATCACAAGTGGATTAAGTGGGCTCACATAAACACATTGGATAAGTACAACGGTGTTTATCAGCTTTTTCATCGAGTGGGTCTTCATGACCTTGTTGCATTGAGGCAGAATTATGATGATGAGCTTATCAAGCAATTTTATGTCACTGTGCATGTCTCTCCAGATTTGACCTCTTTTAGATGGATCATAGTTACCAAAAATTTGGAGAGCACTAAAGAAGAATTTGAGCGAATTTTGAGGATTCAGTCTAGCTCCTTTGAGAAGATCTTTGACAGTCCTGCTTTGCTAGCTCCTGCTTGGGCTGACTATTATGATTCTTCTGTCAGGTGTAAGCTAGGAACAATCACTGGACTTAAGTCCTTACCAAGCATGGTTAACAGAATAATTAATCATACCTTTTACCCCAAAAGTGCAAATTTTGATGCCATCAGGGGACATGTTTGGAACATTATTGATCATATTATGCAAAGGATAAAATTTGATGTTGTGGACGTAATTCTCAGGGCATACTTTTGTCGAACCCGGGAGCGAAGGATCCCGAATTCTCTGTGTTCATACACCGGTCCAGGATTTCCAGTGCGCACAGTCTCACAAAATGGATATCACAATCATATCACAAAATCGTAAATGACATTAAATAAATAATTGTTTAATACAAATGAGTCTGAACAACAATATCAAATATCAAATGATAAACACAGCGGAAACATAATAATAGAGGTGAGCCACACGATGCGCCACAGGCAATCGTCTGGGTCAAAAGGGCCTACTCGTCCGGATCCTCACCGTCGGGGAAGAAATCTTCTCCTGAGTAAGATTTATTCAGCAAGGATGAGCACAACTTCTGTGCTCGCAAGTTACACCCAATATTGAATTAAAATGCATGCATAAGGTAACAAGTGAGTATGGCAGGGGTTGTTTTGCATAAATAGCATTTTCAGTGTAAATAATCATAGTAATTTCTAAGGCAGTTTTATACTAAGACTAAAATCATATTTTAAAATGACAATAGTACAATGTGGATAACCTCCAATGATTTAGTGAAGGATCCCCTCCTAACACTTGGCTTCCCGCCCAATTTTTTCATAAGGATTTACCATCCTCAGCATTTAATAAAGTATTTTAAAACCAAAAACAATTTAACTTTAAGTGGCCCCGCTAGCATGTCCATGATCATGACGCGCTATTCGAATAGTTTCTACTCGCAGAGTTGGTACAACTTACCCACACGAGGTGACATGCTCGTTATGTCGCCAATACACGCTCAGTAGGCGTGTGATCGAGCAATTACCATGAGGTCTTTACAATGTTTTGTCCTAGTATACTCATGCTCACTAAGGTTTCGCCTTTGACTAACCGTCCTCAGGAAGCCCCTCTTGCGCCAAGTGGGAATAAAACGTCTAACCGACACCCACATAATCACATGACATAATTACACTAGAGTACATCACAAATTAATTAGCCAAATCCTGCCCATACAGACATGTGGTAGTACGATATGGCATAGCAATAAGCGGCTCAAAGACCGGTCCTCAATTGACTTGGCGCCATTCCTACAACCCATGGGCCTTAATTAGATCAATCCTGCATAAACCACCACCATTCCAACCATTTCGCCAAGTCCAAACCCATTTTTGATTTTATTTTGAATAAAACTCTATTTATAAATCCATGTGGTAAGACAATACCATAATGTCAAGTTTGAAACAAATTTGTAAGAAATTTGGTGAAAACCTCCCAAATCTCGTAAGTGTGAACTAAGCTGGCTAAGCATATGTTTAATTTTGATAATATTTTGCCTATGGTGTCAAGGTAGTCAGATACAATATTCAAATTGGCCATACAATAAAACATGGAGGTAACTATACATAAAACCTGACATTAATTATTTATACAAACATATGCATGCAATAAAGAATTTAAAAACTGAAAATAACTTAAAATACTGGGGTCAATATGGTCAATGGTGTAACTTGCCTTCGTTGATGTCTTGGAATTCTAAATCTTTAGATTGGTCGAACTCTCCGGAGTCGTCGAAGTCTAAACGCGAAAATACGACAAATTCAATATTCAAATTCAAATAAATTCAAAAACATAGATCAAAATAACTCCAAATTGAAATATTTTGGTTTAGTTAGCTAGATTATAATTTTATATAAATTTTGCAATTTGAATCACCTAATTTGGAGTTCATATGCAAAAGTTATGAATTTTAGAAGTTTAAACCTAAATCTGAAATTTAATTGAATTTCCCGAATTATTTTTCTACTGAAAAATCTATTTATTGCGCAATGCTGACGCCAGCAACAGAATTTCAGAATTTAAAAGAATTAAAATAAATTTTGACAAGTGGGCCCCTCGTCTCATAGACACGGTCTACCATGAACCGGGTTTATGAACTTTGGCTCAGGGTGATTTGGCGCAGAGGCTGATGTGGCGCCACGCAAACAGTGAGGTGGCGGACACTCGGGATGCGGCACCGATGTGGCATACGCGTGGCCATGAGGTGGCCATGTCACATCAGCTTGACGGCGGCGACCTCCGGACGCGTACAACAACGGCGTTTGGCGGCGGCTCGGCGGCGGATGGTACCAAAAGCTAGAGGAGAATATTGCGAACTTGCTGATACCAGTTTTGGACGTGAGGGGTCGTCGGAGGTGGTCGGCGGCGAGAAGAAGGCGGCGGCGTGGTACGGGTGTTGACGACAACGCGATTCCGGCGGCGTCCTGGCCAAGCGAGGCGAGCACCAGGTGTGCGAGGAGGTGACGATGTCGACGGTGGCGGTGATGAGGACGTGGCATCGACGGTGACGGCGCAAACGGCGGCGACGGGCGGCTGACAGCGACGAAAACGGGAATTGCAACGAGCTCGCGGCGAGAGAGGAAGGGTGAGTGGGGGTGTCGGGTTGAGTGAAACGAGACGCTCCTGGGACTCCCTTTTATAGGGCGAGGGGTGGCCGGGAGCGGCGAGGCGATGTGGGGGAGTGCGGCGGCGATTGCGAGCAGTGGTGGATAGCCGGTAGCGGAGAAGGGGGAAGAAGGTGGGGAGTGGGGCGGTTGGAGGCGCGGGAGCAGTTGCGCACGACCATGAGGAGAGAGAGGGAGGAAAAGGCGACAAAATCGGAGCTTCCCCAACTCGGCCATGGCGGCGGTTACACGAGGCGGCGCGGGGAAGAAGGGGAGGAAGGAGAAAGAACATGGGCCGTTGGATTTTTATCCAATGGTCACGATCATTAGCAGTGACGTGGAGGTAGCGGGGGTGCATGACTCGTTGGATTTTAATCAAACGGTTGGCATGGGTTGGCATGCGTGTGTGCGGCGTGGTCGCTGGATGTTGATCCAACGGTCGAGAGAAAGGGAGTGCGGGTGGCGTGTTGAACGCAAGGGGTGAGGTTTTGGGTTTCACCAAAACCGGATTTTGTTTTTCTTTTGCTTTTCCGTATGTCTTTAATTCTGATAATTCCAATAAGCTTTAGAAAATAGCAAAATAACTCCAAAAATTATGGAAAAATTCACAGAAATTCCCATACTTATTTTGGACTTAATAAAATTATTTCCAACTTTATGTTAGCTTTTAATTTTGCAAATAAATTTGTTTTGACTTTAAATTAATTATAAAAAGCTTTTAAAATTTCATAAAATTCCACAAAAATACATAAATTTTAATTTTTACTAAAATTTGAAAATTGGGCTGTTACAAACCTACCCCCTTAAAGGAATCTCGACCCCGAGATTTAGGCTTGGTCAGCAAACAGGTCGGGGTAGTTGGTCTTGAGGTCTTCTTCCTTCTCCCATGTGGCTTCACTCTCTGGGTGATGGCTCCACTGCACCTTGTATGATCCGATGATTTTGCTTCTGGTAACACGTTCCGCGACATCCAGAATTTTAATTGGTCGCTCCACGTAGGTGAGATCTTCTTGAAGGTCAAAGCTTTCCAGGAAGGTATGGTTTTCTGGCGCTTGTAGGCATTTCCTCAACTGGGATACATGGAAGACATTGTGCACTGCTGATAAGGCTTCTGGCAGCTCAAGCTGATATGCTACTTCACCTCTTTTGGCTAGAATTTTGTATGGTCCCACAAATCGGGTGCGAAGTTTTCCTTTGTCCTAATCTTCTTACTCCTCTAAGTGGAGTGACTCGAGATAGACAAAGTCTCCTACCTCAAAGTTTAAATCCTCCGACTGTTATCAAGATAACTCTTTGTTGGGTTTGTGCCACTCTCGATGCTCTCTTATGGCTTTTACCTTACTTTCAAAGATCTTTGATTAACTCAAGTCCAAAGAGTCGATGTTCTCCTACTTCATCCCACGTATGGAGTTCGCATTTTCGCCATACAAAGCTTCAAATGGAGCCATTTGCAAACTAGCTTGATAGCTATTGTTATACGAGAATTTCGCATATGGCAAATTCTTGTCCCAACTTTGTCCAAATTCCGTGGCACGTGCTCGGAGCATATCTTCGAGGACTTGATTTGTGCGTTCGTCCGCCATCCGTCTCGAGGATGATAAGTCAGATCGAAATTGAGTTTGGTCCCTAAGGCTTCATGCATCGCGTAATCTTGATGTAAATTGGGAACCTCTGTCGGACACGATCTTCTTTGGCACTCCGTGTAGACAAACAATCCTGACCACATATATCTTTGCCAACTGACTGCTTCTGTACGTTGTCTTGACGGGGATGAAGTGAGCTACTTTGGTCAACCGATCAATTATCACCCAGATAGAATCATATCCTGATTGGGTCCTAAGAAGTCCGGTGATGAAGTCCATGCCGATTTCTTCCCACTTCCATTCTGGAATTGGTAGTAGCTGCAATAATCCAGCTGGTCTCTGATGTTCTGCCTTAACTCTCTGACACACATCACAGTGGGCGACGAACTCAGCAATTTCTCGCTTCATGCTGACCCACCAGTATTTTTCCTTTAGATCCTAGTACATCTTGGTGCTTCCGGGGTGAATGGAGTAGGGTGATTCATGAGCCTCCTTCAGAATTGATTGTTTTAACTCCTGTTGGTTAGGTACACAAATGCGGTTCCCAAACCATACTATTCCTTGTTCATCTTCAGCGAATCCTGGAGCCTTGCCTCTTCGCATATTCTTCTTGATCTCCTTGATGTCTTCATCTTCTAGCTGTTTTTCTCTGATCTGACTTTGAAGAGTTGGTTGTACTTCCAAAGTATTCACACAACCTTGACTGACAATCTCCAAGTTTAGACGCTTAAATTCTTCATGTAGTTCTGGTTGATCCTTCTGCACCATCATGGTATTACAATAGGCCTTTATGCTCAAGGCATCTGCAACTACATTTGCTTTGCTCGGATGATAGTGAATCCCAAGATCATAATCTTTAATCAACTCTAGCCATCTTTCTACCGAAGGTTTAATTCTGCCTGCGTGAAGATATATTTCAGACTCTTGTGATCCGTGAAAATCTCACAGCGATTACCAATGAGATAATGTCGCCAGATCTTCAAAGCATGCACAATCGCTGCTAACTCAAGATCATGTGTTGGATAATTCCCTTCATGTGGCCTCAACTGCCTGGATTCATAAACCACTACTTTGCCTTCCTACATTAACACACATCCGAGACCTTGTCGGGATGCGTCGCAGAAAATCTCAAAATCCTTACAGATATCGGGTAATACTAGCACAGGTGCTGAGACTAATCTCCTCTTCAGGTCTTGGAAACTTTCTTCACAGGTATCTGTCCATTCAAACTTCTTTTCCTTCTTCAGAAGTTGGGTCATGGGTCTTGCAATTTTAGAGAAATTTTCAATGAACTTGCGGTAATAACCCGCTAGTCCAAGGAAACTTCTCACCTCGGTGACTGTCCTGGGTTGCTTCCAATCTGATACCGCTTCAACCTTGGCAGGATCTACTGCAATTCCTCCTGCTGACACAATATGTCCAAGGAATGCCACTTGACTTGGCCAAAATTCACTTTTGCTGAATTTGGCATAAAGCTGGTGCTCCCTGAGCTTGTCAAGAATCATTCTGAGATGCTTCTCATGTTCTTCGTCATCCTTCGAGTAGATGAGAATGTCATCGATGAAAACAACCACGAACTTATCCAAGAATTCCATGAACATTTTGTTCATCATATTCATGAAGTAAGCAGGGGCGTTCGTCAAACCGAAAGACATCATCAGAACTCGCATGCACCATATCCGTGGTGAAGGCTATCTTCGAATATCTTCTCGGTCCGATCTTCATTGGTGATAGCCGATCTCAAATCAATCTTCGAGAAGACACTTGTCTCTTTCACCGATCAAACAGATCATCTATCCCGGTAACGGTACTTGTTCTTGATCGTAACCTCATTGAGTGATCGTAATCAACACACATCCTCATGCTATTATCCTTTTCTTGATGAACAAGACCGTGCTCCTGTGGTGATGAGTCGGGTCGGATGTACCCTTTACTTCGTAATTCTTCAACTGCTTCTTCAATTCGCTAACTCATTGGTCGGCATTCTATAGGGTCGCCGATATTGGAGCCGTCCTCGACTAAGTCAATTAAGAACATTACGTCCCTATCCGTGGCATGCTAGGTAGATCATCGTGAAAGACATCGAATATTGTCGGACTACAGGTATGTCTTCAAGTTTCACTTCCTTCATGCTGGTAAGGATGGAACTTCCTTTGGTGCAGGTCTTGGGCTTGAACTCGACTGAAATTCCTTCTCCATTGGTGAGAGTGATACCTATTGGCACAGTCTCTTTGTCCATGATTCTTGGCTAACCAGTCCATTCTGAGAATGACATCCAAACCTTGGGAATGCAAGACTATCAAGTCTGCTAGGAAGGATACTCCGGATATTTCAAGAGTGAGGTTCGGGCATAGAGAACTAGTCCTCATTTCCGAGCCCGGGGAATGGATTATCATAGGATTGATCAAGGGAGATATAGGTAACCCATTTTTGCCCACAAACTTATTTGATACAAATGAATGCGAAGCTCCGGAATCAAATAGAACTGAAGCTGGTATCGAGTTAACGAGGAACATACCAAGTACGACATTCGGTGCTGCCTGGGCTTCTTCCTTTGTGACGTGGTTCACACGTCCCTTGATAAATTGACCTGATGGCTTTGCAGTGCCGCCAGTGGTTGTGGCTCCTAGTGCTGGCTTGGAAGATGCCGCTGCCTGCTGCTTCTTGGGGCATCTGTTGGCGTAGTGCCCTGTTTCGTTTGCAATGGAAATAGGTCACTCCTGCAGCTAAGGGAGCGGAGCTCTTCTGCTGAAATTGCCCCCCAGTTGATGTGTTGCGGAAGTTGGAAGTATTGGGGCGCTGATTCTACACTGCGACTCAGGATGTGGAAGTCTAGAACTTCCCACGCTGCGGCGGCTGCGGCTGAATGAATCGAGGCTTGGGAAGGCCTCCTGCATTAAACCTCTGAGCGGCCATCCTCCGCTTGAGGTTCTCCATCTCCTGATGCTTGGCCTCCTGGCGGATCACCTTGTCAACCAACTGTTGAAAGTCGGTGAAGTTCTGGGAGATCAGTTGGACGGAGATGTCATCATTAAGTCCCTCCATGAACCTCTCCTGTCGGTCCTCGTCCCGGGCTACGTCAGCTGGTGCGTAGCGAGCCAGCTAGTTGAATCGGTGAAGATACTCGCTCACCGAGCGGTTGCCTTGGCGAAGGGCATAGAACTCATTTTTCTTTAATGTCATCATGCCGGCAGGGATGTGGGCATGACGGAAAGCTCTCACGAACTCGTCCCATGAGATGGCCTGGGCATTGGCGTGGGTGATGCAAAAGTTGTCCCACCACTCCGAAGCTGGTCCGTTGAGTTGATGGGAGGCGAACAGGACCCTCTCGCGGTCGGTGCATTGCGCGATGTCTAGCTTCTTCCCGATGGCGCGAAGCCAATCATCAGCATCCATCGGCTCGGTGCTGCTGGAGAAGGTTGGTGGACGCATACGCATGAACTCTAACATGGTCACCCGCTGAGGAGGGTGTGCTGGTGCCTGAGTTGCGGCGGTGGCTACTGCTGCGGCTGGGATGTTCTGAGAGTTGCTGAGCGACTGGGCCAGCAAGTCGATGACGTGGGTCTGGTTGGCCATCATCTGTTGCCAGTCCGGTCCTGCCGCTGGCGGTGGGGGAGGCTGCTGGACAGGCTGCTCTTGATTGTCGGCGTTCTCGTTGCCCTGGCCTTGGGCGCTGCCACTTCCAGTTCGGGTGGCCACCATCTGCTGAATTTTCCAAAGACTTAGGAAAGAGAAGAAAGATAGCACTAAGGGGGAACAAGTTTATATTAGCCCAAAAAGTACACAAACATAAGGCAAGGAATCAATTTTTTCTTTTTCAAAGTAGTTCTTTATTTTATTTATTTGATTATGACTACCACAGAAGGTTAGTAGCTCATAATTCGCAGCTAACAAATGAACTAAAGGATCTATGAGGTGGATGGGGTGTAGTCGGGGGAGTTGCAGGTACTGCCTTGGCCTGCCTTGTAGAGGGCCAATTTTGCTTCGGTTGCCCTCAGCTTCTCCTCCGCGGCTTCTAATCTTCCCTGAACTAGATACAGCTCGTCCAGGGTGTTGCCATAGGCGTAATCCATCGCCTTGGCTAATTCCACCTGATGGGTGATCTCCGGCAAATCCTCATTCTCGACTGAGCTGAAAGCACTGCCTAGCTGGGTGGGGATGTGCATGAATGCAGTATCCCGAAGGTGGGCGTCATAAGTATAGCGAAGTCGGCGGACGGCTTCTCTCGCCGCGTCTTGGATGCCGTCAGTGAAAGTCTCCCGACGCATTGGGGCATCGAAGATGTGGAATGTCGTATCCGGCGCCAAGTTAGAGTAGAGTATAACCTCCACTCTCCAGCGCTCCTGCTGTCCCACTATATACTTGTATCCTTGGTATGTGGGCCTCTTCTTGAAGCTCAAGTGTTGCATCATCTTCCACAGTATATCAGCCCATTCTCCAGCGAAGATCCCGTGGGAGATGCGGGTCGGTCTCTCGGCCATCTACAATTTTTAGAAGAGACGTGAGTTTAGAAATCTTTTAAAAGAGAAAGGAGGAGTAAGACTCTGGAAGACAGGTAAATAATTTTAAATTTTTGAAAATAGTCCCTAATGGTTTTACCATTTCTACCGTGGGCCATGACCTACAGTCGATATGGCTCTGATACCACTTTTGTCGAACCCGGGAGCGAAGGATCCCGAATTCTGTGTGTTCATACACCGGTCCAGGATTTCCAGTGTACACAGTCTCACAAAATGGATATCACAATCATATCACAAAATCGTAAATGACATTAAATAAATAATTGTTTAATACAAATGAGTCTGAACAACAATATCAAATATCAAATGATAAACACAGCGGAAACATAATAATAGAGGTGAGCCACACGATGCGCCACAGGCAATCGTCTGGGTCAAAAGGGTCTACTGTCCGATCCTCACCGTCGGGGAAGAAATCTTCTCCTGAATAAGATTTATTCAAGAAGGATGAGCACAACTTCCATGCTCGCAAGTTACACCCAATATTGAATTAAAATGCATGCATAAGGTAACAAGTGAGTATGGCGGGGTTGTTTTGCATAAACAAGATTTTCAGTGTAAATAATCATAGTAATTTCTAAAGCAGTTTTATACTAAGACTAAAATCATATTTTAAAATGACAATAGTACAATGTGGATAACCTCCAATGATTTAGTGAAGGATCCCCTCCTAACACTTGGCTTCCCGCCCAATTTTTTCATAAGGATTTACCATCCTCAACATTTAATAAAGCATTTTAAAAACTAAAAACAATTTAACTTTAAGTGGCCCCGCTAGCATGTCCATGATCATGACGCGCTATTCGAATAGTTTCTACTCTCCGAGTTGGTACAACTTTACCCACACGAGGTGACATGCTCGTTATGTCGCCAATACACGCTCCGTAGGCGTGGATCGAGCAATTACCATGAGGCCTTTACAATGTTTTGTCCTAGTATACTCATGCCCGCTAAGGTTTCGCCCTTTGACTAACCGTCCTCCGAAGCCCCTCTTGCGCCAAGTGGAATAAAACGCCTAACCGACACCCACATAATCACATGACATAATTACACTAGAACATCACAAATTAATTAGCCAAATCCGCCCATACAGACATGTGGTAGTACGATATGGCATAGCAATAAGCGGCTCAAAGACCGGTCCTCAATTGACTTGGCGTCATTCCTACAACCCATGGGCCTTAATCTTAACTGATCAATCCTGCATAAACTCGCACCCACCATTCCACCATTTCGCCAAGTCCAAACCCATTTTTATTTTATTTTGAATAAAACTCTATTTATAAATCCATGTGGTAAGACAATACCACAATGTCAAGTTTGAAACAAATTTGTAAGAAATTTGGTGAAAACCCTCCCAAATTCTGTAAGTGTGAACTAAGCCTGGCTAAGCATATGCTTAATTTTGATAATATTTTGCCTATGGTGTCAAGGTAGTCAGATACAATATTCAAATTGGCCATACAATAAAACATGGGGGTAAATATACATAAAACATGACATTAAAGTATTTATACAAACATATGCATGCAATAAAGAATTTAAAAACTGAAAATAACTTAAAATACTGGGGGCAATATGGTCAATGGTGTAACTTGCCTTCGTTGATGTCTTGGAATTCTAAATCTTCAGATTGGTCGAACTCTCCGGAGTCGTCGAAGTCTAAACGCGAAAATACGACAAATTCAATATTCAAATTCAAATAAATTCAAAAACATATATCAAAATAACTCCAAATTGAAATATTTTGGTTTAGTTAGCTAGATTATAATTTTATATAAATTTTGCAATTTGAATCACCTAATTTGGAGTTCATATGCAAAAGTTATGAATTTTAGAAGTTTAAACCTAAATCTGAAATTTAATTAAATTTCCCGAATTATTTTTCTACTAAAAAATCTATTTATTGCGCAATGCTGATGCCAGCAATAGAATTTTGGAATTTAAAAGAATTAAAATAAATTCTGACAAGTGGGCCCCTCGTGTCATAGACACGGTCTACCATGAACCGGGTTTATGAGCTTTGGCTCAGGGTGATTTGGCGCAGAGGCTGATGTGGCGCCACGCAAACAGTGAGGTGGAGACACTCGGGATGCGGCACCGATGTGGCGTACGCGTGGCCGTGAGGTGGCCATGCCACGTCAGCTTGACGGTGGCGACCTCCGGACGCGTACGACAACGGCGTTTGGCAGCGGCTCGCGACGGCGGATGGTACCAAAAGCTAGAGGAGAATATTGCGAACTTGCGTACGATACCGGGCGTGACGGAGGTGGTCGGCGGCGAGAAGAAGGCGGCGGCGTGGTACGGTGTTGACGACAACGCGATTCCAGCGGCGTCCTCGCGAAGAGGAGGCGAGCACCGGGTGCGCGAGGAGGTGACGATGTCGACGGTGGCGGTGACGAGGACGCGGCGTCGACGGTGACGGCGCAAACGACAGCGGCGGCTTGCGGCTGACGGCGACGAAAATGGGAATTGCAACGAGCTCGCGGCGAGAGAGGAAGGGTGAGTAGGGGCGTCGGGTTGAGTGAAACGAGACGCTCCTGGGACTCCCTTTTATAGGGCGAGGGGTGGCCGGGAGCGGCGAGGCGACGTGGGGGCGTGCGGCGGTGGTTGCGGGCAGTGGTGGATAGCCGGTAGCGGAGAAGGGGGGAGTGGGGCGGTTGGAGGCGCGGGAGCAGTTGCGCACGACCATGAGGAGAGAGAGGGAGGAAAAGGCGACGAAATCGGAGCTTCCCCGACTCGGTCATGGCGGCGGTTACGCGAGGTGGCGCGGGGAAGAAGGGGAGGAAGGAGAAAGAACACGGGCCGTTGGATTTTCATCCAACGGTCACGATCATTAGCGGTGACGTGGAGGTAGTGGGGGTGCATGACTCGTTGGATTTTAATCCAACGGTTGGCATGGGTTGGTGTGCGTGTGTGCGGCGTGGTCGCTGGATGTTGATCCAACGGTTGAGAGAAAGGAGCGGGCCGACGTGTTGAACGAGTGGGTGAGGTTTTGGGTTTCGCCCAAACCGGATTTTGTTTTTCTTTTGCTTTTCCATTTGTTTTTAATTCTGATAATTCCAATAAGCTTTAGAAAATAGCAAAATAACTCCAAAAATTATGAAAAAATTCACAGAAATTCCCATACTTATTTTGGACTTAATAAAATTATTTCCAACTTTATGTTGGCTTTTAATTTTGTAGATAAATTTGTTTTGACTTTAAATTAATTATAAAAAGCTTTTAAAATTTCAGAAAATTCCACAAAAATACATAAATTTTAATTTTTACTGAAATTTGAAAATTGGGATGTTATAGTTTCTTCAAAGAATGATAGGGTTAAAAGGATCTACTATGCTCCATACATCATGGCATTGATTATGAAGAAGATTGAGTACCGAGGTGGTTTGGGGTTAGTTCATAAGTCTTACAAGCCTCGAGATGGTATACCACCCAGTCGTAGTGGGATTGAGGTTGATGCTGATGAGGTTCCTGCTGTTGCTGCTGCTTCTGCAGAAGGTACTCTTGCGCAGATTCTTCAAAATCAACAGCTGATTCTCAACACCTTGCAAGAAATAAAATCAGAACAAACTGAATTTCAAGCTGAGACTCGCAAGAGACTTCATGAGATGGAGTCAGTTCAGAATGATTACTTTGATGAGACTCATAACCACATAGCTGCTATGATGGAGGGTCTTAATGACTTAGAGGAGATTTTGAGGACTCTTCAACGATTTTCTCGTCGTCCTCCTCCACCTCCCAGGGCCACTTCTTCATCAGCTATTCCTCCTAAGGCCTCAGCTACAGTGATAGAGTCTCCTACTCCAGCTCCTGATGCTCCAGTTTCAGCCCCCGCTCCGGACTCAGCTTCTCCAGCACCAGCTAAAGAGTCAGAGCTTCAGGATTCTCTTCCAGCACCTGTTCAGGCCATGCCTAGGTAGGATCTTATTTCTCCTCCTCAGGACCCAGCCGTCTGAGCTGTTTTGGTATCTTGATGCCAAAGGGGGAGAAGTGGAAAGCAAGTTTTAGGGGGAGCTGCTATTATTATATATGGGATTATGATTATGTGTTTTGTAATGGTTTATGTGCTTGTACTTGTCTATATCCATGTTGCTTGAACTTGATGATGTTGGATGATGTTTTTTTTTTGTTTATGTTAGTATCCTAAATGCAATCCTTTTTATTGGTCACATCTCAGTATTGCATTTTCCTCAAGTTCAAAATTGCTAAAGAAACTCTGCCAAAATTTCTTAAAATTTATGCACTTGTTTAGGGGGAGTTCCTCTCTTTTAGGATGAAACAAGAAAATAGTTCTCAAATCTCTTTAAAACCCTTTACAAGAATTACTTTTTGTATTGTCAAGACATCACAAAAATATACACTCTTAGAATATTCATAACAATCTTTCTCTCTTATTAGTTGTGTTGTCATCAATTACCAAAAAGGGGGAGACTGAAAGCATCTAGGCCCCTAAAATTGGTTTTGGTAATTAATGATAATATGAGAATATAGGACTAATGTGTTTATTGAGTATCTACAAGATTTAATCCCATTGGTGAACTTGATGATGTCAAGATGCAAGCTAAAAGAACATTGTGAAGATCTTCATGGCTTGAAGACAAGGTACAAGTAGTCTAGGATCCTTTCATATTTTACCGGTCTTAGGAGAATTGGTTGGAAGATCGGATTATAGGTTAAATATTGTACTATTAAGAGGGATCATGGCAAATAGCTTGATAGTATGTTCTTGTGCTACATGGATCAATTTAGGAGCATGCATGCATTTGAAATTGGAATTGTTTTTGAGTTTGAAAGTTTTAAGTGCTTTAGTCAATAATCGGTCGTACTGGTTTTACACCGGCGGTTGTACCGATTTAAGCGGTATAACCGCACTTTTCTTGGTAGTACTTCCGAAATTTGACTGGTTCAACCTTCTGAGTACTAATGCGGTACGACCGGCTCTTTGAGCGGTACTACCGCATTACAGTCGTTCCAAATTTTAGTTGGCAGTTGAATAAAACCAGAACCGATGCATTTTGGCTCAAAGCTCTCTAAGAAAATTGGTCGTACCAAAATTAACAAACGGTCGTACCGATCTGCGGTTGTACCGATATTTCTAAGGCGGTACGTATTTTACAGAGAGCATGTCATCTCAGCGTTTTTGGAAACCCTTCGATCGGTTGTACCACTCCTCCGTGCGGTATGACCGGGCGATGCAGTCGTACCGCTCCTTGGTTGCCGGTCGTACCGCACTAGAATTGTCAACGGCTATGTCAAAGTAATTAATGTCTCTGTTCTAACCGTTATGTGCTCTGACTTGGGTGCGGTCGTATCGGACCTTAGTTGGCGGTCATACCGTACTTCGCTGAATTTTTAGGGACTGCCTCCCAACGATCATATTTGTTGGTGTGGGTTATAAATACCCCCCAACTGCTCAAGGACAGGCTGCTAGTATTCATTTAACATCCATAGAGCCTTGAGAGTCTTGAGTATTCACTCAACACCAAAATTCTCTTGTGCATTCATTGTGATAGTGTTTGAGTTCATTCAAGTGCATACATCCATCCTAGTTGATCCTATTGCACTTGTGTGCCGTCAAGTGAAGGTCATTGGTTTATTACTCTTGGAGTTTTGCCAAACTCTTAGACGGCCTTGGCGGTGGAGCATGGTGATCTCTCAAGAAGATTGTGAAGAGACCCGGTGCAAGCTTGTGAGTGGTTTGGTGTTCACCATCTCCGGAGCGGAGGAAGAATAACCATAGTGATCGAGAAAAAGGCTTAATTGTCGAGCCGGCTTGAGTTGTCAAGCTTCCTCAACGTGGACTAGTGAAGACCGGCAAGTCTTCGATACAACGGAAAAACTTCATTGTATCTTTGTGGTTATTTCTAGTCTTTACCTTTCCGCATTTACATTTCTAGCTTATTTCTTGTGATTGAATTGTTTAACTAGAAGTGTAACTTGTTTAGAGTAAGTTATTATTTGGCTCAATTTATCAATTGTTTGAAAAACTTAAAAGCCTCCTATTCACCCCCCTAGTCGGTTATCCTTGATCCTACACTACCATAAGATCATGTCCACCTCCACTTCTGTCAGCTCCCGTGCGTCGCAGATCATGTGCTTGTCCACGCTGTCACCGTGGGATCCTAGGAACATGACCCACCTGAAGAGCCATAGCAAGTATACCTCAAAGTACCTCAGTGTGTACTTGGGTGCGTCCGATCCCACGGCAGCTGGCTGCAAGAAGACAGAGATACATCACTAAGTGGAACAAAGGAATTGAAGTGGAAACACAAGTTATAAATACTTACGTCGAACTGGTTGATCTACTTCAGCGTTGGCCCATCGTACTGGAGAACCCCCTATAGCCAGCGTTGGTCGGCAACAACCCTTAGAGCCTCATGAGGATCTCTGTGCTACTTGTCCGGGACACCGTACGCTGCCATGGGGAAGCCTATGCAAGGCAACCCGGTCAGGTAGCCCACGTCCTGAAGCGTCGGCATCATCTCCCTACGCGGAAGGTGCGACGTACGCGTCTCCGATCTCCATAGTCAACCAGCGTCGTCAGGAGGCACCGGTCATACGGAATCGCCTCGACGTAGACACCCTGGCGGCTATGTCCTCCTCATCCTCCCACATCGCCTCTACCGTCCTAGCTAGTCGAAGCATGTCTGTCACTCTCAACCTGTGTTGAAATGATTAAGAACATTCATGAGTCTACCCACACAAGTCAGGCCGAAATTAATTACACGATGGTCAGAACTATACGTATCGCAGAACCCAACGTGAGTCCACCCTCCATGCCCTCATGGGCGTGCGCAGCCGCAACGCACCCAATGAAGGTATACAGGTAGGCTACACTAGCTGGCAATTCAAAAATTTACCACGTAAACCAGGAAGGCATGCAAGGAAGAGACGTAGATCATTATCACTAGACACGCACAGTGCAATGGAAGAAGAGTTGGAGCAGCCTGATCCAACATTGAGCACGTCGATGTAGTGGTCATAGTCGATCATCCAATGTCCTCAATACCGGTCGTCTTCTCTAGCAACCTATGGTGTTCCTTACGTAGGTCGTGGATCGTCCTCGATAAGCACAGTAGCAACCGCAGCAGCGCCTCTACGGTATCCACACGCCCATGGTGGAACACCATACGCCGGTGTGCTAGCACAAACATGCACGGTATGGCCTTCGAGAAGATGGTGGCTAGGGTTTCGGTGAAGCAATCTCACATTCGTCCCAATAGCCCCATGCATCCCCTTATAAAGAGCTCATAATGGATCCTATCCAAACTCATTTGTTCCAACCCGTTAAGTGTGCGACCCTGTAGGTTCATGCGTAATCGGTTGTGACTCAGAAACACCTTTTCGACCGTGAGTCGTTAGTGGTTTCTAGCAAGACATAACGATTCCCGAATGCACATAAATATTATATCGGACGAACCTTAGGCAATATGATGTATGACTAGGTATTTATCACTTACGATCAACTCGTATCTCTATACGACCAGTTCATATTTAGTTATGACCAGTTCATATCTTCATACAACCAGTTCATATTTAGTTACAGCCAGTTCGTAACTTCTTACGGCCAGTTCGTAACTTCTTACGACCAATTAGTGATCATGTTCGACCAGTTTACAACCAGTCCGTATCTCTATATGACTAGTTCGTATCTGGTCGGACTGAATGACCTACTTGTGTATTCTCTTTTTGCCTCATGATATCTGGTTGAACTTTAGGTGAGATATTTTATCATCCATGGACTGTTCAATGTTTTCTCGATCAAGTGACGGATAACTTCATATGGTCGACTCTTCGATCACTAGTGGCATGGCCATGCACTTTCTTTATTTCGACCATATTGAGGGTCTTAGAGATATCTCTCCTGTTATGTTAGGAGGGGCAAATTTCATATCCGACCAGTCACATCCCTCTTCATGTTTCATAGTATACCCGAAAGCTACCTTTATAACTACTCAATTAAGGAGTAGCGATTGGCAACCCCTAAGTGTACTATTACACATGTAGAAAACCATGCTGATCTCAGGTCTAAGGATTATTCATCATCATTGCTTGAGACAAACTGATGACATATAAAATCATATTATCTCAATAGTATCTCAGGGTGGGGTTAATCCAACACCATGTTCTCTAACATGTGTTCATATTATTGATTCGATATCCACATATTCATAACCGATAAAACATAGTCATCAATCAATATATGTGCTGGTCAATAAGTTACTAGTGTTTCGACCAGTGATATCCGACCAGGGATACATTTAGAATAACATCATATAATTTAAAGAGTTTCACCAACAAGTAACATACTTGTTAACTTTTATAAATGATAATTCATCTAAGGAACATAATAATATTTATTCTATAACTCATAAATATAGACGTGATACAATCATCTCTATTATTGCCTCTAGGACATATCACGAGCACCCAACTCAATGGGCTGCTCGCCCTCCTGTGGGAGGATAGTACTGAGGCGGCTACAGTGAATCGCGTCAATGGCCTGGTCAAGCAGCTCATACGGCCACTGCGCAGCGTCTCCTGAGGCCGCCATACCTGGAATTTAAGATGAGACATATTTCAAAGATTATCTCAGCATATACAAAACATTTACCATGCAAAAATAAGAAAAGAATTGAAGCTAAGAATATTTTAATCAGGTTCTACATGCCCAATTTAGCTACTCTAGAATTTTAATATAATTTTAGAGCCATCTTGCTATTTTTCTAGTTTAAAATGTATTATCGACATATACATAATATTTACCGTGAAAAAATGTGAAAAGAATTGAAGCAGGGAATACTTTAACCATGCTCTACACACCATGTTTAGCTACTCTAAAATTTTTATGGGATTTTTAGAGCAATCTTGCTATTTTCATAGTTTAAAATGTATTCTCGGCATTTACAGAATATTTAGCGTGCAAAAATGAGAACAAAATTGAAGCTGGGAATATTTTAATTAGGCTCTACACAACCTATTTAGCTACTCTGGAATTTTAATATAATTTTTAGAGTCATCTTGCTATTTTTCTAGTTTAAAATGTATTCTCGGTATTTACAGAATATTTACTTTGCAAAAATGAGAACATATTGAAGCTGGGAATATTTTAATAAGGATTTTTAGAGCTACCTTGACTTTCCCTCCCTTCTCTCTTTCTCTCCTCTCCTCCTCTATGGTGGAATGAGGGGGGAAGGGGGTTGCCATTTCATTCGACGACAGTACTGTTCACCACTTGTCGCCAGATAAAATGGCAACATGAGGTTGTCGCCGTTCACCTGGCAATTGTCGCCATTTTATCTGGCGACAGGATGCCATTTTTTTTTTCATATTTCTAAATTATTTCCCGTTGTTTGGACTCTTTTCAAATCGTAACATGTATTTTAGGCAAAACAGCCGGGGAGGCTCCTACTGCGATATAATTACTATAAATATAAAACAGGTTACAATATGTACAGAGGGAGAAGTCAAATTAATGAGTCTCTAGCCCGTTTAAAAGGTCCATATGATATTCCTCCTTCACCCTGCACAAACGCAGCGTGATTTCCTCTCTAAAAGACCTTTTCCACATGCTCAGATTCAGAGTTTTGTGTTTATTTTTTCCCCATTTCTTTGTTTCCAAATATGCCATGCTGTTATCATGAAAGTTTCCATGAAGAAAACATATCATGTGTCTTGTTTTCCCTGCCGAATCGTGTTAATAATGCTATCAGACTGCTTCCAATCAATCCTGACTTCCTGAGGATATGCCAACACTCCTTACTAAAAGTACCGTATTTTTTTCAATTTAACTTTTTTTTTGTTAAAACTCTACATTTATACCCCTGCTCGTCTTATTTCCGATTTTGGACCCAGGTGTGTGCCGTGACTCACGGCGCGAGTGGGTCCAAAATCGGAAATAAGACGAGCAGGGGTATAAATGTGGAGTTTTAACGAAAAAAGGGTTAAATTGAAAAAAATTCAGCTAAAAGTGCAACTGAAGAAAAGATGATAGCAGGTTTCTTCCATTCCAGTACCACACGGAACACACTGAAAGTCATTGCCAATGTGATGTCTTCGTCGGAGCATATTTCTAGTATTGAAACGATCTGAGAGCAAGAGCCAAGCAAAAACCTTAAGCTTCGTGACACATTCGCTTGTCCAAATCCACTTGAAAGGAGCTGGAGTATTGATATGGTGAAATTGTTAAGTGTAGAATTTTTTTGAAATGTAGACACCTGAACCCCAAATGTATGACAAGCTATCTTCTTCTTCTTGGTTGATCTGCACCCTTCCATTTTACTCTGTAACAAAGTTTCAGGAAACACTAACAATTAATCATATCACGAAAAACTGGAATATTTTTTCCTTTTTCTTCCTTCTCTAGTATTCCAAGATACAGCATCTTTCCTAATTGTCGGCAAACAATTACAGAATAACAGTTTTAAAAGGAGAGGGAATGGGCACAAATGAGCCGACTAACCAAACTGGCTGCGCTATAGTTTGTCTATAGTGTTTCGTGGGAATAAATCTTATAAGATCTCTTTACCGGTAGACCTTGTGTGGACCTCTTACAAATCATAACATGTGAACATACAAAAAAGTGGCTGGTTTATTTTGTCATGTATCATGAGATTGAAAAGGTCTAATATAGATCTAAAATGACAAGGTCCGGAAAGAATAGACAGCGACACAAGTGGAGCCAGAACAATCCAACAGAAAAAGTAATCTCAGGTTACATTTGCAAAAAAAAAACAAAAACAAAAACAGCTCAAGTAACTGCGTAAATGGTTGGGTCACACAAAAGCAAGCTACTGGGACCAAATAGAGCAGCACTATAAATAAAAAGTTGGTAATGTATCATTTGTACTTTCCAAATTGTAGGCAATAGGTAGTTAGCTACTGCTACGATTTATTAGGCCAGGCAAATGGAGTTTGGTTAACTTTGTGAAATGGCTCGAACCCCTCGGCTCCTGCAAAAGCAAAACGAGAAGCCATCTTAAACTTTCAAACTAACGATAACCATCAACTCAATCTATTTAAGTAGTAAAGAAAAATGCATAGATTTTCTTTCACCAAACTACACAGAAAATTTTCCACATGTTTTGTTGGTAAGAGAATATTTGGGTCATAATTACTCATAATCATCTACATCGTAATTCATATCATGTGCTCCAGGTGAACCGAACTAACACTATGCACACGAAGGAATTGTTACGAAGTGCATACGAAGTAGCCAACCTCACGTCATCCCATCCCTTCTGTCTTTGTTCTTGCCATGGCTGAGTCCCTCTTCGTGGCCTCATGTTTACTAAGCTCTCGCCATGGCGGAAGCCTCTCTTCCGGGCTTACTTGTCTTCATGGTTGGGCACCTAGTCCTCTACCGTGATCCACTTCTTACCACTGTTTGGGAGCAAATCAGATGAAATTTTGTTCAAGAAAGTTTTCTTTTGGACGAATGGTTGAAGAAAGTTAGAAGATTAATTATGGCTGCAAATTGTCAGTTTGGCTAACTTTGTTTCTATTACAGACTCACAGTGCTATAATTGATTCTTCATTCATGGATGATGACCTGGAACCGCTGGACAATGTACTTGAACGTGGATCCGGATCCTCCGCTCTATGTAGAGGAACACGGTGCAAACAGTGAATTGCGAGTGTGAATAGTACTCAACAGTAGTACTACAACAAACACCGTAGAAACAGCTAAGTATTCACTGTAGCTTTTATCTGAACATTTGCTTTCTGATTGAGCGGTGAAGCTCATCTTCTAGTAGTACCGTAGAAAAGTCCACCATGAACTTGGTGCCAGTACTGGTGGACCGAGGAAACGGATCACGGGCGAGCAGAAAGGTCACGTGCCTTACTTTTTCGTAGGCACTTCGTAGGAAAATATTTCGTGTGTACAGCAGTGTTGGTTCATGAGATCAAACAGATTCTCTTGCTAGAGCAGTACAGCATACTGCAAGCCAGAACCTGCTCCAGTGCTACACTATTTATAACACGAAAAACTGCTGAACGGTAATTTGGTACGAAAGTCACACAAGAACAAGCATAACCAGAACTTGCTAGGGCTTGACAGACGGATCGAAAAAGCGTCAAAGTTAACAAATAGATTAACAGTACACCGTAAAGATGACAGTGCAGCAGCAGGATAAATTTTTTTCCCAACCTGTAAACAAAAATAACAAACTGGTTCTGTGTAGAGAGTTGGGATAACCAGTAGTAGCAGACTAAAAGACAACTGTGTCGAGCATGGTCCCTAGGGTCTGAACAATGTTTGATGACATCAAATTCGAGACATGCTCTTCCAAATGCTTCTTTGCATCTTGCCGTCCCACATTTGCAATCGCTAGTTTCTCAGGTGGCAGCTCATCCTCCTCTTGCACTGCCTTGTTGTACTTGATGGCTAGGTTCAGCATTTCCTACACATGATAACACAGATAGGCGGTTAACAGACCACGGAACTCTCAAGTTTGCAGCATCGACTAAAAGGACATTCTGAGTGAAAGTAGAAAGTAGAATACTACACACCTGAACAGTCTGCTCGTTGGTCTTTGAATGAGTGTCAAACCTCTTCAGAATCAATCCATCCGTCCATTTTTTTGTGCAAATTCAGCAACATTTTTTCCTCAAGCTCATTTTTCCGGTAATTGATTGCAATGGAGTAGTAGTGCCTGTTCAGCCCGTGAATAAGAGCCTGACAACACAGAGATGGTCTAATCATTTATAAGAAATTAACAAAACAAGAGCTCATAAGCTCCAATATTATGTAGTACTTACCTGAATAGATGGCTTGTTTAGGTGCCCAACATTCGATGTTGTCTGTCGTGGCTCCTGGCCAAGCATCATGGTCTGAGGGTTAATGAGACGAAATGCATCAATGACCACCTTCCCCTTGACACTCTGTATGGGGTCTATCACAACAGCAACTGCCCTGGGGTTTAAAGCTTCAAAACTCTGCATGTTCAATTTTGAAGATATTAGACATATCTCAAGTGTACTAAGTCATTTCCAGTATGAATAATTTCATAAGAGTATAGCATTTGGCACTTTGTGCAAAAAGGTGCAAAAAAGAGTAAAATAGAAATAGTTGTCGCAATAAATTAGGCTTTGGCGCATTGCAAACATATCTATCATCACCTATTATTCTGGGATTGTTTTCCTATCCTACTCCAAATCAGGTGTGTACAATGGGCTACTGAACTCAAGTCAGAAGTTTCAATTAGTTAGTTGGGATTTGGGAACAATGATCATGCCATGAGCCGGGGGATTGGGTAGCGATCCAAGATAGTAGTGGTGGCTGACGGGAGGGCGAGACTTATAACCTCGTCGCCCTGGCGCTGTGACGGAAGAAGGGGACTGGGAACAGATAGAATTGTAGGCTGGGAAGATAGACTTATTCCTTGCTTAATTCATCTGAATGATGTCGTAGCCCATATATACATGAGACAACCACTAAAAACTTGCAACTAACCTTATCTCATAGCTAACTGATGCAATCTCTTAACTAGACAAATCCTGAGAAAACCAAATAATGGCTGAAGGCCTACTGTGCCGCGTCCGGCACGCTGGATGTTGGCGCCACTGGCTCCTGGCGACGTCTATGGCGCTGGTACCGGATACCGTACATGACATCTCTCCTGGCCTTGTCAAACAGCTTGTCCTCAAGCTGAAATGCCGGAAACTGCTGCCGAAAAGCTGGAGCATCCATCCAAGAAGCTTCGACAGCGGACTTGCCCACCCATTGCAAGCACCTGCCAAGTGCCCCTGCTCAACCTTGCACGAAGGACATACTGTGGAGTAGGCAACACACGGCCATGGAGAATGCTGGGAAGCGCCGGCAGAGACGATGGTAATTCACCCCGAAACTTCTTGAGCAAGCTGACGTGGAAGACGTCATGAATGCGAGCGTGCACCGGTAGCTCCAAACGGTAGGCGGCAGAGTCGATTTTGGCCAGCACATTGTATGGACCGTAGAACTTGGGCGCAAGCTTGCCTTTGCACCAGCTCCTAGGAAAGCCACCGACCTGTTGCGGAGACGCAGCCAGACCCAGTCGATGACTGCAAACAAGGGCCAATGCTTGCCATCGTAGTAGTACTTGTAATGTTGCTGTGCATGCAGAAGACGCTCGCACACATCAGTGAGAAACTGGTCACGGTCTTGGAGGCCACTCGCCACAGCAGCATTAAGAATTTCACCCGCCTTGTACGTCCGGAATGACAGGGGATCTCGGCTGTAGACCACACGGAAAGGAGTGTCCTGTAGTGCGGTATGGTACAAAGTGTTGTAGGTGTTACTTGGACACGCGAATCTGAAATTGTTTTGCCTCGTCGGCACGTATCCCCGTGTCGACACGCATCGGACACCCGCCAACACGCATCGGACACCCTTAGTGTCCCAAGTGTAGGAGGATGAGACTAGATGGGGGAAAAGCTGCGCTAGCTCGACATCCCCTGTTCATGACCATGGCTAGGCAAAGGAAAGCTGGAGGAAGACTAGAAGAAAGAACGAATGGCTGATCGCCTTGGCTGCCATGGTGGCTTTGGAGGAAGAAGAACGGAAGAAGGGAAGGCTTCGAAGGGAAGAAATAAAGGGGAGGAAGAGATGTCAGGGATGGGGACATGCCTAGGGGTGAAAACGGATCGGAAACGGACGGATAATGGCTTTGCCATATTTGTTTTCATATTATTTTTCGGATCCGGATACGAATACGAATACCCCGGATACGAATACGAATACGGGTAGTATCGAATACGAATACAGAGCGAATACGAATCAAAACGAATACGGTCACAGATATTTTTCGGAACATGAAAACCCCTTAAATTGTATGCCAGAAATTAATGAAAACATATAACTAATTTATTTGATGTAAATATTCATGAATTATTTTTTTTAGCAACCACACATAACATTGGCACTAGTAAGTTACGTTAACTAGTTCATCACAAATACAACACTTAGTTTACCATATTTAGCTCATAAGTCATAACTTACAAAGTCATCATGCATTCACACTTAGTTCATCATATACATAAAATTTAGTTCACACTAACATCGATTAGACTGGATGGTTAATCTATCATAAATGACTCTAACATCCCAAAGTATGTTACCAAAAATAAAATTAATAAAGTTATTATTTTATTGGATTTTCTAAGATTTAAAAGAGTTTTTCTCGTTAAAAGGAAAAAACAATAAAATAAAGTCAATTATTTATTTTTCTACTTTTTAATGTAAAAATAAAATTTATTGAGTTTTGGGATTTTATTGGATTTAAAGTGAAAAGAAAATTTTAATTAATTTATTGAATTTTCTGGATTTTAAAAGGTTTTCCTATTTTTAGAAATTTAAAATAATTTATATACAAAAATAAAACCAACTTTAAGTTAGAATTAATTTTATTAAGTTAAAAATAATTCAACGAATTTCTATGATTTTTATAGGATTTTGAACTCTATTTGTTATTTTCTAAAGACTATTTGATTTGTTGTATTTTCAAATTCAAAATCAATTAAAATCCCCTTTCTCTTTTGGGTGAAATCCACTTTTGGGCCGAAATCCGGATATCCGGACTCCGTCTTATCCGGATAATCCGTATTCGTTTCCGTATCCGCCGGATAGCATACCTACCGTATTCGTTTCCGTTTCCGACAAAAAAAATCCGAATTCGTTTCCGATCCGAAAATTATCCGAGAAAATCCGATCCGAGACATTCCGAATCCGTTTTTGTCCGGATCGGTCGGAAACTATCCGATCCGTTTTCACCCCTAGACATGCCCATGTGAGTTTGGAAGAGGAAAGTGCTACCTTTGTTTGTTTACTGCTTTTCCACCTCACATGTGATGATTCACAAGATCACACGAAGCGGTAGTATCAAGGAAAGAGGTGGATCTTCTGTCTTTGAGAGGCTATTTGAGCATTTATAGGTATTATTTACAATAGAAAATAAAGATATTCATTTATTTTTAGTATTATATTAATATATAGTTGTCTAATCCTAGAATCCTATTTTTCAAGTCCCCGATCTGACACCCGATCAAGTGTAGGATTCGATTCTCGTGTTCGTGTCCAGAAACACTTTGTAGAAGAATTCCGCCCACGGAAGTCAATGCAGCCAATGTCGGGGACGGTCACCGATCAAGCAACAGAGGTATATGGCAATGACCCGGTTGACCAACTCCGACTGCCCATCAAATTGCTGATGGAAAGTCGTGCTCATATTGAGGCGTACGCCGGCAACTCGAAATAGCTCACGCCAAAAGCTTCTTGAAGTGAACACCGGGTTGCGGTCCGACACAGTAGAAGTAGGAATGTCATGCAATAGGACGATCTCGACAAAGAAGACTTTGGCCACCGATTCCGCCGAGTATGATGGGCTAGCGGGATGAAGTGTGGATACTTGGAGAAGCAATCCACCACCATCAATATGACCGATTTGCCACCCACGTGCAGCAGGCCCTCAATGAAATCCATCGAGATGTCTGCCTAAACTTGGGATGGAACCTCGAGGAGCTGGAGGAAGCCCGTTGGGTGGGGTAGCTCTGTCTTGTTCCACTGGTAGGTAAGGCAGGCACGGACAAAGTCCTAGACCAAGGTGTGAGTGCGAGGCACGTGGAAGTCCCGGCATAGGCGGTGCAATGATTTCTGCACGCTCTCATGGCCCGCCCTGTGGTAGCCCTGTTCATGGGGCAATCTGACCCAGGCAACCAACCCAGCCCAGCTTTTTGGGCTTGGGCCTTAATTTTCGGCCCGCAAGCACGAGAAAAGACTGAGACAACATTAAATAATAATTTTTTATTCTAGAAAAATAATTAATAATATTTTTATTTTGAAAATGGGAAATAGGGTTTTTTCGACTTTGGGCCGGGCTTTGCATGTTGGGCCGAGCCGAGCTCGGGCCTGACCATTGTAGGGAGGGCTTTTCTAGGACCGTCCCAAAGCCCAGCACGACATTTGAACAGATCTACCCCGTGTGCAACTTCCAGTGCGTCGGCCTGCAGCGGTGATGCAGGTGGGATGTATGCACAGCGCGCATACGTCACCAGCCCTTCCGTTAGTTCGCCGGCCACAATCTAGTCGCGTAGGGCTCCCAAGGTCGGATCAGTGGACGTTGCCTAGCGGAGGGAAGCGAACAGGTCGAAGTGGGGGTGGACACCACACACGCCTAGGCCACTTTAGTCTCCCACCTAGATAGCTTGTCGACAACGATGTTTGTGTTCCCCGCGGCTTATACCCCACCGAGAAATCGAAGCCCAAAAGCTTGCTCACCCACTGATGTTGTGGGATGGCGGCTAGCCGCTAATCCAAGAGGAATTTCAAGTTGTAGTGGTCGGTACGAACGACGAAGGCGCAACCTAGTGGTAGGGCCTCCGGTGGCGAACCGCTTGCACCAACCCAATGAGCTCGCGCTCGTAGGCAGCCAACCCCACATGGCGAGAGGCGATCGACCGACAAAAGGTGAGCGGACCACTCCCTTGGTGAAGCACAGCGCCAAACCTCGTGCTGGAGGCATCGCACTTGACGATGAAGCGTTGCTCGAAATTTGGAAGTTGCAGCATATGGGCGAAAGTCTGCGACCTCATACCATGTGAATCCATCCTTCTTAAGCAGCCGTGTGAGGGATGCCGCGATGACACCGTAGTCCTCTGAAGCACGGGCACTCCTGTAAACTGCCATATCCATGTCGGACGCCGTGTCCGACACAGATACGTGTTGGCGGCGTATCGGCTACTTTAAAATTGAATTTTTATTACAAAAAATCCCAACACGTGTCGGACATGGCTCAGGACACAACCCACATCCCAGCACCAAATGCTCTAACCCTCATCCCACGCCCCAGCCGAAGCAGACTGCCTCCCTCGCGCCCATCCGCCGAATAGAGCTCCATCCTCCCTCGTGCCGCTGGATCGAGCGCCCTCCTCCAGTCCTCCCTCGCTGCGCCGCCGGCCCCAGATCCTCCTCCCTCGCGTCGCGGCTCCCACGCCTCCTCTCGCCGCCGGCTCGCTATGCCTCCTCGGACCTCCCTTGCGCCTCCAACCTCTCCTGTGTAAGTCCCCCTCTTATCTTCTTCATTGTCTTCTTGATGGCTGCCTAATTGATGCTGATGGCCACTGCTAGGGCCCAGATGCTGATGGCCATTGGCCAGAGCCTAGATGCTGATGGCTCTCCCAAATGTGTAATACATGCATACATTTAGAGAAGTGCATCATTGGCTCATTATAGAGAAGAGAAAAGTGTGTGTAAATGTGTAGTACATACATGCAGAGAGAAGTAGAGAAATATAAATGAATGCAATGATGCACTGTCACTGATGCAATGCTTGTTCTTATGTTAAATTGTTAATATGTTATTGATTGCTTGTTTTTCATCATTTTAGAAAAATAAAAACCGGTAATTCTAGTGTTAGAGAGGAGCAAACCACCAACAATAGGTTCAAGCCTCCATTGTGGAATCATGTTGACGTTGTAGACAAGGGTGGTCAAGGGGAAGGAAATGTGAAATGGAGATGCAAGTATTGCAAATATGTTGGCACTAGTAGCTACTCTAGAGTCAAAGTGCACTTACTGAAAATTACTAATGGTGGAATCAAGAGATGTCCTAAGGTGACAGTCAAGGTAGTTAGAGTCGAGATCCCGAGTCGGATCGATTTGCCTCTAGTAGGATCGAATCATAGTATCGAATCGTAGAATCGGCGATTCTACGGATTTGTAAAAATACACATATTTACCATCTATACTAGAAGTTTGTATGATTATTATAAGGTTTACCACTTATTACAAAAAAGGGGCAAAACACTTCTTATCACACAATAGAAAAGCATAATGGTTCTGACATGATGGGTGATATAGTTTTGAACTACAGGAGAACAGCATTACCACACTACTTTATAGTTTCATTCTAAAAAATTAATATCAACAAATTTTGCCCTAAAACAAAATATCAGCAAAGCTTGGCCTCTAAAAAAATTAATTTTTTTTTGTCCTAAGACTCTACGAGTAGGATCGACGTAAGACTTGGATCGACAGGCTGTCGTGGGTTCGTAGAATCGTAAGACTTTAAGAGTTGGATCGCGATCCTAACTACCTTGGTGACAGTACCTATTCTTGCTCAGCTTAAAAGTGAAGTTGCAAAAGCTGAGGATGAACAAGCAAGAACAAAGCCAAGAGATGTGCCCTTACCATCATCAATTGTCGGTAGTGTTGTTAGTGCTAGTGTTTCTTCATCAAGCATGGACTCAGCTATGTTGGGGAATAAGAAACGGAGGGGACCTCCTTCACCATTAGAGAAAGCTTGGACCACGGATTTGCGCAATCAACTGGATACACAAATTGCAAGGATGTTTTACTCTGGAGGTATGCAATCAACTTGAAATCATTGTTTCAATTTTATCCAACTTACCATATGCATTCAACTAACTTTGGTTATGTAAAATTTACAGGGTTGTCTTTCAATCTAACAAGAAATCCATATTTTCAACAGTCGTACAACTTTGCTGCAAGCCATAACCAACTTTCTGGTTATGTCCCACCTGGGTACAACAAGTTGAGGACTACACTTCTTCAACAAGAAAGGACTCACATTGAGACCTTATTGGAGCATACGTGGAGCACGTGGCCTGAAAAGGGTGTCACCATTTGTTCGGATGGATGGTCAGATGCGCAGAGGCGACCTTTCATTAACTTTCCCGCTATTTCTGAGGGTGCACCGATGTTCTTACAAGCTATCAATGCTGAAGGCGAGGTGAATACAAAGGAGTACATTTCTGAGAAGATGATTGCCGTTATCGAAGAAGTGGGTGCAAGAAGTGTTGTCCAAGTCATCACTGACAATACTGCAAATTGCAAAGGTGCGGGTTTGATTGTTCAACAGAAGTACAATCATATTTTTTGAACTCCTTGTGTAGTTCATACTCTCGATCTTGCTCTCAAGAGTATTTGTGCTGCTAAAATGCCAAGAACTGATGATGAAGAATTAATCTTTGATGAGTTCCATTGGATAACTTAGATCTCTGAAGATACTAATATGATGAAAAAAATTTATAATGAACCATAGCATGAGGCTATCAATGTTCAATGAGTTTAGTAAGCTAAAGTTACTTGCTGTTGTTGAAACGAGATTTGCCTCAGATGTGGTTATGTTGAAGTGGTTTTGCATTGTCAAGAGGGCTCTCCAAAACATGGTGATTAGTGACTAATGGGAGACATATAGAGATGACAATAGAGAGATGGCACAAACCATTAGAGAACTAGTATTCAATGATGTGTGGTGGGACAAGGTGAACTACATTGTTGAATTCACCAAGCCAATTTATGAAATGATACGTGTAGCGGACACCGACACACCATGCCTTCATCTGATTCATGAGATGAATCATTGCATCCCCTCTGTGGCCCAAGCTTTCTCTAATGGTGAAGGAGGTCCCCTCCGCTTCTTATTCCCCAACATAGCCGAGTCTATGCTTGATGAAGAAACACTAGCACTAACAACACTACCGACAGTTGATGGTGGCAAGAGTACATCTCTTGGCCTTGTTCTTGCTTGTTCATCCTCAGCCTTTGCAACTTCACTTTTAAGCTGAGCAAGAATAGGTACTGTCACCTTAGGACACCTCTTGATTCCACCATTAGTAGTTTTCAGTAAGTGCACTTTGACTCTAGAGTAGCTACTAGTGACAACATATTTGCAATACTTGCATCTCCATTTCACATTTTCTTCCCCTTGACCACCCTTGTCTACAACGTCAACATGATTCCACAATAGAGGCTTGAACCTATTGTTGGTGGTTTGCTCCTCTCTAGCACTAGAATTACCGGTTTTCATTTTTCTAAAATGATGAAAAACAAGCAATCAATAACATATTAACAATTTAACATAAGAACAAGCATTGCATCAGTGAGTAGTGACAGTGCATCATTGCATTCATTTATATTTCTCTACTTCTCTCTGCATGTATGTACTACACATTTACACACACTTCTCTCTTCTCTACAATGAGCCAATGATGCACTTCCCTGCAAGTATGATGTATGTATGTATTACACATTTGGGAGAGCCATCAGCATCTGGGCTCTGGCCAATGGCCATCAGCATCAATCAGGCAGGCATCAAGAAGATAAGAGGGGGACTTACACAGGAGAGGTTGGAGGCGCGAGGGAGGTACGACGAGGTGCAGCGAGCCGGCGGCGAGAGGGAGGAGGTGCAGGAGCTGCGGTGCGAGGGAGGAGGATCTGGGGCTGGCGGCTCGGCGAGGAGGACCGGAGGAGAGCTGAGCCGCGCGCAAGGAGGAGGATCTGGGCGGCGCGCAGCCGAGTGAGGACGGAGGAGGCGCTCGATCCCGCGCGAGGAGGAGGGCGCTCGATCCGGCGGCGCGAGGGAGGAAGGAGCACGATCCGACGGCGCGGCGAGGCGGGTGGGCACGAGGGAAGACGAGCTCAAGTGAGGGAGGCAGTCTTCTTCAGCTGGGGTGTGGGATTTGGGATGAGGGTTAGGGCATTCGGTGCTGGGGTGTGGGCTGTGTCCTAGGCCGTGTCATTAAAATTCAGTTTTAAAGTAGCCGATACACCGCTGACACGTGTCAGAGATGTGTCCAACACGTATCCGTGTCGGACATGTGTCCAACACGTATCCGTGTCGGACATGTGTCCAACACGTATCCGTGTCGGACGTGTCCGACACGGATACGGCAGTTTACAGGAGTGTCTGTGCTTCAGAAGCCGTGACGGAAGATGGGGACTGGGAACAGATAGAATGTAGATTGGGAAGATAGACTAATTAATTGCTTAATTCATGTGAATGATGCGATAGCCCATATATAGACGAGACAACCTCAAACAACTTGCAACTAACCTTATCTCCTGGCTAACTAATGCAACCTCTTAACTAGACAAACCCTAGGAAAACCAAATAACGGCTGAAGGCCTACTGTGCCACATCCGGCACACTAGATGTTAGTGCCGCTGGCTCCTGGCGATGTCTACGGCGCTGGATCGCTGGTACTGGATACCGTACATGACAGATCAGCCAATGTCAAGAGCAGTGGCTGGCAACTGGCAGGGTTAACTACCACAGAGATATTGCTGCTTAATGACAATAGGATTGGCCTAACACTAGTTAAGTGACAACTTTCAGGGAGACATGTAACACGCTGAAGGCAGGAGAATGGCAAGCATAACACAATAGAAACCAAGCAATTGCTACCATTTACTCTCTCCATTTCAAAGATAGATTAATATATCCATATTTATTAGAAAATACTACAGATATTTTGATGAATTGCCATGCAGTACGGTGGGACTACAGCAAATATAGCATCTCTGTTTGTCAAATCAAGTTAAAAGGATCCGTTTACAATGAATAAAAGATTGGTGGCATATGCATATACCTGTTGAGTATTGATGTCAACTCCTGAAAGCCAGCAACCAAAACCAGGATGGGAGTGGTACCAGCCCACCACCATTTCAGGTCTGTAAAAGCAACAGAACTGTCAACAGAACTGTTTGCGTACAACATAACTGAGAAAAAATAACAGTAGATCATCAGACAAAAAAAGTGTTGACCAAAGAAAAAGTATCTCGTAAAGCTATGGCCAACATTATTACTTAAATGATCTGCTGGAAGTTGGCATATGCTCGATATGCTGTATCATGTATGAGAATTGAGAAGTGATGTTTTTCCTGTTTGCCTAACAAAGGATATGAGCCGCGGGGGAGGGGGCGGGTGTAAGATTCTTTTCCTCAAATATTCCGCTCAAACAGCAAATAAGTAAAGGTGGTTCTAATAATTGATTAGGTAGTACACCCTCCGTTCCGTTTCACAATATTTGTTTATGGTCCACAATGGACGAAAGAAGCACTAAATATAAGAAAAAGTTAATAATAAATGACCATACATACCCCTATTAAGTGATATGGTACAACCACTTAACCTCTTCCAAAGCATTTAAGCAGGGCTAGGGAGTGGAAACATCGCAATAACTAAATTCTTGATTCCCTCAAAAGACAAATATTTTAAAACGGAGACTCCGAGGCCATGGAGAAACACAGTGAGATGGAGGGAGTAATTAACAAATATAAAACCCACATGAGTAAATAAAAGTGCCAAGGTATCTCCACCATCTATTCTACAAATGTATGATTCAACAGTTCTCACTTTCTATCGTGATCCAAAATTTACTCTAATGGAAAGCATGTTATATCTGAAGGATTGTGCTTAGCAGCAGGTAAAAAGTAACATTTTCATTTTTCTCTGAAAAAAGCCAATCCTTCGCAACAGAACTGGTGCAAGCATTTAATGGATTGCAATATGTTATATGCCTCATGGTGTATATATCAGTTAGGAATCTATAATTCTTCATAATAATCAAATCAAGAACTTGATTTTCTTGACATGAATGTAACAAAGAGCAACACACAACTAATTGAGTAAATTTACTTAGTACTAACACTGGGTGAAGTTTCGATTTCCTACTAATAATCAGGAGAAGTATAGCTATCAGGCCCCGTACCTCCCGGTCTGCTTGAGCATGTCGAGCATGTTTGTCTGGAAGACATGGTCGACGGCCTCGACGCTGACCCCGGTCCCGCTCTGCGGCATGGCGAAGACGTCCACCACCCTGACCGTGTAGTCGTCGACGAACTCGCCAAGCATCAGACCCATCACCTCCAAGGGCACGCCAGCCCTCCCTGCAGCAGCAGCAGCACACCAGCGCGTGAGCCCAACCGCGAACCCTAACAGCCCTAGCCAGCCCGGGGCGGAGATAGATCGAAGGGGGAGGGGTTAGGGCTACCGACGACTGACCGTGCTTGAGCATCTTGAGGAGCGCGAGGGAGGAGATGTAGACCTGCTCGGAGGAGTCGAGCAGCGGCGAGTCCGACGGCGGTTGCCCCATCCCGGAGGCGCCGAAGATCCGCTGCAGCCGCTCCATGCCTCTCTCTCGCCTTCGCCTCGCGCCGCGTCTCCTCGCTTCTCGGTCGTCGTTGCTGCACGCAGCAAGTACGCGGTTGCTTCGCGGGCGAGGCTGGGGTGGTCGCCTGATAGATACGCAACGATGTGAGCTACAGCCTACAGGTACAACGAATTCGAGTAGAGCCGGCCAAACGGGCGTGCCGGCCGAGCCAGAAGGAGGTACGATACTGTTGATCTAGTTCAGGTAGGGATGGCAATAAGGTTATTCTTTGTTAGGAGTGGTGGAATATTCTTATTTTCGAGAGACGAAAAATTCTCTATCCATGTCCCTAACCACATCCTCGGGTGCTATTCTCGCTCTGTTCCCCATCCTCATCGGGTTATCGAGGCCCCACGAGGACCTATACCTGAAAGTTGGATCCTGAAAGAAGAGAAAATAAGATCTATAATGTTATACAATAAGTATAAACATCCACATGCAATACTAAAATGACAATATTTTTTGATTAATTAGCATATGAAAAGTAAAGGATGCAAAAGAGATTATCTGACTATCGCCTTATCAGGTTGTGCGGTAGTGGGCTAGTGGCCTACATGTCTTATTGGGGGCCTATGCGGGTAGCGGGGATGGGGAGTAGGGGAATGGTCTCATCCCCGCTTCACCCGATGGGGAATTGTATTTGCATATTAGCATCCTCATGGGGAGGAAATAGCTCCGTCCCCGTCCCCTAATGGATGAATTATCCGTCGGGGAATGGGAAATAGGGTCCATTGCCATCCCTAAATCCAAGCACGATATGATCTATACTGTTCATAGGCTGAGTCGTATCTAGACCGTCAGCCCGGCACGACGGGCCAAATAGTGCTGACCCGACCCGACCATAGCATGCTCGCTATCTCGGTTAAGTTTTAATATATATATATATATATATATATATATATATATATATATATATATATATATATATTTATTTATTTATTTATTTTTATTTCTTAATATTTATACAATTTTATTTTTAATTTTTAATACTTATATTGTTTTATTTGGTATTTTTAAAATTTTACATAGTTTATTTAATAAGTACATATAAATTTATTTTGGTTTTTAAAAATTATATATATATTCTAGGATTTTTAACATTTTTTTAATTTTTCATGTTTTATGGGATAAATAGTAAAGATTTTAACGAGACAGCTATTTAAACATTAATAAAAATGTTTATTACATTTTCAATATGATTATCTCATTTTTTATAATTCCATATATATTTTTGATTTTGACACGCTTTTTCAAAAAAATGGATTTTTTAAAGTTTTCGGGCCTAACGGGCTAAGTGGGCCGGAATTGGCCCATCAGACTAAACGGGCTTGGGCCGGCATGGCTCGAAAGGCCGTCGGGCCATGCCTGGGTTGCCTAGCTGGCACGTGGGTCGACGGCACGATCCATTTAGTTCGTGACCCAGAATGGCCTGTACCGGGTCGCGCCACCCATTTGGTCAGTCAAAATTCGAGTGTGTCAGTAAGAAAGAATAATTTGGGGATCATAATATTATGAGTCGGGCCGGGCCTTGAAGAAGCATGCACTTCAGGCCCAACCTAGTTGACAAGGTTGGGTCCAAATGCCAAAAGGCCGAAAAAAAAGGGCAAGCTTTCAGGAACAGGTCTACCTCAGAAAGCAAGACTGAAAATTTTGGGGATTCTTCCCTAAAAAAGGAGAGATTTGGGGATTCTGGTCCGTTTCATTCTTGAGGATGTACGCGGACATGTGGGCCTCCACTTTGATTTGCTGAGTCATCAACGCCACAGCGGCCACGTTATCCACTTAGATAGCAAAACCGTCTCAAAAACTACCTCGGATGCTTAAGTAACCTAGTTTTGCAATGTCATGCGGTTAAATCGTCGGTTTGTTTAGGTCAAATGGTTAAGTGGACGTACCACCGTATTTCGGAGGGTTATATACTCATATGGACTTCTTCTTTTTCTTAATAACGTCTAGTTAGCATAGCATGTACTTTTTAAACAAAATACTGTATGGAATACTGCAATTCCCAGGCAGGCCATGGTTCTCCGCAAAACTGTAAAATAATATAGTATTCATGAGCTGTAGTATTCTATGAATGGTACATTGAAAACTATGGTTTTTAAATACCATGGTTTACGGTAACAACCAAACAGACCCTTATACTCTTAAAAAATTCCAAACCCTTCTATTCGTCCTTGCTTACTTGTTACTCCGTCGCCGCCAACCCCTTCCTCACCAGGTGAGGTGCAGGTTTTAGGCACAAGATGCCACACTGAAGGCAACTTGATACCGGGTAAGGAGTCTTGACAGCGACGGCTTGGAGCGAGGCTCGCTGGTGTGTGGATGGAGTAGTAGAGGAGGCACAAAGAAGAAGACGGTGGCATATTCGTCAAATACGGGCAAAATACATAGGGCAATGGTATTTTTAGTGAGCAAGTGGTATTTTTAGAAGTCGATACTTTGTGGTAGCGTTTCTTTGATTCAGTTCTTTAGGACCTATTTGGGAAACCTATTCCCGACTAGGATTCCTGTGGATAGATTGAAAATTTGAACTAAAATCTCGGTTTATTTATGTGAATGGGACGGGATTTTAGCCCAATCAAATAAGGTCTTCGAGTGGCATATATCAAAATTCTCTAACGTAAAAGACCCTAAATGCCTATGTGTCCATTCCCGTGCACCGACTCCTTATTTATTTCCCAGTACTTAACAAACGCTAGACGAATTGCTCACAAGCTTTCCACTTGCTGCTTTGGTCGTCTATGCCGTCTCCAATACACACATTAATCACTACCTTTTATAATAGTATGTAGTAAAATTAATAAAAATATAATAATAAATTAATAAAAATATAATGATATAGAAGAATTTTTTATGATAAGTCTACTAATATCATTTTCACAAGACAAATATAAATAGTTTTGTTTGTATTAGTGGTCAGCGATTTAAAAGTTTGACGCTGCACGTATTATAACGGCATCTATTTGACAATGAAAGGAGTGTTGCAAAGATTAACACTGCAAATAAATATGCTGGACATGTAAATAAAGTTTCAGGTTAATTGCACTAATAAAACTATATATCTCGAACAAACATGCATTTGCCCTTTTATTATCATTCCAAGATAGCAACATATTTTCTAATTTTCGGCAAACAATTCCAGCTCGTGGCAGTTTTTTTTATAGCAGAGGTAATTGACACAAATAAACCGACCAATCAAACTGGCCGCACTAATTATACTATTGTAGATTTGTAGTGTTAGAATTTTTTAAATAACTCACTTTTTAATTAATATGACAAAAATAAATATCCAACAAAAAAGTGCAAAAATAATACTTTGTCGTCAATTCATTTGGCGCTAAGGATTCTGTCGTCAAATGAATTGGCGACAGTTTGACGGGAAGCTCTTGTTGCCAATTCATTTGGCGATATGGTCTGCCACATCAGCATGTTGCTCTGTCGTCAAATGAATTGGTGACCGAGTATTATTTTTGCAATTTTTTGTCGGCTATTTATTTTTGTCATATTAATTAAAAAGTGAGTTATTCTTTGAAAAAAAAACTGTAGTGTTACATGTTGAAAAGGAGAGACATCGACACGGATCCGGCACAATCAAAAGGAAAAGTGATTTTAGGTTTTCTTTGCAGATCAGCTCAAGTAACTCAGTGGAGGGGTCACATAAAAGCCAGATGCTGGGACCAAATAGAGCTGCAGTCAATGTCTCAAACACTACATATAGCAGTATTTGACAGTATAGCAGTACTGCAAAAGTTGGTAATGTATCATTTGTACTTCACAAATTGTAGGCAGATATATTAGGCCAGGAAAATGGCTTGAACCGTTAGCCATATTTTTGGTATATATCATATATGATATCTAGATGATTTGAAAAAGTTTCGAGATAAATCCACGAACTAATAAAATATTCGAAGAAAATTTTTGTAACCATGGTAAATACCTATCACAAATTATTATATGTATGGGAGGGCACACTATTCACAATTAAAAAAAAAGTCGAACTCCTGAATTTTTTTATATAGATAATGGAAGGGCAAGCCTCCGACCTGCTGATCATACGATGCATACAGCCATAATTTATTATAAACGAACAAATCGACTTACAAAAGGCGGACTAAGAACTAAATGACAAACAAATTGTCATGCGTCGGCAAGATTGGGAAGCAGCCGCGTCGGCGGATACCGGCTTCTCTTTCAACCAACACATCTGAACAGTAGCTGTGCAACAAGGTGCTTGAGGGTCAAGTCATCAAAACGACGCCTCCAAGGAGGGACAGAAAACGTCGCCAGATCCAACTAATGAAGGCCAGATCTAGGGTTTTCATCCCGGTGAGCAGATACTGGTACTCCAAGACAACGCCTTCAAGGACACGACGCTCATCGTCTGACCTAACCAGTGAAGATCAGATCAATACTCAGTACGTTGTCGTCGCCGGATCCAACCACTGAAGGCCAGATCAAGGGTTTTCACCCCAGTGAGTAGAAACCAGTGTTCCAAGACAACGCCTTCAAGAAAGACATAACGCTCGTCATCTGACCCAACCAGTGAAGGCCAGATCAAAGCTCAGTACGTCGTCGTCGCCAGATCAAGGGTATTTACCCCGGTGAGCATATACCGTGCTCCAAGACAACGCCTTCAAGAAGGACATAACGCTTGTCGTCTAACCCAACCAGTGAAGGCCATATCAATACTTTGTACGTCGTCATCGTCGGGTCTAACTACTGAAGGCCAGATCAAGGGTTTTCACCCAAAAGAGCAGGTACCGGTACTCCAAGATAACACTGCAATGCATCCTTGACGCCAGATCCAACCAGTGAAGGCTAGATCGCCACCATTGTCCAATGCAGCCATGAACTACAACCTAGCACAACCACGATGCCATGGTCACATGCAGCCTCCACGAAAAGAGGTCGATGGCCACCGTTGGCCACGCGCCTCATCTCCACCAAAACCCACCCGGGTCCGTCTCCCATCATCCAGATCCAGCGCCAAAGCATAGATCTAGGACCAGAACCCGGATCCAGAACGGCTGTGCCACCACGCCACCTGCAAAACGGCCATGCCCCTCGCGCCGCCGCACCGACCGCCCTTCGCACCGCCTGCACACGGCCCTTGCGTTGCCCGCACCAGCCCTCTAATGCCGGCCGGAAGCCAACAGACCACCGCGCGCATACGATGTCACCGCTGCCTGAAGGCACCCTCGCACAGGAGCAACGCCGCCGCTGCCTGAACATGGCCCTACACGGGAGCACCAGTGCACCGCTCACCTCCACACGGCGACACGCCGCTGCCGGCTGCGATGCACACATACACCACCCGCGCTACACGCGTACACTACCCGCGCAGCGTGCCTCGGACCTGGCTGCCCTTCGCACTGCCGCGCCCATACGCCACCCCCTACGCCTCCCCGGCATGGAGCCGTTGGGAGGGAGTCGAGGACAATGGGGGCGTTCTGGATTTGCCGGGATCCTACCTCCAGTGCCGACATCAGCTCCGGCTTGAGCCCCCACAAAAACAGTCAAACTCCCGAATAGCTTGACTTATGACAGCTTGACCTTTTGTATGGAAAATAATTGCCTCTTTCGCCGCAAAAAAAATTGAGAATACACCAGAGGAACTATGTATACATCTTTGCTGTTAAGGAGAGTGAGGATCGAAAAGAGTCTAGACATGTGGAGATGACTACACATATTTAGTTTCAGTTAAAGCAAATAGTCTGATAGATAATGATTTTGGAGTTGTTTATTTTATTCAGGGAAGTTCTTTGTTTTACAAAAATATAAAGTTGTTGTGTTTCTTCGTAACATTAGGTTATCCGAGGTTAACTTCCTGATGCATGGCGGGTAAACTCGCCTTGCTGATTAACTTTTTCTAGATGACGCAACCACGCTATCACCCGCCCAGCGCCTGCCTTGCTCTGCTGCCCGTCTCGTCTCGCTCCGCCGTCGTCTTCTCCACCTCCAGCGAGCGCCCATGGCCTCCCACATGGCTTCCGACATCGCCCGCCGCACCTCCCCCTCCACCGCCCTGCGCCACCTCTTGATAAGGACATCCCGATTAGACCGATTACATGAGTACAAGCCAAAAAGATTAATCAACAGGTGAACTCGTCCCTAATTGATTTTGATTTCAATTTACATGAGAACTAGTCACTACTTAATGCTAGTATTTTAATTATTCTCAGATTTGTGTATGAGGAGACTTTGAGATCCAAAAAAATTATTTATTGTCTAATAGTACATACCCACCAGAAGGCGTGGGAGGACGGGACGCCAAAGAAGAGTCATGTGGATTTCTTGCACTCGGTGGATGCGCGGATGTAAAGGGCCAGCGGCTCATTATGCATGCATGCACGAGATCAATATGGATGGTGGGCTTTCCAATTTGCTTGTCCGTAATCAATACGGCATGCAATCAATATGGTGGGCTTTCCAATTTGCTTGCCTGTAATCAATATGCATGCAATCCGAATTGAAGGCTGATTTGTTTTTCATGATTAAGGTGGAATCCGACTGGGCCTGCGTGCTTTGGCGAATACGTGTTGAATTCGGCCATGCAATTAGCTGAGCACAAACCGAACCAATTAGGCTGCTCTCAATGCGTAGTATCTTAGTGCAGTTTCTTAATGCATGAGGAATGTTAGGATACAATCTTCCCAATGTATAGTTTCTTATAGTGTAGTATCCTAGATCCTTTTAATTAATTAAATGTAGAATCTCAAGGAGATTGTGTGTACAAGATGAAAATGAGTTAATTTTTTTGTCTATGATTTCGAGCCAAAGCAGTCTCTTATTTAGATACTGCAACAATCTTTCACCTCATTTAATCTACTGCCATCTCAGCACTTTGCCTACATGACACCCTTAAGATACTGGCTAGGGTGGAGCATTGGGAGCAGCCTTAGGAGTTTGAGTCCGTTTTCTTTTTTGTTTGACTGAACCAGTGTTTGATTTGGCTTGGCCTTATGTGCGCACTGTTTACCGGCTATTAAAGTCGAGGGTGTACCTCCATGTAAAAAAAACCACCACGAATCAATCTATTATTTTCATAGAGAGCTATACGCTTATTCTTCCTAGGGTTTGACACACCGTTGCAACCTAGAGAGGAATTGGGTGTTCTCAACTCCGTTGCTCTCGTGATTTCTTGTGTTTTGCAGGAGCAGCGACACGTCTACTTTGTGTGGCCTGGTAGACGAGATCACGAGCGTGTGATTGGGCGAATTCTTTTGTCGCAGATTGTTGTTTTGATAGTGGTTGGCGCCATCGGTTTGTCAGGTTACATGGATCCAAAGTTATCATCGATCCTACGTCGTGAAGATCGGCACCCCCTGTATCACCTCTTGTGGCCGCTGGTGCCTTGTTGCACCGTTGCCACTCCCTGCTCGTAGCCACCGCAAGCCCCGCCCACCCTAACTCGTCGCCATCTTCGTTGTGTCGCCCGTCACCGCCGCCCATCACACTCCTCCGAACCCGCAGCCGGTGGCACCACAATCGCCTCGCACCCTCGCCGCACCACTATCGCCGCCACCGCCCTCCGTCCCTCTCCCTCCCTCTATAGTCGGGGGCACGATGAACCCTTCCTGATGAGGATATCCCAAGCTCCACTACTATTTATGATGATTCTCATCCTATTTTGAATGATATACGTGTTATGAAACCTAATGAAGAGATACATGCATATAAAGGTTCTAAACAAATCCAACATGAGGTGACTTCTTTTCTTGTTGCTCACCTTTGTGATATTTATGAGAATTGTTTACTACCTAGTATGTTTATTGTACTTAGGTTTGAAGAGCAGACTTCAAGGAGGAAACACGTACAAGGGAGGCTCATATGCGGCCAGCAAAGGAGTCACTCCAAGTCTAAACCAAAGGAAGGAGGACCACCTCCACCTCCCACACGGCCAAGGGGAGTCCAATTCAAGACCATGTTGCTGGAGGAAGGAATCCAAACCCACATGACCTATTTGGCCGAAAGGAGGAAAGAGAGTTCATTTCAAATTGAAGACCACATTGAAAGCCCACATGAAATTGGATGAAGGAACCACATGGGCATGCATGCCATGCATACTAAGGCCCATGTTTTCGGCCATGTATTTGTTTTAGAACCATTTTTCAAGTTTGAACCCAAATTAGTTTTCAGATAGGACTGAAAAGCACTTTTGGCCATTTGGGCTAATTAGATTGCAACTTGGACTTAGCCCACGCGTGTGTCTGAGGGGTGGGACGTCCTATTAACCCTAGGGATTCCCAAAACATTGTTCATGATAAGGGCATCCCTACTATTACTACTACCATATCTCCAAGTGTTCATAAAGCACCAAAAGGTCCAATGACTAGAGCACGAGCCAAGCTTTTAAATAAACACGTGAATTTGTTTCTTAATGCAATGCCTTCTATTGATGAGAACAATATACTACCTTATGCTGGTTTCTTGTGTATTCTTAGGTTTGAACAACATGGAGAGACATTACCCGCCCATGCAGGTCAAGCCATGTGGTGCAAATACATTCACGTGGGAAACTAACCAAAGGAGTTGGTGTTGTCTTGCATGCTATCACGATCAAGCCAACATATCAAGCAATTGGTTCAAGTCAAGGCTTTGGTCCAAGTCCAACATGGCTGTGTTCGGTCAATCCATGTGCTCATTTGGTTCGGCAGCCAACATGAGCCACGATCAAACCGTGACCAACCCAGTCAAGCCATGTGGTGCAGCCCACGTATCAAGCTCTAGGTCAAGCCTTGTTCGGCCTTGTATTTCTAGTCAGCCCATGCATGCGTGCGTGTGTAAGGAATTGGCTGGGGTGCTTAAGTAGCCACCGCCCTTGCAATTGTAAGGCAAACCAGATATTTGAGATAATAGATTGATTTCAGTTCCTGTTTCTCCAAGCATGGCCGAATCATGTCCTTGAGGGAAATTGAGAATTCTTCGCAAATGGAGATCGTTCAACCTTTTCGCTGGGAATTAGGAGCGCGATAGGGCTTCGCTTGGTGGTCGTGAAGTCCGACGCATGTGGTCTCACGAATTAAAGAGTGTTTGTTCTTACAATGGCAACAGAGGATCACTGCTCATATGGTGGGAACAAGTTCAAAATCAAAGGAGAGAATACAACGAACCTCCCATCACTACATGGGAAGAGATGAAGTATCACATGAGAGTGAGGTTTGTTCCTAAACATTACAAACGTGATTTATTTGATAAATTGCAGCAAATGAAGTAAGGAACTCTCACAGTGGAGGACTATTATAAAGAGATGGAAATGGCCATGATTCGAGCTAATATATTTGAGCAAGAAGAACAAACAATGGCTCGCTTCCTTGCTGGTTTGCACCCTCCCATCAAGCGCATCACCGAATTTCAGCCCTACAACAACATGGTGGAGTTGGTGCATCAAGCAACCGAGGCTGAAAGGCAAGTGCAACAAGATATGAGAGCAATAAGAACATCATCATACACACCCCATTCAGCACCTACAGGAGGTAAACCCACATCCCATTTCAATTCTTTTAAAATTAATCAACCTAGTGGAAGTTTTGCTCCTAGTACCAGTGCTGTACCAGGTGGAAAAAATGCAACAACACCCATTACCAAGAAGAGTCCAACACCTTCTACCTCGTCTTCAGTGGGTTCTACAGCAAGAAGTAGTGACATCCAATGCTTCAAATGCCTTAGACAAGGTCATATGCAAAAGGATTGTCCAAATAACAAGATTATGTTGCTTTTGGAGAATGGAGAGTATAACTCTACTAGCAAGGAGGAAGGCGAGGCCCTTGCTGATTTTGAAAGATTTGGAGATGTACATGACGAAGGACAAGGGGAGGAGGCGCATGAGGATGGTTTTTGTGACTCTGAGTCTGGTCCTATCCTTGTGTGTACACCGACGGTGTTGAGTGTGCAAGCAAAACCCACTCATGAGCAGTGCTGCAATCTTTTCCAAATAAGAGCTCAGGTGAGTAAAGATGGTAAGTGTTGCAAAGTTATTATTGATAGTGGTAGTTGCCACAATTTAACTAGTAAAGAACTTTGCATTAAACTTGGGTTGAAATACAAGAAACATCTACATCCATATCAAATTCAATGGTTGAATAATGATGGCTCTATGAATGTTGGATACACTGTTGATGTTAGTTTTCAGATTGAGAATTACCGAGATACTGTGGAGTGTGATGTTGTTTCTATGGATGTATGTCTCTTACTTTTAGGAAGACCATGGCAATATGATCGATCTGTGATTCATGATGGAAGAACTAATCAATACAAATTCATGTGGAATGATAAAGAAATAGTGCTACGACCATTAATCCCTTCTCAAATAGTACATGATAACATGCAAAAGATTGAGGTAAAAGTAGAGAATGAGAGAGGGAATGAGCAAAAGAGTGTGATTCCACAAAAGATGAGTGAGAGCCACAATCTAAAACTAAATGGAAAAAGAAAGAATGAGGGAGAGAAAAAGTTAGTCATGATAACCGCTAAATCTGATTTAAGAGAGATGAGAGATGATCCCACTTTGATGCACTTTGTATTGTTGTACAAAGATGTTTTGCTTTCTACTAATGACTTAACCTCTCTTTCTAGCGTGGTTTCTCAAATTTTGCGGGCTTATAAGGATGTCTTTTCGGAGGAGGTACCCGCTGGTCTACCGCCTATTCGAGGCATTGAACATCAAATCGATATAGTACCGAGAGCTCCACTTCCCAACCGGCCACCGTACCACACAAACCCGGAGGAGACAAAAGAAATTCAGTGACAAGTGCAAACGCTCATGGATAAAGGGTATGTACGCAAAAGTCTTAGTCCTTGTATCGTTCCTGTCATTCTTATTCCTAAGAAAGATGGTACATGGAGAATGTGTGTAGACTGTAGAGCTATCAACAATATTACCATTCGTTATCATCATCCTATTCCTAGGTTAGATGATATGCTTGATGAATTGAGTGGCTCTACTATCTTTTCTGAGATTGATTTGCGTAGTGGATATCATCAAATACGAATGAAACATGGTGATGAATGGAAAACTACTTTTAAAATGAGATTTGGCTTGTATGAATGGTTAGTGATGTCTTTTGATTTATCTAATGCTCTTAGTACATTCATGCGTTTAATGAACCATGTTTTGAGACACTTCATTGGAAAAATTTTGGTAGTCTATTTTGATGACATTTTGATATATTTCCGCTCATTGGAAGAACATGTTGAACACGTTAGACAAGTGCTAGAAGTGCTTAGGATTGAACAGTTGTATGCTAATCTTGAGAAGTGTACTTTTTGCACAAACAAAGTGGTGTTCTTAGGATATGTTGTTTTAGCTCATGGAATTGAAGTAGATGACTGTAAAGTTGAAGCTATTCGAAATTGGCCTACTCCTGCCAATGTTAGTCAAATTCGTAGCTTTCATGGGCTTGCTGGTTTTTATCGACATTTTGTGAAAGATTTCAGCACCATTGCTTCCCCATTAAACGAAATAACTAAAAAGGGCGTTGTTTTTTAATAGGGAGAATGACAAGATAAAGTCTTTGCTGAATTAAAGCGATGTTTAACTAAAGCACCATTGCTTGTTTTACCTGATTTCACTAAAACTTTTGAGATTGAATGTGATGCTAGTGGAATAGGTATTGGTGGTGTTTTGATGCAAGAAAGAAAACCTGTTGTATACTTTAGTAAGAAACTTAGTGGTGCACAATTGAATTATCCTGTTTATGATAAAGAATTATATGCTCTTATGCGTGTTTTAGAGACTTGGCAACATTATCTTTGGTCTAAAGAATTTATCATTCATTCTGATCATGAAGCCTTGAAATACTAGAAAGGTCAAGCTAAACTGAATCGTCGATATGCTAAGTGGGTTGAATTCATTGAAACCTTTCCATACATTGTTAAATATAAGAAAGGCAAAGAGAATGTGGTAGCTGATGCATTGTCTAGAAAGAATGTACGTTTAAATCATTTGGAAGTTGAGGTCCCCGGATTAGAGAGAGAAATATATGCTTCTGATCATGAATTTTCAACGCCATATTCTAAATGCAAAGATGGGAAAGGATGGGACAAGTATCATATCCATGATGGTTTTCTATTTCGAACTAACAAGCTATGTGTTTCAGATTCTTCTGTGCGTTTGCTATTGTTGCAGGAATCTCATGCAGGGGGGCTTATGGGACATTTTGGTAGGGAGAAGACCTTCATAATGTTGGCCGATCACTTTTATTGGCCAAAGATGAGGCGAGATATTGAGAGTTTTGTTCAGCACTGTGTTACATGCCATAAAGCTAAATCTAAACTCAATCCACATGGTTTGTATACTCCACTTCTAGTTCCTAGTACTCCTTGGGAAGATATTAGCATGGACTTTGTTTTGGGCTTGCCAAGGACTAAGAGGGGAAGAGATTCTGTTTTTATAATTGTGGATAGGTTTTCTAATATGGCACACTTTATTCTTTGTCATAAGAGCGATGATGCATCGCATGTAGCTGACCTGCTTTTCAGGGAAATTGTGAGATTGCATGGCGTGCCTCACACTATTATTTCAGATCGTGATGTGAAGTTTGTGAGCTATTTCTGGAAGACTTTGTGGGCCAAACTTGGGACAAATTTGCTCTTTTCGACAACTTGTCACCCACAAACCGATGGACAAACGGAGGTGGTGAACCGTACACTCTCAATGTTGCTGCGGACAATGATAAAAAAGAACTTAAAAGAGTGGGAGGATTGTCTACCGCATGTTGAATTTGCATATAATAGAGCGGTGCATTCTACTACTCAATTGTGTCCATTTGAGGTGGTGTATGGATTCAAACCGACCACGCCACTTGATTTGATGCCACTTCCATTACAAGAACGTGATAATATGGAGGCTTCCAAGCGTGCTGATTTTGTAAAGAAACTTCATGAAAAGACTAAAGAGCTAATTGAGGCAAAGGTACATTCTTATTCTTCCAAAGCTAACAAAACTAGAAATAAAATGATATTTGAACCAGGTGATTTAGTATGGATTCATCTTCGCAAAGAATGCTTTCCAGAGAGGCGTAAATCAAAATTGATGCCCCGTGGTAATGGTCCTTTTAAAGTGCTTGCCAAGATCAATGATAATACTTACAAGATTGAGCTTCGGGAGATGACTATGTAGTAAGTACCACTTTTAATGTTGTTGACTTATCACCATTTTTTGGGCAAGACGATACAGAGTCGAGGACGACTCATTTTCAAGAGGGGGGATGATGAGGGCATCCCTACTACTACTACCATATCTCCAAGTGTTCATAAAGCACTAAAAGGTCCAATGACTAGAGCACGAGCCAAGCTTTTAAATAAAATAGGTGAATTTGTTTCTTAATGCATTGCCTTCTATTGATGAGGACAATATACTACCTTATGCTGGTTTCTTGTGTATTCTTAGGTTTGAACAACATGGAGAGACATTACCCGCCCATGCAGTCATCAAGGTCAAGCCATGTGGTCCAAATACATTCACGTGAGAAACTAACCAAAGGAGTTGGTGTTGGCTTGCATGCTATCACGGTCAAGCCAACATATCAAGCTATTGGTTCAAGTCAAGGCTTCGGTCCAAGTCCAACATGGTTGTGTGTGGTCAATCCATGTGCTCATTTGGTTTGGCAGCCAACCTGAGCCACGGTCAAACTATGACCAGCCCGGTCAAGCCATGTGATGCAGCCCACGTATCAAGCTCTAGGCCAAGCCTTGTTCGGCCTTGTATTTCTAGTCGGCCCATGCATGCGTGCGTGTGTAAGGAATTGGCTGCGGCGCTTAAGTAGCCGTCGCCCTTGCGATTGTAAGGCAGACCAGATATTTGAGATAAGAGATTGATTTCAGTTCTTGTTTCTCCAAGCATGGCCGAATCATGTTCTTGAGGGAAATTGGGAATTCTTTGCAAATTGAAATCGTTCAACCTTTCTGCTGGGAATTGGGAGCGCGATAGGGCTTCGCTTGGTGATCGTGAAGTCCGGCGTGTTTGTTCTCGCGAATTAAAGAGTGTTCATTCTTGCATTGGCAACGGAGGATCACTACGATTCGAGAGACTACACGTGAGTATCTTGATCCTACGTCGAGAAGATCGGGCGACCCCGTATCAGTTCACCGTGAAAATTGATGAAATTTCATCTTGAAAAAGCATTGTTCTAGGGTTTGTGCTAGTTGATTGCTGCCCCCTTTGAATTGTGCTTTTCCTTATTGATTTTCTTACTTGTTCTTGATTGGATTGTGGGGAGATCATCTCCACTTGGTCGTGCTCAAGTGGAATCTATCATAGTGTGGCTCAATAAGTTTGTTTGTCATAGGTCGTTGCATTGGCATCGATTTGCCTCGCCAATTTGTTGGGTTTCATGGTGTATCCAAGATTCTAAATCGTGAAGATCAGGCACCCAGTATCATCTTGGTATCAGAGCCCCATTGACACCTTAGGATCTTTATCTTTGTTTAGTAAATTTGTTTTAGCACTATTCAATATTGTTTATCTGAAAATTCCACCCAAAAAAGAAAGTAAATAGCACTTACTATTTTGGACTATTCATTAATTCCGAAAGTTCCCACAAAAAAATAGTAGATTGATTTTACTTTTTTTGTGTTGTCCTATACACCGAAATCCATCCTATTTTTCTCTTCACAACCCTAGTTACAATCTGAATTTGTAGTGAGTTTGCTAGGTTTTGATCCATTGGAAATTTGATTTTTTTTTTATTTGTTGTGTGTTTTTCCTTTGCATAGCTTTGATCCAATCTGTTCTTGCGGTTTCCTTGTGTTCTTGATTTCTTGTTGGTTTGATCTCTTGGCTGAGGTGCAATTGGGCACAAGAGGTTTGGGTTGGCCACAATAAATACCATGTCGTGAGCCCTAAGAACTCTCCCATCCGAATTTCCTTTGAATCAGTTTCGACCTCTAAGTTGAGTTAGTTTCAGTTAGCAAATTTTGACCAGATTCAATCTTTAAACCGAGTGCATGAAATACAAACTCTTGCTTGCCACAAGCCACACTTTTTGCAAATCGAGAGCACAATTTGCTGTTTTGATTCCTTGTCGTGAGCCATAAGGACTCTCATCCGAATTGCTTGAGTTAGTTTCAAACTCTAGTCTTTCGTGCACTACCTAGTAAAACTATCATAACTTTTGAATACAAAGGCAGTTTGATGTCTTTAAGTACTTGTTGTAAAGCTTACCGCGAGCCCTATAGTTTGGGGTGTTTAAGTACTTGTTGGAAAGCAATTCGACCAAGTTTGAGCACTTGTTTTGGTCGTATTTTCATCGTCCCTTTAAATTTCTTCTGTAAACCAATCATTCTATTTTTACAAAAACTTTGATCCTCCAAAGACTAGCATTTGGAGTTTGCAATAGGGCCGCGCATTACCTTTGACTTGATTAAAACAGAGAGAGTTGAATATTAATGAAGATTGTTGATCTAGTGTTTTGGTTTCGATTACTAGCAAATAGAAGAAAGAAAAAAAAGAACAATAAAGAAAAGCAAAAACCGAAGCAAGGAGGAAAAAAATTAAAAATATATATAGAAGAAAACAAGTGGTGGTCGAACCCATTACATAGATTGAGCATTGCCCTCTCCTGCGTTTAATTAGTTCCTTTTGTGCAATCTTGTGTCCCATATTTCAATTGCAACAAGCTAGTGTCTTTCGATAACTTTTGCAACATGAGTCATTTATTCTTCACTTATATCTTTCTAGCTCATCCCTTGGTTGCATTAAGTTACATCATCTTAGCGTATGTGTTGCCTTGATCTCTACGTGCATCAACTATTTATTGAATTCTAGTTTGGATTTTTACTTAGCGAACAAAATTCTAGAATTCAAATTATTCAGAACATACACAATACCTTCCAAGCTCCACATATCATCGTGTTAGTGCAATTACTCGACTGTGAACTCGCTTTATCATCACCATTGTGTTGTTCTACACTACTTCAAGTGTGAGGTACTCCGCAATTTCAACATAGAGTGTGTAAGAACGTCATTGGTAAGGGAAGGTGAGGTTGAGAGTGAGACACATATTTTTTCACTAACATATTTTTGTGTCCTGTTGTTTTGCACTACTAACCATGTCAGGCGATGGTGATAACTTGGCGAAGGTGACCTCAATGCACCAGTGACTTATATGCAATACTCTGCACTACGACATACACTATGGCGGGAGTTTCAAGCGGGAACTTCATCGTTGCAGGGGAGACAAGAGCAACTACAAGAGGAGATGACCAACCCGGTGAAGGATCACCAAATTGAGATGAATGACCAATTTAACTTTCTACGCACGAACGTTGTTGCTGACATTGTTCGTAAGCTTCAACATCAACAAGATGATGCAAGTGTGTGTCAACCGGTGGTTGATGAGACCGATGAGGAGGCCTCTACCTGTGCCACTCAAGAACCTCAACGATAACGTGACTGGGTGGCTGTTAATGCCATTCGGCCAACACCACCCATGTGTGGTGGAGGAGTCGCCCACGGTCCAGGGATGGGCCATGGACGTGGGGGACGAGGTGGTGCTGTCCTTGATGAGGAGGATGAGTTTTTGCTGCACCACAACGATGGGTATCGTCGCTGGAACCACAATGGCGATGATTGATCCGACGAGGAGAAATTTGGTAAGCTTAAATTTTCTATACCTAAGTTTTCAAGTGGTACTGATCTGGAGGACTATCTCACTTGAGAACTAAAGGTGGACAAAGTATTCCACATGCACAACAACTCCGAAGACAAGAAGTTTGCTATGGCTTCACTTGAGTTTGATGATTACGTGCTCCTCTAGTGGGAACAAGTGTTGACCCAAAGAGAAGAACATGGCGAGAGTCCCGTTGCATCATGGGTTAAAATTAAGCATGAAATGAGAGCAAGGTTTGTGCCTAAGCATTATAAATGTGATTTGTTTGATAAGTTGTAGAATTTGAGGCAAGTGAGTATCACGGTGGAGGAGTATTACAAAGAAATGGAGAATGTCGTGATAAGAGCCTACGTGCATGAACATGAAGATCAAACTATGGAAATGTTTCTAGTTGAATTGCATCAACCAATCAAGCGCATCACTGAATTTCAGCTCTACGACAATGTGTTAGAATTGGTTACCAAGCTACAAAGGCCGAACGTCAACTACAACAAGATTCTAGAGTGACAAGGACATCTTATGCTACATGTTCAACACCTACAGGAGGTAAACCTACATCCAAGTTAAATACTGTCGGGACCCGAAAATACATACCAGGAACCCTCTGTGTATTCTGAACTAGTCCCAGATCAGTAGCTAGCTCACATAGGTAAACAGTGATGAAATACCATCCATTTATTCGATTTAACTAAAAAGATCTCAAAGTAGCAAATAATAATAATAACTGGACCTTATGGTCAACGTTTACTTAACTTGCCACACAGGGCTAAAGAAACAAATAAACTCTTGTGGCGGAATGAAACTCTTCAAATGGCCAATCAACATGTCCACAGGCAATCGAGTGGTGAACGCATCCTAATCCGCAAAACCTTCATGGTCTTCCTGGTAGAACTCGGAGTTCCCTGGTTCTTCTATGGAGATTAAGCAACACAGGGCGCAAAGCCATGAGTACTTTGAATGTACTCAGCAAGCCGTGGGGAAATGTATGCAAATAGTATTTATGCAGGGCTTGAACAAAGATTAGCTGTATGGCTCTTTTGCATAAAGCAGCATTTATGATAAATACAATAAATAGATTGAAATGCTAAGTTGAAAACAATAATAAGTAAATTAAACAATTCCTTTGAAACAACCAGTGAACTTCTCATTCACTTCCCAACCAACCAAAGATAAGTGAATTCCCCATTCACCAATCGACACAACCCACCAAGTGAATGACCTATTCACCAAACGAACATTATATTCATCAAGTGAACTTCCCATCCACACTCCGACACATTTTTGAAGAAACTCTAACTCCCGTGTGAAATCCCCGAGCACGTCCATAACCGCGGACACAGCTATTCGAATAGTTTTATACTCTGCAGAGATTGTACAGCTTGACCCACAAGAGATAGATCAACTTATAATGTTCGTTTAACACACTTCCGAGGTGTGCGACTTAGTGATCATCACAAGGCTTTTTACAAAGCTCCTTCTTAACCCAGTTTTGCCCACTAAGGTTTCAACACTGAATGTCTTTCCAACCAGACAGGGCCCCCCTCTTGCGCCACCATGAGGATTCGTTTTCCACGACTCACACTTCACATGACAGAACCGAAATTAAGACATTGCTAATTATTCAGCCAGATCCGTCCCATACCAGACATGTGGTTGTACGGTTAAGGCCCAGTTCAATGGCGCACAAGATTAAGTCCTTGACAAATTACTCAGGCGAGACTACCACAAACCCACAACATGTTCAATCCACATCCCCACTATCCACCAACCACTCGCCCAAGCGAAAACTATTTTACTTAACCAAAACCAATGACATACCCTGTCATGGCTCCTAAATTTTAACAAGAGTGGCTCACCACCACGATTCCATAAATCATTAAGTCAAAATTAATTATTAAGACACATGTGATGACAAACCCATCGTAACTAAGCTGAACTAAGCATATGTACGATACCCATGTTGGCAATATAAATATGTCCAACTAAAATTACCCATTCTAAGGCGACAAAGGATGCATGGCATCCAAATTATTCAATGGAGGCATAATGACAACAGGTAATAACTATACCCAAACCAATTTATATAAAGATAGCATGCAATTGTATAAAACAATATACTTTTGAAATCATAGGTTCAATATGATCAAAGGACCATGACTTGCCTTGGAATAAATCCTGGGATTGATCTTGATCTTGGTAGGCTACTCCTTGCTCAAAGCTTCCCGAAGTATCGACGTCTACTCACAAAACAAGGAAATAAACCAAATAAATAAATAATAGAGAGAAAACAAACTCCAAAAATTAAATAAAAATCTCAAATAAATAGATCTCGAATTTATATCAATTTAGGAATTTGAATGGACTCAATCGGAGTTCGGATGCAAAAGATATGGGCTTTGGAAGATTGAACTCTAAAGAAAAACCCTAAATTGGATTTTCAGATTATCCCGAATTATTTTTCTATTGGAATTTCCGGAATATGACGTCGGCTGACGTCAGCGAGGCTGTTCGGATGGGACGAAAAACAATCTGACGGCTGGGCCCCACTATTAAGTGGCTAGGCTCGCGGTGGACTAAGTTCAAGGATGTTTGGCTCGGGTGGGATTTTGGGTGTGCCACATGGCAGATGACCAGGAGATGATTGGGATGCCACATGGGCCAAGGATCCGAGGTGGCGCAGAGGTGGAGAGTGAGGTTGCTTGCCACATCAGCAAAGAGAGACAACTGAGAGAAAGAAGGTAGGAGCTCTGGAGCTTTTGGCCGGCGGCAACGGCGGTGGAGGCGAGGACGAACAGAGGTGAGCTAGCTCCGGGAAAGTGGCAAAACGGGATGCCCCAGAGAAGGCGGAGCTACTGGAGGTGGTGGTTTGGCCAGGGCGGCGGCGGTTCGTTGGCGGCAGCGACTTTGGCGCAAGGTAGAGCTCGGCGATGAAGAACTTGGTGATTAAGTGGCGCCCAAGGTTGAATGAGGTGAGCACCGGCTCGGCCATGACCTGAGGAACGCAGGGAGCTGCTCGGGATGGATCAAGGTTGACCGGAGCGGCGTCAATGCGAAGATGACCAGAGATGAAGAAAGCGGCTGGTGGCGACGATTCGGTGGCGAAGAAGACAAAGTGAAGGTGGAGATTAGATTAGAATAAGATTGGGCACACGATGACGCAGAAGAATAGGCAAGGGCTCACCGGAGGAAGTAGATCGACAACGGCGGCACAGTCGGTTTCGGTGACAAACCGACAACGGCGAAGGAGTGGTCCATGACCGAAGATGGTGGAAGCACGACGTAGCTCTCGTTAATGAGAACCCGAAGGAGGTGGCGGCTTAGGCAGAGATGCAAGAACTCCGGCGATGAAGGCACGACAGTGACCCGGCTTGTCCGACAAATTGCGGCGCAAAGAGATCCAAACTGGGGAGGGGGTTTTAGGGCTTCGGGAGAGGAGACATGGGCGAAGAAATTGACGCGAGGCGGAGGCTTTATATAGGTATGGAGAGAAGGAATCCAAGACGAGGCCGGCGGTGCTCACGTCGTGCAAGACACGAACGCGGGAGTCCTTGGAGAAGACGATGCCCTCGTGGTGATCGGACCCACAGGCAGTGAAACAAAATAAAAAGGGCAGGGCCGGTGCGGCTTGGGCTGTTCACATGCAAAGAAAGAAACGAGTGAAAGTGGGCTTCGGCTGAGCTGGGCTTTGACTGGGAAAAGAAATGGCGGGCGAGCGGGCTGGCTAAGAGAAAATAGGAAATGGGCCGGCTCGGTCGGAAGAGAAGTGAGCCAAAGGAAATAGAGTCGGGCCAAGGAAGAAGATTGATCCCGAAACGGAATCTGAGATTTAAAATAGTTTTTCTTTTTAGAAATTAGCAGAAAATTTGAAAGGCAAATAGAAAATAGCAAATGCACTCGAAAAAATTCTAGAAAAATCTAAAAAATATATCCAAGCACATAAAATCCAAATAAAATAATTTTGATAATAGTTGATGTTGGCATTAATCATATTAAATTGTTTTTGAACTCTGAAAATTTATATTAAGCTTTTAACTTTAGCAGAAAAATTCAAATGGTTATTTTTTCTTTTAAAACTTCAAAAATAGACCAAAATTTTGGGATGTTACAAACACTTTTAGAACTAACAATTCTGTTGCTAGTGTTGCTTCCAAACCAAGTGTTACATCAAGTGGAAATGAGGTGTCTAGTGCCATTACAAAGAAGGGTCCAGCAATGAGTTCTACTTCTTCGACGGGTTCTACGTCGAATAGTAGTGAAATTTAATGCTTCAAGTGCTTGGGACGAGGGCACATGGCTAGAGAGTGCCCCAATAACCATTCCATGATTGTGACTGAAAATGGAGGCTATGATTCCACAAGTGACAATGATATTGATACTAATAATGAGGAGTGTCTTCTCGAAGAAGATGAAGATGAAGGGGTACCTTTTGTGATTTTGAGACCAGTGTCAATCTCATTGTCACAAAGAAGGTATTGAGTGTACAACCAAAAGAGGACCATGACCAGCAATGCTTTCTATTTCAAATAAAGACAAAAGTTGATGGCAAAGTATGCAAAGTAATCATTGATGAAGGTAGTTGCCACAACTTGGCGAGTAAGGAATTGTGCAACAAGCTTGGTTTGAAATTTCAGCGCCATCCCCATCCTTATCATGTGCAATGGTTGAGTGATTGTGGGGATGTAAGGATTCAATACATGGTCAAGGTGCATTTCCAGATTGGTGAGTATGTGGATATCGTTGAATGTGATATTGTACCCATGATGGTATGTCACCTCTTGCTTGGCTGGCCATGGCAATATGACCGTATGGTTAGACATGATGGTTGAACTAGCAGGTATTCTTTTAACTGGAAGAATAAGGACATTGTGCTTTGTCCTATGACTCCCACTAAGATTATTGCTGATAATATGCAATGAGTGACTAAGAAGAAAATTGAGAGTAGAAAAAGAGAGGGAGAGAAGTTAGTGATGATAGCTAGCAAGTCGGATATGAGGGAAGTGAGGGAGAATTTAGATTTGATGTATCTTGTTCTTTTGTATAAAGATGACTTGCTTTTGACTAACAACTTGACGTCTCTTCCTAGTGTTGTTTCTAATGTTTTACAGGCATATGAGGATGTGTTCCCTAAAGAGATCCCTGCTGGAATATTGCCACCCATTCAAGGCATTGAGCATCAAGTTGATTTGATTCCTGGAGCATCTCTTCCTAATCGTCCACCATATCACACTAACCCGGACAAGACAAAAGAAATTGAGCAACAAGTATAGGAACTACTACAGAAAAGGTACATACGTGAAAGTCTTAGTCTTTGTGTTGCTCCTGTCATTTTAGTGCCTAAAAAAGATGGTACTTGGAGGATGTGTGTTGACTGTAGAGCCATTAACAATATCATTGTTCGCAATCGTCATCCTATGCCTAGGCTAGATGACATGCCAAATGAGTTGAGTGGTTCAATGATATTCTCTAAAATTGATTTACGTAGTGGGTACCATCAGATTAGAATGAAACATGGAGATGAATGGAAAACTACCTTTAAGACTAAATTTGGATTTTATGAGTGGTTAGCCATACCCTTTGGATTAACTAATGCACCTAGCACTTTCATGAGATTAATGAATCATGTCTTAATAGCATTCATTGGAAAATTTGTTGTGGTATACTTTGATGACATTCTGATCTATAATAGAACCATGAAAGAATACACTGATCATATTAGACAAGTATTGGAAGTGCTTCGATTTGAGAAATTGTATGCTAATTTGGAGAAGTGCACTTTTTGTACACCTAAGGTTGTGTTCTTAGGCTTTGTTGTTTCTGGACAGAATTGAGGTTGATGAATAAAAAATTAAAGTAATTAAAAATTGGCCTACACCTGTGAATGTTAGTCAGATTCGAGGTTTCCATGGCCTTGCTAGTTTTTATCATAGATTTGTGAAAGATTTCAACACCATTGCATGTGCATTAAATGAGTTAACTACAAATTTTGTGTGGGGGGAATCACAAGTGCTTTCCAAGAACTTAAGAAACGATTAACTAAAGTACCATTGCTTGTTTTACCTGATTTCACTAAGATTTTTGAAATTGAATATGATGCTAGTGGAATTGGTATTGGTGGTGTCTTAATACAAGAGGGAAAACGAGTAGCATATTTTAGTGAGAAACTAGGAGGAGCTCAATTGAACTATCATGTTTGTGACAAAGAGTTTTATTCTTTAGTTCATGTTCTTGAAGCTTGGTAATACTATCTTTGGCCAAAGGAATTTGTTATTCATTCTGATCATGAATCCTTGAAGTATTTAAAAGGCCAATCAAAACTAAACCATAGGCATGCCAAGTGTGTTGAATTTATTGAAACCTTTCCATATGTGATTAAATACAAGAAAGGTAAAGATAATGTGGTAGCTGATGCTTTATCTAGAAAAAGTGTACTTTTAACTCACTTGAAAATGCAAGTACATGGTTTAAAGAGTCTAAAAGAGTTGTACACTTTTGATCATGACTTTGTTGTACCATATTCCAAATGTGTTGATGCGAAAGGTTGGGATAAGTTCTATGTGCATAATGGATTCGTATTCCGTGCTAATAAGCTTTGTGTTTCAGAATCCTCTGTTCGTTTGCTCCTTTTGCGGGAATCTCACGCAGGAGGCTTAATAGGACATTTTGGGAGAGAGAAAACTCTTTTAATGCTGGCTGAAAATTTTTGTTGGTCAAAGATACGTCGTGATGTGTAGAGGTATGTTCAGCGGTGCATAACATGTCATAAGGCCAAATCAAACTCAATCTACATGGTTTGTATACTCCACTTGCTGTTTCTAGTGCTCATTGGGAAGATATTGGCATGGATTTTGTTTTAGAATTGCCTAGAACTAAGAAGGGGAGAGATTATGTTTTTGTTGTCATGGATCGATTCTCTAAAATTGTACACTTTATTCTTTGTCATAAGAGCGATAATGTGTCGCATGTAGCTAACTTGTCACTCCAAGCTAAAACCGAAGGAAGGAGGACCACCTCCACCTCCGACACAGCCAAGGGGAGTCCAATTCAAGCCCATGCTACAGGAGGAAGGAATCCAAGCCCATGTCACCTATTTGGCATACGAAGGAGGAGTACTGCAGCAAAGCAGGCGAAAAGCGCATATTTACTGTAGCAAAAATGTTGTAGCAATTTTACTGTTCTCTTTGGTGACGTATGGCTCAATCTAGACCGTTTATTTTGGATCATACGGTGGAGATAATACCCTAATGCTAGTAACTGTAAATCTTATGCATTTTTTCTCTTCAATGCAGAGGACCCGTTTATAAATACTCTTAGGATGTGTTTGGACGGATGGATGAGGGTGTATTGGATGGTCTCATCCAACTTTTGGGGTTGTTCTTGTGTTTGGATGGATGAATGGGATGAACTCGTCCATTGAAGGGGAATATTCCATCGAGATGCTGCATCGCGTGATACGAGAAAAAACATCCACTTGCATGTGCTCATCTACCGGAGAGGGGAGCCCAGGCGCCAACGTGTAGGCGGAGCGGCCCGACGGCGACGTTGCAGCCCAGGCGATGGCATCGGCGCGGTTGGAGCAGCGGTCGACTGGTGCGAGCTGGCAATGGCGGAGCCTGGCACTACAGTGTTGGTCCGGCGGTAGGAAGGCGGTGGCTCGGCCGGATCTGGCGAAGAAAGAACGGGGAGAGGAGAGAAGAGAAGAAAGAAATGACAAAGAAGAAAGAGAGAAAGGGGGGAGAATGGTTGTCGTCCAGAGAAAAGAAAAGGATGAAAAAGAAAAGAGGGAAAAGAAAGGAAGGAAGAAAAGAAAAGGGAGAAGGAAGAAAAACAAAATTTTGGGATCATCCTATCCAAGCAACCAAACAAAATCTTGTATCATTCTATCCCACCAACCAAACACCAAACTCGTATCATCCCATCTAGGACCATTTCATCAATCCTGCACCATCCATCCTATTCACACTAGTTCACCCAACCAAACACACTATTATATAGGGCTTTGTAGCGTGAATAATCATGACATTCATTTTTACCTTTTTAGGAAAACTTTCCATGCGCTTTAATACGTGCTCTCCTTGGGTGAGTCACCCGTCATCTGAGGTGTGCTACAGAATTATTTTCCTTCTCCAGTAGGCATTCTTAATTAGCCACAAGTCACTACTACTATTAAGGACAGGCTCCGACAGTGTGTGCGATGTGTACGTTTGAGAAATATATATTAAGTAAATAAAATATATTTGTGTGTTTGGATAAGGAGATAAAGGATGATGTTGACTTAACAATGATTCTACTAGCTAGCATTTTGCACAATATTTTGGATCATATGTTGATGCACCATGTCACGACCACTCATGCGGCCAATCAATCAGCATAACAAATAGTAAAATCCGCACACGCCACGTTACAATCGATAATAAAATGGCCCAAAAGCACAAATATTGGAAGTAAAATCGATCCACCGACGCCCGGGTCGTACAAGGACCAAACCAATTAGCAAGAATCTGTTTCTTATTTTGTACGTGAACGTTTATTTTCTTGTTTTAGCTATAACTTTTGATTGGAAGCTCCAATTCACGAATGGTATTCGCCGGTAGCTTCATGACGACGAGAGTAAAAATATGATATAAGTCTTGCAAAATAAAACCTATCTCTGTGTTTACTAAAATAGATTCACTACATCGCTAAAAGCGATTTACAGCGATCTCTATATGACTTTGCTGCAATCTTAGCCAAACTAGTAACAAACAACTAGCAAGAATATGTTTTTTTTTGTATACGAATGATTTTTTTTCTTGTTTTAGCCATAACTTTTCATTGGAAACCCCGATTCACGAACGATTTTCATCGATAGCTTCGTAACAATAAGAGTAACAGAATGATATAAGTCTCGCAAAATAAAACATATATCCATGTTTACTAAAATGGATTTACTGCATCGCTAAAACAGATTTACTACAACCTCTACATGACTTTACTGCCATCTTAGTCAACTAGTAACAACCAACTAACAAGAATTTGTTTCTTGTTTTGCACATGAACATTTTTTCCTTATTTTAGCCATAACTTTTGGTTGGAAGCTCGGATTCACGAACGGTTTTCGCCGGTAGCTTCATGATGAGGAGAGTAATAGAATGATATAAGTCTCGTAAAATAAAACCTCACGATGCGTTTACTAAAATAGATTTACTGCATCGCTAAAAAATATTTACTACGGCCTCTACATGACTTTACTACTATCTTAGCCAACTAGTAACAACCAACTAGCAAAAATTAGTTTCTTGTTTTGTACATGAACGTTTTTATTGTTTTAGCCATGACTTTTTATTGGAAGCTCCGATTCACAAACGATTTTCGATGGTAGCCTCGTGACGACGAGAGTAATAGAATGATATAAGTTTCACAAAATAAAATCTCTCTGCATTTACTAAAATAGATTTACTGCATCGCTAAAAGAGATTTACTGCAAACTCTACATGACTTTATTGCCATCTTAGCCAACTAGTAACAACCAACTAGCAAGAATTTGTTTCTTATTTTATACATGAGTGATTCTTTTATTGTTTTAGCCATAACTTTTAATTGGAAGCTCCGATTCATGAACGATTTTCGTCAGTAGCTTTGTGACGACGAGAGTAACAAAATTATATAAGTCTCACAAAATAAAATCTCTCTCTTCATTTACTCAAATAGATTTATTACATTGCTAAAAAGGATTTACTACAACCCCCACATGACTTTAGTGCCATCTTAGCCAACTAGCAACAACCAACTAGCAAGAATCTATTTCTTGTTCTGTACATGAACGTTTATTTTCTTGTTTTAGCCATAACTTTTGATTGTAAGCTCCAATTCATGAATGGTTTCCGCCGGTAGTTTCGTGACGACGAGAGTAATAGAATGATATAAGTCTAGCAAAATAAAACCTCTCTATGTGTTTACTAAAATAGATTTACTGTAACCTCTACATAATTTTACTGCCATCTTAGCCAACTAGTAACAACCAACTAGCAAGCATCTGTTTGTTGTTTTGTATATGAATATTTTTTTTTGTTTTAGCCATAAGTTTTGATTGGAAGCTCCAATTCACGAACAGTTTTCACTGGTAGCTTGGTGACGATGAGAGTGATAGAATGATATAAGTCTCACAAAATAAAAACTCTCTATGCATTTTCTAAAAGAGATTTACTGTAATCTCCACATAACTTTACTGCTCTGTTACAAAAAGATTTATTGGATTTCACTTGTTGTTTACTAGCACATCTAGCCATGAATAAACGCGGCGATACGTGCGGCAAGAAAATTGCTATCACAATTACTTTCGAACAATAAATGGATGTGTGACATCACACGTGAGGGATCATGGGTTAGTGGGCCAAAATAGCATGTTCGGCGCTCCGTTGGGCAGCTCGGTCATTGTGCGGTGGGCTGGCCTGAGTGTAGGATAACTTATTCTACGCTCAGGTGTAGAATAGTATATATATATATATATGTGTGTGTGTGTGTGTGTGTGTGTGTGTGAGAGAGAGAGAGAGAGAGAGAGAGAGAGAGAGAAACTTAAAAAATGTTATGCCGTGCACAACAAAACTAACGGGGCAAGCTATGGCCACCGTATTGATTCATCCATATGTTGGAGATATGCCCTAGAGGCAATCATATTGATGATGATATTTCATTGTATCCATGATTTAATAAATGTTCCTTGAATATTGCCTTTGTGTTGATTAACAAGTATGTGACTTGTTTGTGAAACTCTTTACTTGTATGGTTATTCTAAAGTTGTCCCTAGTCGGAGTTAATGTGAGGACACACGTGAATGATTGATTAGCACATGTATCGGTTGATGACCATGTTTCACAGGTCATAGACATGGAGATGTCAAACCAATAATGTGGACACATGTTTAGAACATGGGGTTGGACCGACCCAACAATGAGATATAGTAATTATTCTTATGGTTCTCTCTACACAATGTGTACGCCTTGTCCTTAGACCTGAGATTGTCGCATGTACTTGAGATGTGAATCGACCTACTTAGGGGCTATCAAACGCTACTCCGTGAATCGGGTAGTTATAAAGGTAGCTTTGGGTTTGTCATGAAGCATGTCGCGAGGCATGGTCGGTCGAGATGGGATTTGCCCTCTCTACCGAGAGAGATATCTCTGGGCCTCGAGTGATCGGATCCGTAAATGCATGGCCATGCTACTTAAGGTTAAGAGTTAACCTAGTAAGGGATTCGGATCACAGATCGAGAAAGAGTGATCGCTTGGAGCTCATCGAATATCGTGAGGCAAAGGGATTGGCATGTACATAACGCTGTGATGGTTCGTCCGATATGATCTTTATGTATGTTTAGGAGTTGGCACGCCTTGCTAGAGGTCGCTACCAACTATTGACCAAGTGTGTACTCGCGTCATGTCTAAACATATGAACCATAGGTCACACACTTAAGGCGCCAAGCCTAATTCGATTGGATCTAAATTAGATCGGGCATTGAGTCCTAATGGTCTCTATTCGTAGAAGCCCATTATAAGGACGCCTATAAAAGGAGGGCAGGCGCTGGTTGAGGGTTGAGTTTTTCGTGACATCCTCAAACCTCGCCGCCACCCTCCCACGCCCTAGTCGCCGCGCGATCTAGTAGTCGGCGCGCGCCGCTTCCTCCCGCACGTGTGGATACCTTTGAGGCGCCGATCCGTGGCGCTGGGACGAACCGCAAGAAAGAAGTTGTACGTGGACGCCGCGACGAGGACGAGGAAGTAGTACGACTACTCGCCCGACGCATCGCATCAATCGAGTACGACTACACCGCTCCGACGCGTGTCGCATCAACTTCCGCACTGCGGCGCCTAGTGGTAAGACCGTGATCTATAATCGCAGTGATCTTGGTTTACGTATAATTTTTTAATTTGCGCTAGTGTAGCCTACCGCTTCCCTACAAGCGGTATCGAGCGTTGTCGCCATGTTATAGGTTCGTGATTTGCATATGGCGATATGTAATTCGGCATGATCGATGTGATCGATTGTATAGTTCGTAATGGATTGGTCCGTTTCCGTGATCATGCCGCTAAGGTCATGAAACAACGCACCCTCACCGGCCGGATTCGCCATCGGGCAGACAAAGACACGAAACCGTTGCGCATGCGAAGATCAATATGATTGATCGAATCGAACCTAGATTAATAATCGATGTACCGTGATCATACCGCTAAGGTCGTGAAACAACATACCCCTACCGGCCGGATTCGCCATCGGGTAGACAAGGACACGTAGCGGTTGCCATGCATGCGAAGATCAATATAATTGGTCTAATCGAACAGAGAGTCGCATTTGTGGTAAATATGATTTTCGTCGAATAAAGCAAGGGTTGTCTGCTGACCGTCGGCACCATGCAACTTCAGCTTCCTTCAAGATTTATTATGGAATTGAATAATTGTTATTATGTTCCTAGTATGAGTCGAAACATTTTATCCCCTCATGTTTGATGAGAGATGGTTATTCATTTGCAAGTAAAGACAATGGTTGTTTGATCTCTAAAAATGGAATGTTTATGGCTTTGCCCATTGTGAATGGGTTATTTATTTTAAATCTTGATGATGCGCCTATCTTTAACATAAATGCTAAAAGACTTCGACCTAATGATTTGAATCCCACCTATGTTTGGCATTGTCGTTTGGGTCACATAAGTGAAAAGCGCATGAAGAAGCTCTATGTCGATGGTCTTCTAACTTCGCTTGATTTTGAATCATACGAGACATGTGAAGCTTGTTTGCTTGGTAAGATGACCAAATCACCTTTCAAAGGTTCTTTGAGAGGGCGCCAAACTTGTTGGAAATCATACATACCGATGTATGTGGACCAATGAGCACGATCGTTAGAGGTGGATTTCATTACTTCATAACTTTCATCGATGATTTTAGTAGATATGGCTATGTCTACTTAATGAAACATAAGTCCTAAACTTTTGAAAAGTTCAAAGAGTTCCGTAATGAAGTTGAAAATCAACGTACAAGAAAATTAAGGCTCGCGATCCGATCGTGGTGGCGAGTATTTGAGTCATGAATTTAGCAATCATCCAAGAGTTGCGAATTGTTCCACTACCTAACACCGCCTAACGCCTCAAAGAAACGGGTATCCGAGCGCGATCGGACCTTGTTGGACATGGTTCGATCGATGATGAGCCGCCGATTTACCATTATCCTTTGGGGTTACGCCTAGAAACGCAGCTTTCACACTTAATAGGTACCGCTCTAAATCCAGAGTTAAGACACCATATGAGATATGGACCGGGAAGAGTCATAGTTTGTCTTTTCTAAAGATTTGGGGATGTGAGGCGCTTGTCGTTTACTACATCTGACAAGCTCACACCCAAGTCTGATAAATGCATTTTCGTGGGATATCCGAAGGAAACCTTTGATATTACTTCTACAACCGACTAGAGGGCAAAGTGTTTGTCGTCAAGTGGTGTTTTCCTAGAGAAAGAGTTTCTCAACAGGAGACAGTGGAAGAACGGTGCACCTTGAAGAAGTTCAAGATGAACCAATCGGGAAGACTCGACGAATGATGCCCATGTGGCGTAACGTTGAGGAACCCATGGCAAAGGAAGCACCACCACCACGAAGGTCGAAGGTTCGCAATGCGCGAGATATATTATTGTTAGACAATGATGAGCCTACGACCTATGCGGAAGCAATGATGGACCCAGACTCCGAGAAATGGCATAGTGCCATGAGATCCGAGATAGCATCCATGGAGACAATCAAGTTTGGAATTTGGTTGACCCACCGATGGTGTTAAAACCATAGAGTGCAAATGGATCTATAAAGGAAGATTGATATGGATGGAAATGTTCATATCCATAAAGCTCGACTTGTCGCAAAGGTTTTCAAGTTCAAGGAGTTGACTACGATGAGACTTTCTCACCGTAGCGATGCTTAAATCAATACGGATCATTCTAGCTATTGCTGCATATTTCGACTATGAGATATGGCGATGGATGTCAAAACGCTTTCCTTAATGGAAATTTAACCGAGGACGTGTATATGATACAACCCGAGGGTTTTGTCGATCCAAACAATGCTAGAAAAGTATGCAAACTTCAAAAATCCATTTATGGATTGAAGCAAGCATCTCGGAGTTGGAACATCTGCTTTGATGAAGTGGTCAAGGTTTGACTTCATCAAAATGAAGAAGAATCTTGTGTTTACAAGAAGACAAGTGGGAGCTCACTCGTATTTCTAATCTTATATGTAGATGACATATTACCGATTGGAAATGATATTCCTATGCTCGAGTCCGTTAAGACCTCACCAAAAATAGTTTCTCAATGAAGGACTTAGGGAAGCGGCATATATTTTGGGTATTAAGATCTATAGAGATAGATAAAAAGGCTAATAGGATTAAGCCGAGTACTTACATTGACAAAGTGTTGAAACGGTTCAACATGGAGGAGGCAAAGAAAGGGTTCTTGCCCATGTCTCATGGCATAAATCTTGGCAAGACTCGATGTCCTTCGACAACCGATGAGCGAGATCGCATGAGTAAGATTCCATATGCTTCGCCATTGGATCTATCATGTAGCTATGATGTGTACTCGCCAGATGTTTCTATGCTCTAAGTGTTACGAGCAGATACTCAGTCGATCCGTGAGAGTCATCGACAAAGCAGCTAAAAACATCCTTAAGTATTTGAGAAGAACTAAGGATGTGTTCCTAGTCTACTGAGGTGAGGAAGAGCTCATGTAAATGGTTACACCGATGCAAGCTTCCAAAACGACAAAGATGATTACAAATCGCAATCGGTTTTGTGTTCCTTTGAACGGTGGTGCGGTAAGTTGGAAGAGTTCCAAGGAGGAGACTCATGTCGACTCTACAACGAGGCCGAGTACATTGCGCTTCAAAGAAAGGAAGGTGTTTGGATAAGGAAGTTCATAACCGAACTAGGTGTGGTTCCTAGTGCGCAGCCTCCTGGATCTTTATCGTGATAACAAGTGGGGCCATTGCGCAAGCCAAGGAGCCGAGGAATCACCAAAAGAACAAACACATATCATGCTTTCATCTCATTCGAGAGATCCTTAATCGAGGAGATTTAAAGATATGCAAAATACACACTGATTTGAATATTTTAGATCCTTTGACTAAGCCTCCCACATGACCCTAAGCATGAGGCTACACAAGAGCTATGGGTATTAGATATCTTCTAGATTGACTCTAGTGCAAGTGGAGATCTGTTGGAGATATGCCCTAGAGGCAATCATATTGATGATGATATTTCATTGTATCCGTGATTTAATAAATGTTCTTGAATATTGCCTTTGTGTTGATTAACAAGTATATGACTTGTTTGTGAAACTCTTTACTTGTATGGTTATTCTAAAGTTGTCCCTAGTCGGAGTTCATGTGAGGACACACGTGAATGATTGATTAGCACATGTATCGTTGATGACCATGTTTCACGTGTCATAGACATGGAGATGTCAAACCAATAATGTAGACACATGTTTAGAACATAGGTTGGACCGACCCAACATGAGACATAGTAATTATTCTTATGGTTCTCTCTACACAATGTGTACGCCTTGTCCTTAGACTCGAGATTGTCGCATGTACTTGAGATGAATCGACCTACTTAGGGGCTATCAAACGCTACTCCGAATCTGGTAGTTATAAAGGTAGCTTGGTTTGTCATGAAGCATGTCATGCGAGGCATGGTCAACGAGATGGATTTGCCCTCTCTACCCAGAGAGATATCTCGGGCCTCGAGTGATCGGATCCAAATGCATGGCCATGCTACTTAAGGTTAAGAGTTAACCTAGTAAGGGATTCGGATCACAGATCGAGAAAGAGTGATCAGCTTGGAGCTCGACCGAATATCGTGAGGCAAAGGGATTGGCATGTACATAACGCTGTGATGGTTCGTCCGATATGATCTTTATGTATGTTTAGGAGTTGGCACGCCTTGCTAGAGGTCGCTACCAACTATTGACCAAGTATGTGTACTCGCGTCATGTCTAAACATATGTGAACCATAGGTCACACACTTAAGGCGCCAAGCCTAATTCGGATTGGATCTAAATTAGATCGGGCATTGAGTCCTAATGGGTCTCTATTCGTAGAAGCCCATTACAAGGACGCCTATAAAAGGAGGGCAGGGCGCCGGTTGAGGTTGAGTTTTTCGTGACATCCTCAAACCCCGCCGCCACCCTCCCACGCCCTAGTCGCCGCGCGATCTAGTAGTCCGCGCGCGCCGCTTCTCCCGCACGTGTGGATACCTTGAGGCGCCGACCGTGGCGCTGGGACGAACCGCAAGAAAGGAGTTGTACGTGGGACGCCGCGACGAGGACGAGGAAGTAGTACGACTATCCGCCCGACGCATCGCATCAATCGAGTACGACTACACCGCCCGACGCGTCGCATCAACTTCCGCACCTGCGCGTCTAGTGGTAAGACCGTGATCTATAACTGCAGTGATCTTGGTTTACGGGTAGAATTTTTTAATTTGCGCTAGTGTAGCCTACCTGTTTCCCTACACCATAACCATCCATTCCAACTTATATCCACATCCACACATACGCTATCCATCCATATACTCACCTTTGCATTCTTTCTCATCCTCCCTATCTATCTCCCCCACTGAGGATTCAGATCTAGGAGTTGTGGCAGCCAGAGGATGGGAGCAACGGCGAGTGGGCATTGAGTTCTGGAGTGGTAGCGGCTAGCTTGGCGAAGGAGCAAATAGACTACTGTTAGTGTGTGAGAGTAGATGCACCAGGCATCGAGCACTATAGATGGCAACAAACTCGTGGCAAGCGACGTCAAGCAAGCGTGGGCAGGCGTGACGCGCAAGCGCTATAGATGGCAAAGCGACGGTTGGCGCGATGTGCTCCATCACCACAAGGACTTGAGGGAAGGCCACTGAGCTCATCCAAGTGGCATACGACCGTGTGGGCGTGGCCAGTGAGGACGTCGAGTATGTCCATATTTGATTTTTCTTGAAACTTGTTTGAATTTTGAAACTTTTTTTGTGAAACTACCTGAAACAAACTTGAAAACATCATGTTTTAGACAACTCTTAGAAATACAAAATTTTATATTTGAAACTCAGAGCTCATTTTTAAAAACTTCTTGAAACATCAGGGTTCGGATGTGAAACTTGTTGAAACACCAAGTTTAAGATTTGAAACTTGAAGCTCGTTTTTTGAAATTTCATAAAGCACATCACATTTCGGAGTTGAATCTCATTGGAACACCAAGTTTTAGATTTGACGCTTGAAGCTTGTTTTGTGAAACTTCATGAAACATCACATTTCAGACGTGAAATTTGTTGAAACACTAAATTTCATATTTGAAACTTCATGAAACATCATGTTTTAGACGTGAAACGCGTTGAAACACCAAGTTTTAGATTTGATACTTGAAGGTCATTGTTTTGAAACTTCATGAAACATCACGTTTCAGATGTGAAACTTGTCGCAACACCAAGTTTCGTTTTTGAAACTTGAAACAACTTAAAACTCCATGAAACTCTAAGAAATTTTTACTAAAACTTGTATTTTTGGAACTTGGAACTCCTCAAAACTCTATGAAACTATTCAAAATTGTTAAAACTCTATAATACTTGGCTTGTAGAACAACAAAAATTGTTGAAACTCTATGATACTAGGTTTTAGAACCTCGAAGTCTTGTTGAAACTCTAAGATACTTGGCTTTTAGAACCTCTAAAACTGTGTGAAACTCTTTTGTTACTTAGTTGTGGAGCCTTCCAAACTTTTTTGAAACTCTATGGTAATTGTGGATTTTAGGAACCCTGAATTTGTTGATGAAAGTCTATGATACTTGTGGCTTTAGGAACTCCAATTTTGGTGATGAAGCTCTTTGATACTTGTGGCTTTAGAACCTCCAAATTTGTGTGAAACTCTTTGTTACTTGGCTTGAAAGTCACAAATTTCAGATTTGTAATGGTTAAAACCATTGAAACTTGAGATCATATTTGAAATTTAAAGTTTTGGATTTGAAACTTGAAGTTTCATTTTTTTCAAACTTGAAATACATTTGAAACTTTAAGCTTCATTCTTTTCGAACTTCGAATACTTGTGAAATGTGAAGCTTACTTAAAACTCAGAAGTTTCATCCTGTCTCGTTCATGATTGAAACTTCCATGAAATATTATTTTTGAAACTTCTTGAAACTTACAATTTTTTATGAAACTTATTTGAAACATTTCTCAAACTTAATGAAAAGCGTCGAAAGTATTTTGAAACTTTCACAAAACATGCTGAAACATGCTTCAAACATCAAACTCATGACTTGAAATCTTTCTGAAACTTTTCACGTAACGCGTTGAAATTCGATCGAAACTTTAAACTCGAAATCTGGAACATATGGAACTTTAAGCTACTCAAACTTCACAATATACCATTGGAAATGCATTCCAACGGTATAGCGTGGGCTAGCAGCTCCATATGTGTGTGTGTAAAAGGAAACCCTTCAAGGCTACGTTATTTTTCTGTAATTTAAAAAGAGTTGCAATCAAGTCCACGTGGTCAGATGTGTGGTCCCTGTGGAGTTCAACCATGCATGATGCATCACCATCCTCATATATACATGTGCTCCATTCGTCCTAGATTGTATCGAATTGTCACAGACTTGCCGTCCATACATTTGCTCGCAAGAATTTCCAAATCTAGCAGTGAATATTAGGACTATTCAACAAGGCATGTTTGCGAGTGCTCGATAATTAACAAATAGGCGGATATATATATATATATATATATATATATATATATATATATATATATATATGTGTGTGTGTGTGTGTGTGTGTGTGTGTGTGTGTGTGTGTGTGTGTGTGTGTGTGCGTGTGAGAGAAAAATACTATCTACTTCCCAGTGTAGTTACTCCCTCTCCGTCCACCATTTAATCCTTAATGAGATCCTGCTTTTCGAACCTAACGGGCCTAAAAATCATGGTTGGGGAGAGAGACCCGATATAGTATTTAGCATTTAATCTTGGCTAACAAATTCCTTTACCAACTAGAGCTAGCGTTGGAGATATTTTGGGGAGTTTAGATTTTTAAAGTTGCATTCAACCGACCAAGAAGCCATACGGTGCCTCCCAATTGCATTCGTTCGTCAATTTCTAGGACACTGGCAGATGTGTATCGCCGCTTGTTGCTAATCGATTCTTTCATGTTCGCTGCCCTCATTCCAAGCATTGGTCTTGCCATACCACCTCTACAGAGGTGCGTGTTGGAGCACGGTGGTGATGACTCGACATTCTCCTTGTGAATCTGAGTGCAAGGCGAGACAGTGCCAGCTGTAGATTTGGTCCCACCTATCTCCGTTTGCGTGAGGCTACATGGCGTTGTCGGCTCAGCCTGAGGCGAGTTCGAACCAAGGCGTGCACGAGGCGGTAGCGACATTAAGGAGACTAAGACGACGGGCCATGTGATGGCGACCCTCACACTGCATCGCTCTGGCCGTCCGCTTGCCCCTAGCTTGTCCATGCGCCACTGCGGTGCCAGCCTATGATCCCTAGCCTCCACACCGAGATGGCCCAAGAAGTAGTTGTAGCAGGGAAGTTGCAATCAATGGAACACTATGGGCTACAATATGGCTCACTTGTTTGAGCCACTATGTGCTCACGCGTCTACGTGCGCGTCCTAGTCTTGCATTTAGCATGTCTCGTGTCTCTGTGCGGAGAACGTAGGGAGTCCGTTGAATTGACTGTTGAATTGGCTGAGGTGCTTCAGCAAGCTGACTCTAGGCAAGCTGACTCAGTGTCGTCAAGCTAACTCATGCCAAAACTGGCTACCACCTGCAATCATATCAGTAATGAACGACTGCATGAATCCTCCCCAGAAGCCACATCCCCTAGGTACGATGTATGAACGACCGAGGGTGCGGCAGAGCTATGGTTGTGACTGTACTATGTACCCATGACCCCGTGTGTGGCGGAGCTTTGTCTGTGCTGGTACCCGGTAGTTGTGTGCTCGCTGTGGAGGACCATCCTCGGTGATCCAGAACTTGCTACTGTGATGTTCATCATAAAATGGTTCAAGTAACCCTAGTAGAGGAGGCTTAGCCCTGGTCCCTCCCACCATGGCCTACAAGAGATTAAATGCTGAGTCAGTTCGGAACAAATATAATAACAAAATACATAGAAATAAAACATTAAAACGGAATGAAGTATAGAACGAACATACGCAATATTAAAACCGACAACCATTAAAGGCGCAAATATTACAACACTACCTGTTACCATAACACAACAACATTACCCTGAGTGCAAATTTTATAATTACAACATGCAAATAGTGGAACTAAAATGATACAAATATGCACGGAGGTGAAGTCTTCCATGACTATGGACTACGGATGCCTAGACGAGCTCAATCTATTAGGGCAATCCTTCATGGAGTGGCCAAGGACCTTGTGTATCAGACACTTCCTCAGGTGGCTCTGGTCTCCACGCTGGCTGTTATCCATGTCGTTTCGGAAGCGTCGTATCTAACGTCGTCCCTTCCCACTTGCCTTCAAGGCTTTGTTCGGGCCCTATTTCACCATCTCCGACCAAAGATCCCTATAGTTTATGTCCATGTCATACGAGTTGAACTCAGCACTCCATGTCCCGAAAAGATGGTGCATGTTGTAGTGCTCAAAGATGTACGGCGTAGATATCTGCTTGACTTGCGTGCACACCCTATACATATGCAAGCATGGCTTGTGCAGATGTTTCGATTTGCTGCAGGTATATGTAGCCACATCACCGAGGATGCAACCATGCTTCCTAAAGGGATACAGGTAGGCTACGATAGCAACAATTCAAAAATTCTACTACGTAAACTAGGATGCCAAGCAAGTAGATGATCACAAATCGTTACCACCAGACACGCAGTGCAGCAGAAGAAGAGTCAGAGCAGCCTGGTCCAACTAAGAGCACGTCGATGTGGTGGTCGAATGATCGCCCAAAGACTCGCGAGCCGATCGCCCTCCAAAGAACCTCTCGGTTCCTTATGAAGATCGTAGATCGTCCTCAAGCGCAACAACAACTGTAGTAGTGCCTTTACGGTATCCACACGTCTAGGGAAGAAACAACCGAACGCTGGTGTGCTATCACCAAGTCGCACGGCGGGCTCTCTCGGAAAGATGGCGGCTAGGGTTTTGGTGGAGTAACTCACGTCTCTCGCATCTCCCCAATTGCCTCAAGCATCTCCTTATATAGTACCCCGTGATGGATTCTATCCAAACACGTTTGACAAATCGTAATCGTACTGGTTTGTTCTAACTCGTTAAGTGTGTGACCCGTTAAGTTTATGTGTAATCGGTTATGACTTGGAAACCCTTTTCCGATCATGAGTCGTAGCGGTCCCTAGCAGGCCATAACGATTCCCGAATACACACAAATTATATCGGACAAACCATAATGTAACATGATCTACGACCAGGTCCTCATCACTTATGATCAGCTCGTATCTCATCATGACCAGACCGTATTTAGGTATGACCAGTTAGTACTTAAGCACGACCAGTCTACGAACAGCTCGTATCTCTATATGATTAGTTTGTAACTGTGTACGACCAGTTTATATTTAGTCTCGACCAGTTCGTAACTCCTTACGACCAGGTTTTAATCACTCTGTGATTACGTTCGACCAGTCTACGACCAGCTCAGATTCCATACGACCACCAGAATCGATCGAACTAAGTGACCTACTCGTATTCTCCCTTTGCCTCACGATATCTGGTTTGAACTCCAGGTGAGATATATGTCATCCATGGACTGTTCAATACTTTCTCGATCGAGTATCGGATAACCTTATGTGGTCGAACTCTTCGACCACTAGTGGAATGGCCATGCACTTTCTTTATCCGACCACTTTGAGGGGCTCAGATATATCTCTCCTGTTATTTTAGAAGGGGCAAATCCCATATCCGACCAGTCACATCTCTCTGCATGTTTCATAACATACCCCAAAGCTACCTTTATAACTACCTAGTTACGAGTAGTGTTTGGTAACCCCTACGAGTGCTATTACACATGTAGGTAACCATGTTGATCTCAGGTCTAAGGATTATACATCATCATTGCTTGAGACCAACTAATAACACATAGAATCATAACAATCTCAATAGTGTCTCAAGGTGGGTCTATCCAACCCTATGTTCTCTAAAATGTGTTCACATTATCAATTCGATATCTCTATATCCATGACCGGTGAAACATGGTCATCAATCAATGCATGTGCTGGTCGTAGAGTCACTGGTGTTCCGACCAGTGACATTCGACCAGCAATACTTTTAGAACGATATCATATAAGTTAAAGAGTTTCACCAACAAGTCACATACTCGTTGATCTATATAACTGATGATTCATTCAAGAAACAAAATAACATTTATTTAATAACTCATAAACATAGACGTTATAGAATAATCTCTATGATTGCCTCTAGGGTATATCACCAACACTTCCTGGATCCCCTAGCATCACCATTCATATATTTCTGCCTCAGCCAGATGTAACAGCCCTAACTTCGGGTTTGTATTTCAAATGTAAAATTTTGAGGAGAAATAAAAACCTTTGTTGTCTCTTCAAATCATTTGAAAGTTTCTACAATTTTCCCTAGCAATTTCCAATTTGTAGAATTTAATTCTTGTGATTGGAAATTGTTGTTATCAGATTCTTAGCCTTCAAACTTGTGATCATCCTCTGAAACTATTTTTCCTAGCATCTTGATCATCCTATCTACCTCCCTGAATTATTTCACAATTTTTAGATTTTGTTTGCTATTTCAAATGGCCAAGTCAACTCTGTTTGAAATCTGGTCAAACTCCCTGGGCAGCAGCTTGTGAATTCTCTCTAGAACCATGCAGTGCATAAAAAGTTCTGGAAAAATTATACAAGGTTGTCCTCTGTCCCTAGTAGCTACCATAAAATTTCGAAATTTTTGAGCTCAGGAGCTACCTCTAAAAATTTCCAAACCTTCTCTGTCTTTTAAATCAAATCCTCGAAATCAACGTTTCTGCTCGACCCAACCTCGTGCTCGAGTCCGACTCGCACCGCTTGGCCTTGGCCGCACCGCTTAGCTGCACCGCGCGCGAGTCCAATCGATCGTAATCGTCCGATGAAGATCGAACGATCCACGCTATGCGATGCAACCGACTGTCCGAATGCATACACCAATCCCACCGTCCGCTTTGGATCCAACGGCCGTGTGTTGTCGATCAAATCAAACCACCGGTTCGCACCGCTTGTTCGCTGGGCCGACATGTGGGTCCCACCTCAAGATCAACCTCGCCTTCTCCGCGACCTCACCGATCTCACGGCCGGCGCGCGCATGCTTGCCACGCACTCGCCGCCGCCACCTTTATGCCCTCGTGTCCTACCGGGAGGCATCGCCGTGACTTCATAAAAGCCCCGAGCTCATCCACTTCTTCTCCTTTATGCTTCGTGTTATTCCGCCCGATTTCTTGTTTCGCCGAGAAGGAAACGGGTAGCACCGCCGCTGGAGAAGCCCTTGAGCCCGCAACCTCACCATCGTGAACCACACTCGCGTCGCATCCATTTTTCCCATCCCGAGCTCGTAGCATCCAGGAATCGTCCGAGCCACTTCTTCGCCCCCAACTCCGCTGGTCTCGGCCCGCAAGCTTGCTAGTGCTCGTGAGTTTCAGCCGACACTTGGTCCTTCGAATCGCATTGATGCAATCGGGTTAATGATGGCTTCATTTTCGCCTTTGGTGCATCGGTGAGGCCAGGCGACCCCTTCTTCCCGAGCTCGGTTTTCCGCCGAGCAATTCCGCCGCCGGCACCTCTTCGCCGGCGTTATCTTGTGCTTATCGCCTCGGTGTCTCCGCGATCCGTGGCGCACCTTCTCGGCCGCCAAGTTCAGAGCATCTGCTCGCGAGCCGCATTTCTTCTCCGCCTCCGCCGCCGTGAGCTCATCTCCGCGACCATTGGACTCGCGTCACCGCCACCGGTTCGTGAGGTCTTTGCGAACCTTAAGGTACCACTCACTCGCCTTGAAACTCACCGGTTTGATAGATCACCGCGCGCGCCGCGCCGTCTCCGTCGCGCGCTTGCACGAGCCGCCGCGGCTTAGTTATCGCTAAACTCGGTTCGGTTAGGTCACCGACTTGTGGGCCCTCTCGTGTTAAGTCTGCTTTAGATTCAAATCTAATCGTTCTAATTCTCTCGAGTCTCGTTATGTGGGCCTGTAATGTCGGTTAGGGATTGTGTAGTTTTGATAATGCGTTTTTCTTTCATGAAGCGTATTTTGCCGGGCATATGTGTTAGGATTACGTTACGTTAGTCAAGACGATTCTTTGAATACGCCGACGCCACCTTATGCGCGGCAAACCGCCGATCGCCACGCGCGGCCCGCCGGTCGATTGTCCAAGTTAGTTGGTGTGGGTAGAAAAAGGATTTAATGCTTTAGTATTTCGTAATATGTTTTCTGTTGTAATCGTTAATTCATTTAAACTTAGAAAATGCATAACTAATTCAATTTTTATCCAAATTGCATAAATCCATCTTTGTCGTTATTTTCATTTCAAATGTATTATTTACTAAAATTAGTTTCACCCATGTCTCTCAGAGCAAAAATCATAATTAATAAAATGATGTTTTATGTATCTCCTAGATTAGAAAATGCATATCTCTTTCAATATTTGTCCAAATCCAGTGAAACCAATTTTGTAAGTTGTCATTTTTAATGTACTAATTAGTAGGATAGGTTTTATACATTGTTTCTGTTCATGAAAATTTGTTAAGTAATTAACTAGTGACTTGTTGTGTTTTTAGCTTAGAAAATTCATAGAAAATTGCTAATAACTTAAAATGATTTGTTCTCTGCTTTCTAAAATTTTGTTATATCATGCTTAGGCGCTGTGTGAGTTTTGGCTTGTTTGATGTTGTTGAATGTTTGAGTTTTGTCGGTGTTATTCGCTCTTATTTGTCGTTATGTTCGATCGTTAGGCTTCGATATTTTATGCAACCCCGAGGACGATCCTCCGCACCATATTGAGCAACAAAGACTGTGCAAGCGCTTGATCATGTTTAATCCCAGATTTTAAAGATTAATATTTTGTTTCATTGTATGTATGCATTGCTTAATTTGTGTTAAATTGATTAGTTAAATCCGTAGTCGCATATCCCGTAGCCAAAATATTGATCTCTACTACCGAGCCTAGGTTATTTGCTGTGATTAGAGGTCGGATGATCTCTTGTCACTTAGTAGATACGATTTCAACTTGCTTAGACATGCTTAGCTATCAAGAGAATGGCGGTTATCGACTTTAGTCGGTAACCTTGATCACACAAAATTTACTACAACTTTATGTTTCAAAGATTTTGCTTGTTTAATTGCAAAACTAAAAATGAAAACAAAAATGATTTGGACGCGCACAATGGTAAGATTGGTGTGATCTTTTGGGTGTGATCGAAAGGTGCCCGGTCAATTAAGGACCGAACATCTTGTGAGTGAATTTTTATCCAGCATTTCGCGCATAACCACACTAGAGTATATGGGACCTCTCTTGACCTAGTACTTTGGCGTGTATTGGCTCCGGTCGCAGGAGGTCGCAGGAGGGACTGAGGTGGGAGCATGGTAGTTGTCCAAAAGCTTTATCCCGAGTGGGTAGTTGTCTTTTCGGCTTTACCATGTAAGCGTATGGTGTTTCTACCCATACGAGCGCCTGGGTTGATACACAATATTGGAAACAGATCTCGTAGGACTTAGTCAGGCAAGCATACCTTCGAAGTGTGCTTTGGCTTAAAGGCTGTCCGAGGTGTGGGTACAGTGGTACACCCTGCAGGTTAAAACTATTCGAATAGCCTCGCCCTAGGTGATGGACACGCTTGGGTAAGCTTTTCAAGAGTTAGACTACAACATTTAAATTAAAACTTGATGGGTGGTACGAACGGGATTCGTGCTATTGTTGTGGTGACTATTGGGATAGTCACTTCTAGGTTGTTTTATCTTTCGCTTTTGTTATTAATATCCGCATCGTTATTTCAATCTTAAAAATGAATTGCAAACTTGTTTTTAAACCGATTACATTATTGCAAATGAAAATTGGCTTTGTGCAAATAAAACATATGGCCTCCACTAAACAAGCCCGCATGTAGCATATGAACAGTCCGCTAGTTCACACGTCGGTTTTAAGGGTACAAAGACAATCTTTGTACTCGTGTGCTTTGCTTAATGTTTTGTTGCAGAGGAAGAAGGTGAGCCTCGTGGTCCTCACTACGTGAGTCAGGTGTCGCCGTGGGTGACGACTAGACTTGGCGGTCCTGGGCCGATGCCTTGTGGGTTGAAGGCACACCGATTGGCTTTGTTTATAGCCATCTTATGGCACTTTGCTTCCATTGTCTTCTTTTGTTATTTGTGTATCTTGTGGCCATCGGCCATTGTCCGTAATATCTTTACTATTTGTTTATCTTCCGCTTGTAGTGTAATGTTTGGACTCTATGTTTTGAATGGAGTTGATGTCTAATTTTGTAACGAGGTGTGTATACGCTCGAAGTATACGTATCTCGAGGATCGATTTATTCGATTTGTGATGCTAGGACCAAAGCGGTTGGTTAAGCATTACAAGCCAAATAAACTGGGTCCTCACAAAGTTGGTATCGAGCCATTCGACCGTAGTAACCCAAGCATAGTCGTCTTTAGGATATTTTGAAAAGCTTAATTTCAAAGTATAAAAGGGTTTACGAAAACCTTGTGATTCTCGATTTTATTCCTTACCTATCTTAGCTTTCTACTCTCATCTTACTCTAATTTAAGTTTTGAAACTTGGTTTCTCTCTTCACCTTTCAAAAGATAGTTACTACCTAGGTGGAATTAGTTTGGGGAGAACCATGAAGTTAAATCCAACTAAAACTTGTGGGGATAATAGGTAAGATGTAAAGGGGTAGTTATGTGTCCGATTTTTGCCGGTCGAACTTTATCCCGCCTTGTGTTTGTTTCTCGACCGCTTTCATGAATTTTGGGCTTTCTTGCTCTTAAATTTGTTGCTAACTTGTCTTAGTAAAACAGATGGCCGGAGAACGCGTGGCGATCAAGAGGTGGTCATGATGAGGAGCTTCCTCCTCCGACCATGGTCGAGGTTCTCGCCGGATCGAGCGAAACCGCATGGACCGACGCGCATCTTGGAGGTTATTGCTAGAATACCTCCACTCCTCGCCGATGGTGGCGCCACCGACTCGCTGGGACTTGCAGAGTTCCTCCGTGACGCGCCGCCGACTTTCTCCCGCCTCGAGGACCCTCTCGATGCGGACGATTGGTCGCGCATGGTTGAGCGAAGCTCAACATAGCTCGATGCCAGCGCAGGATAAGGCACTTTTCGCGTGGCCCCACCGCCTTGAGGGCGCAAAGACTCATGGTGGGAGAACTATCTCGCCATGCGGCCCGCGCCATGTGGTCGCGTGGGAGGAGTTCGATCGCTTTTCGTCGGGCCCACATCCCGCACGGCCCGATGAAGTCAAGAAGAAGGAGTTCCTTGCGCTCAAGCAAGGGCGCAAATCTGTGACGGAGTACATGCGAGTTCAATCATCCGCTCGTTATGCTCCGGAGAGGTGGCCTCGATGAGGCTAGCAGAGAAGTTTATGGATGGCTTGTCCAAGAGCCGCAGGACAAGCTATCTATTGTGGACTTCTTCGACTTTCGTGCCTTGTAGATAAGGCCATTGTTGCCGAAAGATAAGGCAAAGGCGCCGGGCGAGTCAGCGCAAATGGGAGGCGACATCGGTCTACTCACACCACCTCGCTGCGTCCTCTGGCCGACCAAAGACCGTGGCCCGTTCTTTTGCTCCACCGGCGCCGAGGCCATCTCGCACTAGCTCTCGCCCACCGCAGCCGCGAGCCAGCCACGGCGCCGCGATCGGCAACAGGCGGCCTCCGCAATCCGGCGCCGAGGTTACTTGAGCCGCCGCCACAACAAGGGCCATTATGCAAATGCTCGCCTCGAGTGTTGCAGCAGCCTCTCGCCCTAATGGAGGACGCGGCGGGGAGTGGTCACCCACCGACGAAGATTATTCGAAGACCGAGTGCGAGCAATGGTCGAGTCAACCACCTTTGGTGAGGAGGCTCGGGAGGCGCCGATGTCGTGATGGGTACACTTCTTGTTAATTTTCGCCCCGCCGCAGTATTATTTGATTCGGAGCATCGATTCTTTTATTTCAAGATCATTTGCTGCTGCTAGTGGTCTTCACTTTGTGTTCCTTTGGGAGTTCCTTTGCTCATCCGCCTCCGGTCGGAAATGAGAGGCGATTCTGTTGTCTGGATGTTCCTATCATAGTTGAAGGAGTGGGATTTTTAGCAAATCTTATTCTCGCTCGAGCCAATGAAGTCCGATGTGATTCTTGGCATGGATTGGTTGTCCCAACACTTGGGGCAAATCGATTGTGCCAGAAGGTTGTTTATCTTACCGACCCTTGAGCGGCGGTCGGATTTTCGCGCACCGCAGGGGCGCATCTATGTGCATTAGAGACAAAGCCACCTTGCGTATTCGTGGATGTTCCCATAGTATCCGACTTTGAGGATGTTTTTCCGATGATTTGCCCGATGCCTCCGGTTCGAGATATGGAGTTTGTCATCGAAGTTGTCGCTCGTACCGCCCGATTTGAAGGCGCCGATCGGATGCCTCCCAATGAGCTAGAAGAATTGAAGAAGCAGCTTGGTGAGCTCCAAGCAAAGGGTTTCATCCGTCCCGCCATCTCCTTGGGGTTGTCCGTGATCCTTGTGAAGAAGAAGGACAAGACCTTGCGCATGTGTGTTGATTACCGCCCTCTCAATGAAGTGAGCGGTGAAGAACAAATATCCTCTCGCCCGCATTGATGATCTTTTGACCGCTTGTGCGGAGCTCGTGTGTTCTCCAAGATTGATCCGAGATCGGGCTATCATCAAGTCCGGATCGGTGAGGATATTCAAGACGGCTTTCACTACTCGTTATGGCTCAGACGAGTACATCGTCATGTCTTTCGGTTTGACCAATGCTCAAACGTTGTTCATGAACCTTATGAATTCGTATTCATGGAATATTTGGACAAATTTGTGGTGGTTTTTATTGATGACATTCTTATCTATTCCAAGATCAAGCGAGCATGCTTGAGCATCCAAGATTGTTTTGGGCAAGTTATGGAGCATCACCAGATATCTGAAGTTCAAGAAATGTGAGTTACGGTTGAAGGAAGTGGCATTTTTGGGCCATGTTCTTTCACCGAGGCATAGTCGTGGATCCCAGCAAGGTCGGCGATGTTCTATCTTGGGGCCAGCCAAGTCATCACCGATGTGCGGAGTTTTCTTGGTTTAGCCGGGCTACTATCGCCGCTTTATCGAGAACTTCTCCAAAATCGCAGCCGATGACCGAATTGCTCAAAAGGACAAGAAGTTTGTGTGGTCCTCGCTTGTGATGAGAGCTTTCAGGAGCTCAGCGGCGATTGACTTCACTCGGTCCTTACTCTTCCCGATATCCACAAGAGCTTCGATATTTATTGCGATGCCTCTCGTCGGGGCTCTGATGTGTTCTTATGCAGAAGGCAAGGCGCTTGCCTATGCATCCGAGCAATTGAGGCCTCATGAGCTCAACTATCCCACCCATGATTTAGAGCTTGTCTGCAGAGTTCATGCGCTCAAGATTTGGCGGTATTATTTGATCGGAAACCGTTGTGAGGTGTATTCCGATCACAAGAGCTTGAAATACTTGTTCACTCAACAGATCCAACCTCGATGCAGGAGATGGTGGAATTGATCAAGGATTATGACATGGGTATTCGTGATCATCCGGCAAAGCCAATGTGGTTCCGATGCACTTAGCCGAAAAGTGTATTGCAATACTCGATGATCCAAGAGCAAAGAACCGCACTTCTTGCGTAATTTCAGCGTCTCAACTTGGGTTTGGTTGAGCACGGTTCCCTTCGCCTTGGTTGTGCAACCAACCTTGGTGGATCAAGTCAAGGCAAAGACAAAGAATCGATGATGGTGTGGGTAAAATCAAGCGTAACATCGTGAATGGATCACCAAGTGTTTCACAAAAGATGAGCACGGTGTCGTATGGTTTGGGCGGCTTGTGGTCCCAAAGGTCCCGAGTTGCGGGATTTGATTCTTCAGAGGCCCATGATTCGCCTTTGTCCATCCATCCCGGGCCACTAAAATGTACCAAGATCTGCGTCGAGATTCTCGTGGACTCGCATGAAGCGAGATTGCCAAGTTCGTGGCCGGATGTGACATATGTTGTCGCACAAGGCCGAGCATCGCCCAGCGAGTCTTCTTCACCCTTGCCCATACCGGAGTGGAAGTGGGATTCCGTTGGTATGGACTTCATCACCTGGTCTACCCGTACTCCTTCCGGGGAAGGACGCTATCCGGGTTGTTATCGATCGATTGACGAAGGTAGCGCACTTCTGCGCATTTACCACTCTCGGTGTCGGTCGATTGGCAGATCTCTATATCTCCCGCATTGTGAGCTTGCATGGTGTGCCACGAACGATGGTGTCAGATCGTGGTTCTCTTTTCACTTCCCGACTTTGGCACGTTCACGAGAAGCCATGGGGACCCGTCTTTCGTTGGCTCACCTATCATCCTCGGGATCGATGGTCGACGGAGCGCGTCAACCAAGTTCTTGAAGATATGCTCGTGCTTGTGTTCTTTCCTATGGGAAGAATTGGGAGAAGTGCCTACCACTTGCCGAGTTCTCCTACAACAACAAACTTCGAGCTAGTCTCGGTATGGCACCGCTTGAGGCTTTGTATGGGAGGCGGCGCGAACACCATTAAACTGGTCGAAATCGTGAAAGGCGGTTCTTTGGCCCGATTCCATCAATGAGGCCGAAAGTCAAGTGCGATTGATTCGTGAGCACTTGCGCGTGGCTCGATCGAGCGAGTAAGAGCTATGCGGATCGCGCGTCGCCGTGAGTTGAGTTTCGGCACCAATGACTTTGTGTATCTCAAAGTCTCACCTCGGAAGGACATCGTCGTTTCGGTGTCAAGGGCAACCGGCTCCTCGATATGTCGGGCAGATCGCATCATCAAGAAAGTGGAGCTGTTGCATACAAGTTGGAGTTGCCGCTACACTTGAAGGGGTGCATGATGTTTTCCATGTGTCACAATTGAAGAAGTGCCTCGTGTTCTGTGGAGGAAACACCATTGGAAAATATCGATGTGCGGGAAGATCTGCCTTATCGTGGCGTCCGTTCGTATCCTCGAAGAAGTCGAACGTAGAACAAGGAACCGTGTGATCAAGTTCCTTAAAGTTCGTGGTCGAACCACTCCGAGGATGAAGCCACATGGGAGCGGGAAGATCGTCTCGAGCAGATTACCCGTCCTTCTTCTCTCGATGATCGAATCTCGGGTGAGATTCCTGTAAGGGGGAGATTTGTAACAGCCCCTAACTTAGGTTTGTATTTCAAATGTAAAATTTTGAGGAGAAATAAAACTTTTGTTGTCTCTTCAAATCATTTGAAAGTTTCTACAATTTTCCTAGCAATTTCCAATTTGTAGAATTTAATTCTTGTGATTGGAAATTGTTGTTATCAGATTCTTAGCCTTCAAACTTGTGATCATCCTCTGAAACTATTTTTCCTAGCATCTTGATCATCCTATCTACCTCCCTGAATTATTTCACAATTTTTAGATTTTGTTTGCTATTTCAAATGGCCAAGTCAACTCTGTTTGAAATCTGGTCAAACTCCCTGGGCAGCAGCTTGTGAATTCTCTCTAGAACCATGCAGTGCATAAAAAGTTCTGGAAAAATTATACAAGGTTGTCCTCTGTCCCTAGTAGCTACCATAAAAATTTCGAAATTTTTGGAGCTCAGGAGCTACCTCTAAAAATTTCCAAACCTTCTCTGTCTTTTAAATCAAATCCTGAAATCACTGTTCCTCGGGCTCGGACCCAACCTCAGGCTCGAGTCCGACTCGCACCGCTTGGCTCGGTCGCACCGCCTAGCTGCACCGCGCGCGAGTCCAATCGATCGTAACCGTCCGATGAAGATCGAACGATCCACGTCGCGTATGCAACCGACCTGTCCGAATGCATACACCAATCCCACCGTCCGCTTTGGATCCAACGGCGGTGTGTTGTCGATCAAATCAAACCACCGGTTCGCACCGCTTTGCTCGCCGCCGACATGTGGGTCCCACCGCCAAGATCAACCTCGTCTTCTCCGCGACCACCGGAGCTCACGGCCGTGCGCGCATGCTTGCCACGCACCTCGCCGCCGCCACCTTTATGCCCTCGTGTCCGGTGGGAGGCATCGCCGTGACTTCATAAAAGCCCGAGCTCATCCACTTCTTCTCCTTTGCGTTTCGTGTTATCTCGCCGATTTCTTGTTTCGGTGGGAGAAGGAAACGAAGGTAGCACTGCGCCGTTGGAGAAGCCCTTGAGCCCGCAACCTCACCATCGTGAACCACACTCGCGTCGCATCCATTTTTCCCATCCCGAGCTCGTAGCATCCAAAGTGAATCGTCCGAGCCACTTCTTCGTCCCCAACTCCGCTGGTCTCGGCTCTGCAAGCTTGCTAGTGCTCGTGAGTTTCGGCCGACACTTGGTCCCTTCGAATCGCATTGATGCAATCAAGTTAATGATGGCTTCATTTTCGTCTTTGGTGCATCGGTGAGGTGCGACCCCTTCTTCCCGAGCTCGGTTTCACGCCAGAGCAATTCCGCCGCCTCGGTACCTCTTTCGTCGGCGTTATCTTGTGCTTATCGTTCTGGTGTCTCCGCGATCCCGTGGCGCACCTTCTCGGCTGCGCCAAGTCTCAGAGCATCTTCTGCGAGCCGCATTTCTTCTCCGCTCCGGCCGTCGTGAGCTCATCTCCGCGACCATTGACTCGCGCCACCGCCACCGGTTCGTGAGGTCTTTGCGAACCTTAAGGTACCACTCACTCGCCTTGAAACTCACCGGTTTGATAGATCACCGCGCGCCGCGCCGCCCCCGCGTCTTGAAGCGAGCGAGCCGCGGCTTAGTTATCGCTAAACTGGTTTGGTTAGGTCACCGACTTGTGGGCCCTCTCGTGTTAAGTCTGTTTTAGGATTCAAATCTAATCGTTCTAATTCTCTCGAGTCTCGTTATGTGGGCCCGTAATGTCGCTTAGGGATTGTGTAGTTTTGATAATCGCGCTCTCTTTCATGAAGCGTATTTTTGCCGGGCATATGTGTTAGATTACGTTGTTAAGCCAAGACGTATTCTTTGAATACGCCGACGCCACCTTATGCGCGATCCTTTCGATCGACTTTCGCGCGGGCCCGCGCCGTTGTCTGGGTTAGTTGGTGTGGGTAGAAAAAGGATTTAATGCTTTAGTATTTCGTAATATGTTTTTGTTGTAATCGTTAATTCATTTAAACTTAGAAAATGCATAACTAATTCAATTTTTATCCAAATTGCATAAATCCAGTGCTGTTTATTTTCATTTCAAATGTATTATTTACTAAAATTAGTTTCACCCATGTCTCTGTAGCAAAAATCTGTTAATTAATAAAATGATGTTTTATGTATCTCTAGATTAGAAAATGCATATCTCTTTCAATATTTGTCCAAATCCAGTGAAACCAATTTTGTAAGTTGTCATTTTTAATGTACTAATTAGTGGGATAGGTTTTATACATTGTTTCTGTTCATGAAAATTTGTTAAGTAATTAACTAGTGATTTGATGTGTTTTTAGCTTAGAAAATTCATAGAAAATTGCTAATAACTTAAAATGATTTGTTCTCTGTTTCTAAAATTTTGTTATATCATGCTTAGGCTGCTGTGTGAGTTTTGGCTTGTTTGATGTTGTTGAATGTTTGAGTTTTGTCGGTGTTATTCGTTCTTATTTCTTCGTTATGTTCGATCGTTAGGCTTCGATATTTGCGGCAACCCCGAGGACGATCCTCCGCACCATATTGAGCAATGCAGAATGTGCAAGCGATTTGATCATGTTTAATCCCAGATTTTAAAGATTAATATTTTGTTTTAGCCGTATGTATGCATTGCTTAATTTGTGTTAAATTGATTAGTTAAATCGTGAGTGCATATCCTGTAGCCAAAATATTGATCTCTACTACCCGAGCCTAGGTTATTTGCTGTGATTAGAGGTCGGATGATCTCTTGTCACTTAGTAGATACGATTTCAACTTGCTTAGACATGCTTAGCTATCGGTAGAATCAAGTGTTATCGACTTTAGTCGGTAACCTTGATCACACAAAATTTACTACAACTTTATGTTTCAAACATTTCGCTTTGTTTAATTGCAAAACTAAAAATGAAAACAAAAATGATTTGGACGCGCACAATGGTAAGATTGGTGTGATCTTTTGGGTGTGATCGAAAGGTGCCCGGTCAATTAAGGACCGAACATCTTGTGAGTGAATTTTTATCCAGCATTTCGCGTGCTAACCACACTAGAGTATATGGGACCTCTCTTGACCTAGTACTTTGGCGTGTATTGGCTCCGGGTCGCAGGAGGTCGCAGGAGGGACGGAGGTGGGAGCATGGTAGTTGTCCGAAAAGCTTTATCCTGAGTGGGTAGTTGTCTTTTCGGCTTTACCATGTAAGCGTATGGTGTTTCTACCCATACGAGCGGCTCGGGGTTGATACACAATATTGGAAAGCATCTCGTAGGACTTAGTCAGTACAGCATACCTTCGGAAGTGTGCTTTGGCTTAAAGGCGGTCTGAGGTGTGGGTACAGTGGTACACCCCTGCAGGGTTAAAACTATTCGAATAGCCTCGTCCTAGGTGATGGACACGCTTGGGTAAGCTTTTCAAGAGTTAGACTACAACATTTAAATTAAAACTTGATGGGTGGTACGAATCTGGGATTCGTGCTATTGTTGTGGTGACTATTGGGATAGTCACTTCTAGGTTGTTTTATCTTTCGCTTTTGTTATTAATATCCGTACTGTTATTTCAATCTTAAAAATGAATTGCAAACTTGTTTTTAAAGCGTATTACATTATTGCAAATGAAAATTGGCTTTGTGCAAATAAAACATATGGCCTCCACTAAACAAGCCCGCATGTAGCATATGAACAGTCCGCTAGTTCACACGTCGGTCTTGCGGGTACAAAGACAATCTTTGTACTCGTGTGCTTTGCTTAATGTTTTGTTGCGAGAGGAAGAAGGTGAGCCTCGGGGTCCTCACTTACGTGGAGTCTTTGTGCCGCTCGTGGGTGACGACTAGACTTGGCGGTCCGGTCAGATGCCTTGTGGGTTGAAGGCACACTGATTGGCTTTGTTTATAGCCATCTTATGGCACTTTTGCTTCCGCTGTCTTCTTTTGTTATTTGTGTATCTTGTGGCCAGTCGGCCATTGTCTGTAATATCTTTACTATTTGTTTATCTTCCGTTTGTAGTGTAATGTTTGGACTCTATGTTTTGAATGGAGTTGATGTCTAATTTTGTAACGAGGTGTGTATACTGCTTTCTGGGAAGTATACGTATCTCGAGGATCAGTTTATTCGATTTGTGATGCTAGGACCAGGCGGTTGGTTAAGCATTACAAGCCAAATAAACTGGGGTCCTCACACCAGATCTCGTACTTCCTCCTTAGGCCATTGATCAACCGGATAGCGTGCATATGAGCTTTCTGCATGTTCTTATCCATATACCTCTGCATATTCTCAGACCACTGCTTCCCTTCATCCAGCTGCCACCTCACTGCGGTGGCTCTATTTATGAAAAAACCGATTGTGCGAGTCCAGGTCTCCTTAACGACTGTGGTGATAGGGAGACACCATACACCTTTCAGCACGCTTCTGTACACCACGAACATGTTGGTTGTCATAATGTTGTACCTCGCACTGTCAGTGCTGTACAATTGTGACTATTTCTCCAACTCATGAGCATGGAGATTAATTCACTCGGAGAAATTGATGGGGCTCTAGGATGCCCCTCTCGTGCCCAGTTGTCCCTCCTGTGCCTCTAGAGGGGAATCCCTTGTATGCCTCATTGTCCGCTCTTCAAGCTCTGTCCAGAAAGCCTCTTCCATCTCTGGTTTTCCATGCATAGCTTCTTAAACGTTTTCATTAGATCCTAACTGTGGAACCACCTAAAAAGTTCGATGTAAGATACCTCATGTCAAGGGGGGTGTGTACCATTCTTCATGGTGTTGAGAGCGGATAACAACCCTGCATTGCGGTCTATGATAACGCATTCGTTGGGACAGTCTCTCACGACCACCCACTTGACATTTGCGAGGAACCAAAGCCAAAAATTTGTACTCTCAATCTCTACGATGGCAAATGCAACCAGAATAAGCGGATCATTTGCATCAACCACCACCGCAGTAAGAATATAGCCCTTGTACCCAACGGTGAGAAAAGTGCCATCCATTGTGAGCACTAGGCGATAGAACTTGAAGCCCTCTATGGCCTGAAAGAATGCCCAGAACACATGGACACCTCCTCTGCAACTAGGTGCCTGATGAGGCTTGCCACATTTGTAGAAGTAATATTTCGATGCTACTGCAGCGGCTCACTTAGCTCACAAGTGTGGTCGATCACCGCTGTGACCGTGAAGATCGTGCCATAGCCCTTCACCTTGTGAGTGTTGAGCTTGCTAGCGTAGCCTTCCACTACACACTTTATTGTGTAATGGGCTGGGTTGGACTGGTGCATCTGGTATACACAGCTGATAAACATGGTGTGCCACGTTATAGCTTATTGCACGACCACCATGCTTGGGAAGTGCTGCCCAACTAACAGCGGGTCAGCATCAAACCCCCACTAGGACTCGTCTTCTCGTGGTAGTATGAGCGACTACACTACGAGATCATCCAGTCTGAGGGACACGTAAGGCACCTTCGTCGACATAATTCCATTGACCGAACCACCACCCCCTGCATCGTGGGGTGTGTCCTCATCGCTACCATCTGAGCTTGGGTCGATGTCCTCAACAGACTCTAACTCGACTGGCTGGTTTGGCAGAAACTCATGGCAGTCAATGCAGGCCGATCACCATTGTCCTACCCCTTTATTTTGCACAAAATTCTCTGCAAGTTTTCCTTCATAGTCTTCTTCCAAAACAAAACATTCTATGCTCCCATCTTCACGCATCGCCTGTGCTTCCCCACTCCCACTAGCACTAGCATCATCACGGTTTGCTGGCACCTTGTGCACCAAATTCACATACACCATCGATGTCCCGTATATCACTGCCTTGGGCTTTGCAGCAATCTGCATGTCCTGGTCCTATGCAATGCTACAATCCACCTTGTATATCTCCCACACACCCCGCCCTCCCCTATTCGTGTAGGTGATCGCCTTAATGATAAGCTTCTTCATTGTTGTCTTCGTGTCGAACTCCCTTCGGATGCAGCTCCTCAGCTCATGAATATTCATCGTATCCAGGTCCTCCACCCAGACCACCTTGAACTGTCATCTTGACATGTCCAACCCAACCAATCCGCCCCGCAAGAGACTGTTGCCATAAAATACAAGCAAGTCTTGCATGTCGCACAACACACTTCATATGGATGTTTCGACTAATCTGTACGACTAATTAATTAGAACTAATTAATTATGACTAATTAATTACGGCTAACTAACTACGAATAATTAATTTTGACTATTTAATTTTGACTAATTAATTATGATTAATTAATTAATCCTAAATTAATTACCAATTTTTGAGTTTCAAAAACCTTTTTGAGTAATTTAGCCCCTTGGAAAATTTCACCAATTTTATTGAATTTAATAAAGCTTAAATGAGACTTTTTAAATTAAAAATAATTTAATGTGATTAACCTAAACATCAATTAATGCCAAAATTTGTTTACCTAAGTTCCTTGTGCTTGGAAGTGTTTTTCAGATCTTTCGAATTTGTTCGAGCCGATTTGCTATTTTTAAATTGCCATTTGGATTTTCTAGTATTTTCTAAAAATAAAAACTAATTAAATCCCAGGAAATTCCTGTGGTCCACTTTATTTCCCATGGCCTGGTTCCAGTTCACCCAACCCAGTTCCATTCGTGTCGTAGCCTAGCCCGATCCACCGTCGCGTCGCACGTGGGTGTGACACGCGTCCCGCGTGTTAGCCATCGTCATTGATAGGTAGGGTCCATGTGCAGATTTCATCTCTGTCCCTTACCCAGACTCCTTTCCTTAGCCGTGCCACCACCGTAGCCATTCAGGACTCCGCATCCCGGGGTTATTTAAAACCCTGAGGACCATCGCTTTCTGCACCCCGAGCCGCGTCACACCTTTTGCCCTAGCCACCATCACTCGAGTCACCACCTAGCGCTATAACATCCCAAAGTTTTTATTTTTGGGAAGATATAATAAAAATAAATGGGAAAATAATTTTGAGCATATCCTATATGGAAAACTATTTATGCATGATTTTTGAACTTCTTGTATGAAGCAAATAATGAAATTTTATACAAGTAGCAACTTGTAAGAATTTTTGAGAAAATCACAGACTAGATAAATCTTGAAAAATTTACAAAAGAAACTATACCATGTTAGAAGCCCTCACAAAAAATTTCATAAATTTTGGAGCCTGTTTGTTAGGTTTAAGGAAATTTGCAAAGCCTCAGCCTTTCAAGAAATTTCGAATTTCATTCAAATTTCCCGCTCGCCCTTTGGGCCGACTCTAAGCCAGCCCAAAATCCTTCGCCAGTTCCAGCCCACGCTTTCCCACACTCGCTCTCGCTGATGTGTGGGCCCTACTTGTCAGACCTTGTCTTCCACCTCACCTTCGCCCTCGCTCGCCAGCGTGCCTTTCCCGCTGTTTTCCCTCGCCACCCACCGTTTTTGACACCCACCTACCTCCATCATCTCCGCCTGGCTTCGCCTATGCTAACCATCCCCTTAATGGATCCCAAACCCCCTCCTCCCCCGCGCTGGCGGAGACACCGAAGTTGGAACATGAGATTCTCGCCGTAGCCGCGTTTTCTCTCCGCCTTTCTCATGCGCTACTCGCTTATATTTATACCTCTAATAGCATCACAGAGTTCCCAGCTCGCCATTCTCTTCTCCTACCAAGAACCAGAGGTTTTGGCTCCTTGGATCGCTGGCAACGAGAGCATCATTCTCGATGCCAGTGAGCAAGCCTCATAGCGTCATTTGCTTTGATGAGCTTCCTTGCCCTCGCCAACCGCATCACCATATGCCCCTTATCTCGCTGATGCTCCTTCTTTACTTGATGTAACTCTGGGAACTACGTAGCGCGAATAAGCTGTCATCTTCTTCGCCTCTGGTGCACACCCCATTCTAGACCTTTGTGTTCTCGATGTTCTAGTGAGCTCGAACCTCACCTGGCCACGTCATTTCTTGTCCTACACTACAATTTTGCTTCTCCCTCGCTTGATGTTGATCCACTCTAGGGAATCCCTCGAATCGACCTTCTTCCTCACTTCCAACCACCGCAACCCTATTTTTAGTTCGCCGCCACATCGGTGAGTTACTGGTCAATTCCTTCTATCCCTACCATCCTCAGTGTGCATGTAAGCAAATGCGCACCTCCTCGTAGCATCTACATCATCGCAGCACACCGTCACCGAGATCCTCCTCTATGCCGCCGCTGCTTAAAGTTTCCTAGCTTCTCCAGCCATTCTTCAACATCGTTAAGAGCCTTGGTGAGCTTCTAGTAGTCCCCTAGAGCTTTGCGCACTTTAGATTAGATGATTAGCTAGTCTAGCATAGACTTTGTCATAGCCGATCATGGCGCTGCCACGGGAAGCGTTGTCGCTACCACTCCGGTGACCATTGGTCCCCGAGCCACTACGCATAGCATCATAGTTACCCCCTGAAACCAAAGCGCGCCTTCTTTTGCCTCTGATTTGCTCAAATCGCAGGAACCACTTTGAGCCTGAGGAGCTCGACCACTCATCTTTGACGTAGCGCCGCCTCCGGTCATCTCTCTGGCCTCTACCACCACTCAGTGGCATCTCCGTCGAGAGAGCAACTCGTTTTGGTCATTCCTTGAGCTTTTCCGCACGTGCCTCGCCACTGGCGAGGTCCCCCCCTCTCAGCCATGCGTGCGCCTAGCTATTTTCTTTCTCTCTATGACCAGTGGGACCCACTCAGTGATGATTAGTTTAACGCAAATGACAATGATTAAGAGTGCTAAGAGTATGACATGTGGGACCAGCTGGAAAGATGATCAAAAATCTAATTTTAAACGTGTTTAGTAAATGAGTCAATGGCATGTGGGACCATGCACTATTATCAGTTTTAAGAACACGTTTTAAAACCTAGACACTGACATGTGGACCCTAGCCATGAGTTAATTAAAATTAGAAATAGGTTTAATCATTGATTAATAAATAAGGAGTTTATGATATGTGGGACCTCCTCTAGTTTATAAATAAAATTAATAAAATGAAAATACGAGTCACTGACAAGTAGGCTCCACATGTAAGTTGATAAAAAAACAAAAAAAAATGAGAAAAGCCACTTTTAGTTATAGGAGAATACACTTTCTCTATTGGAAAGCATAAACCTCAGTAGAACTCATAGAAGAATACGCTTTCTCTGTTGGATAGCGTAAACTTCACAAAATATGCTTTCGACGTCACCCTTTTTTATAATTTCTGGAATTTTCAGACCAAAGCAAATGAAAACATTAATAAGTTTTGCATACAAATTCCAAATCAAATGAATATTTTTTATAAATTCATCTAAAATCATGTTCTACCTGAATATGCAAAAATATGTAGATTTTGTTGCTCTTGAAATTATTTAACTATATTTAATTTGCTTCCAACTCTTTTGAAGAGACATCGATTGTTCAAGCGAATTTTACAACGATTCTCCATCCTCTTATTCAGAGCAACCAGAGCTCGGCAAGCACCCGCTTTGACCTTGTTGATCCTACTATTTTAAATATTGTACTTCTTTTTACAAAATCTATTATGAATGCGTGTATGTTCGCTTAAAATTGCTATATTTGGAGATAACGGTAGTTATAGTACTATTCAATGCATTATCCTCCTTGAAATATTGATATCCTTATTGTTGTAACTATTAGGATATAATTTAGCCAATGAATGATGTCGATTTGGGTTTTTCGAGTGCCAATATCGCACAAATGCTTAGTTGGACTCTAGATTTACAAAAATTGAAAAACGGATGAAATATTGAACATGAATTTGGGAGATTTTGATATGATAGTCCATGGGGGTTTGTCTATGTTATTTTGTATAAAAATAAAAATGAAAAACTTAGTTTTGTGACGTGGGCAAGTTATATTATATTCTGAGAAGTGTGAGAGGTGTATCTCACAAGTAGATAGGGGGAGATCCTCGTCCGGGTCAATTAAGGACCAAACGTCGGTGCTCCCATTCTAAAGCCTAAGTGTACAACCACATGTGCTGGTATGGGACGGCCTTAGCTAATTAAGTCATTGAAAACTAACCTTGTACGTTGGTAGGCTGTAGTAATGCGAGCATGACCGGTGTAGGTATGTTCAAAGGGGCTTCCTTCATCACGATTGTTGGGCACAAAGCTTGACGATACAACGGTGAATGCCTCACTGAGATGGGGATGAGCCCGGGTGAAGTGAAGGTGTTCATTCGTCGGGCTAGTGTAAGGTTAGGACTAGATGATGTAAAGGCTTCAATGTGTGCTCTAGACTGTTTACCAAAGGATCATGAGCGGTGGTATCAACGGATGCCAAGCAAATTAGAGAATTCGTATGCTGTGGGTAAAGTTGTGGACCTCTGTTGAGTGTAAATTTGTTTAATAGTCGTGCTCGCGTTCATGAGCATGCTTGGTGTGGTCCCTCGGGTATAGTCTTGGTTTTTATGAAAATGGTTCTTATTGGAAAATGGGAGAATATTTTTGTTGTTATTATTTGAGTTGAGTGCCATGTCTATGGCTGAAAATAAGATATTGATCGTAGCCGAGGAGGGTTGCGATTTGTTATTTATTCAAGTACTTACTCGTTGTTCAATATATATTTAACTGCTCTTTAAACTTCTGTTGCAAAATACTACATATTGATATTGCAAATAAAACTTGCTTAATGCCAAAAATAACTTATAGCATAGAGCCTCATCCCTTGTTAGCATTGCATTTATATAAACTTTGTGATATACTACAAGTTTTGCTGAGTACGCAATGTACTCAATCTTGCTTAAATTGTTGTTTAGACTTAGAGGATGAGCCAACGCCGGATGACGTGTTCTTTACACCCGGTACCGGAGGGTTCGGTAACGGGTCTTTATAGGATTTGTTTCTTGTTAGTTGCCTGAGGGTTTGATGGGCATGCTGCTGGAGTTTTTGGACTTCGTACATATTATGCTTCCGCTATTTCATTTGCTACTTCTGATACTTGAACTTTTATTTGTTCGGTCGGCCCTTGTAATGTAAAGTTTGTAATTGCTTGAGCTATGTACCACATTTGTTTCATTTTGTATGAATGTATGTATGGATATGTATACCATCGTTGTGGATGTTTGTACTAAGCACTGATCATGGGACTAGTACAGTACACACACGAGGGCTCTGGGTATTCAAAGCTTAGGGTCCGACAAGCGCCCTCGCCACCATCATCTTCCTCAGCGCCGGCCGAAGTCCTTTATCCTCACCACCATCATTTCGGTGAGCCTCACGGCTTCCCATGGCCACCATTGGGATCGCCTCGACGCCGGCACCCTGGATCTACCTTCGCTGTCACCGAAGCGCCACCCTAGCCTCCTCATCATCAAGCCTGAGCCCTAGCTTCCGCTTTGACCTCGTCAGCGGCCACCTTTGTCCATCTCCAGCAGTCGTGAGTACCCCGTTGAGTTCGTCGTCGCCTCAGCTACCCAGTGCGCCCCTCCGCGTTCGTCGCCGTAGCCTATAGACCCATGAGCCTGTAGATCCACGCCGCCGTCACTGTCGAGCTGACGTGTTAGCCACGTGTCCGCCATGTCACTGCCACCTCAGCTGTTGTGTCGCGTGTCAACTGCGTCAGCCCGCTTTCGCACCCGCACCCGACCTAATCCCACATGGACTTGGTCCACGGTGGACCGAGCCATTGACCTATGGACCCCCCCCCATGTCGGAGCCATAGCCTATAGACCCATGAGCCTGTAGATCCGCGGACCAAATCCGTGGACTCGGTCTATAGACCGCGGGTCCCACCCATCAGCCTCTATTCCTATTTTTGGGACTTTCTTTTAATTCCGTAATTCTTTGGTGACGCAATATTTTGGAATTTCCTTTAGAAAGAAATTTACAAAAATCCAAAATAGTGTTTTCTCTCTCTTCTTCTTAGATTTAAACCTTCCGAGAGTTTGTTCTTTCTTATACGAACTACGATTGAGCCCATTCAATTTTCTAAATTCAAGCTCTACCTTCATGTGATTTTTATTTATTTTTTGGAGTTAATTTGTTGCTCTATTTTGTATTTATTTGTGTTTTTGCTTTCGTTTGCGAGAAGATGTTGTTACCTCGGGAGCTTTTGAGGAAGGAGATGTTGATGAAGCTCAAGACTAGTATTAAGACTTGTTTCAAGGTAAGTTGTACCTTTGACCATGTTGAACCTAGTTTTCTAAAATTACTTTGATTCAAACTATTACATGATATTTAAATTATTAAATTATTTAAATGCTTTGGGATTATCTATACACCTACTTGTTTATATCCACCTTGGTCATTGTATTACCATGATCGTTTGTCACCCTAGTTTGGTTAATTACTCGTATCATATTATCATAACACCAACATGGTTTGGTTGGACACGACTAGTATGCTTAGCTATGCAACGGGTCATTGATATCATTTTGAGTTGCAAATCTAAAACTTGACTAAGTGATTATGGAACTTCTTTGTGAAAAGATTGTGTGTTGTATGTTGTTACTTGTTGATGGCATATGTTGTACTTAATCAACGTGGTGGGAAAAGATTTGGACCGAGGCACGTGGAAGGTATGGTGATATGATGGAGCTTTGTGATTGGGTTTGTGAACTTGGTAACTTGGAGTAGCTTGGCAGTCTCGCCTTGGTCAATTAAGAACTTAACTTTGTGCACTATTGAACTGAGCCATAACTGTACGACCACATGTCTGGTATGAGACATGCCTAACTTAGTAAGTTATGGAGTATTGACATTGACTATTTTGGAGGTAGGTTAAGTGCTCTGTGATGGATGGAGGTGTGGACTACTCTGTAGGGTTACATTTATGGGTGGTTCACTGTCTCCAGGTCCAACGGTGTACGTCGGACCAACGAGTGAGGTTGGAGTTGACTATATGTACATCGGGAGAGTCAATTGTCGATATGAAGTTTATGAAAGGTTTTAATATGATTGGTGTAGGCCACACTAGTTATATCTTGTGGGTAAAGTGTACAATCTCTTCATAGCGTTAATAAATCTATTCGAATAACGGCGTCTGCGGTTATGGACATGCTCAGAGATTTCACACGGGGGTTAGATTTTCATAAAATAATTGGGAGAGACAACTGTATGAATTAACTCATATAACTGCGTGAAAGAAATTGATTAGGCTATGTGATCGTTGTGAAAACACTTGTTAAATTATTATTATTTATTTGTTTTAAATTACGCTTTCAACCTATTATTCGTATTCAAATGCAAGTATTGCTCTTGCAAAATAACTATAGAAGTTATTTCCTTTGAAATAAGCCATCGTCTATAATTGCATTATGTGGTGCAGCTTGTTGAATACTCGGAGTACTCATTCTTATTGCAATCATTCAGCTAAAGTAGAGGAGTCTTCGTCTATTTTTGAGGAGTTTTACGAGGAGGTTAATCACTATGTCTTGATCCCAGTCGATTGCGTATGGCAAGTCGATGGGTTTTCCGCTGGAATTGCTTCTGTTCCACTGTTGTTTCTTTACTTAGTGCTCAGCCATGTGTGACTTAATAAGTGTAAACTCGACCATAATATCATAACTATTATTTATTAATCAAATTAGTCATTTATTCCTATATTCGCCTTGTGTGGAATGATATTCATCTATGTTGACACTGTGTGTACTACGTGTCCTAGACTAGTGCATTATACACAGAGGGTCCAGATTTGCATATTTGGATCTGGACAACTATTTTATTATGACTAATTAATTATGATTGATTAACTATGACTAATTAACTACAACTATTTAATCATGACTATTTAATTATGACTAATTAATTACACTAATTAACTACGACTAATTAACTATGAGTTATTAACTACGACTAATTACTTACAACTAATTAACTATGACTGATTAACTACAACTAATTAACAACAACTAATTAACAACAACTAATTAATTAAGGCTAATTAACCATGACTAATTAATTATGACTGTTTACTTATGACTAATTAATTACGACTAATTATTTACTACTAAATTAATTACAACTAATTAATTATAACTAAATGTTGGGACTCGGATTAACACATCTGGATTATTCTGTATATTCTGAACTAGTCTTATGATAAGTAGCTAGCTCACACAGTGAAACATCGATGAAATACTACTCATTCAACGATTTAACTAAAAAAGTTAGCAAAATAAAAATGAATAATAATGACAGGATCTTATAGTCAACGTTTACTTAACTTGCCATGCAGGGCTTAAGAGCCAAATAAAACTCTTGCAACGGAAAGGAAACTTGAGGTGCCATTCGACATGCCCACAAGCAATCGAGTGGGGAGCTCATCCTAGTTCGCAAAGTCTTAAAAAAAACTCCTCGTAGAACTGTTGAGTATCTTGACCTTTTTCAACTAGTAGTAAAATTTAAAGCTGTTAGTACATAAATTACTCAGCAATTCGTACGGAACTATTTGCAATTAATATTAATGCAAGGCTTGACCAAAAGAATAGCCATATGATTCTTTTGCAGGAAGCAAGTATTGACAATAAATACAGTTGGTAGATTGTAAAGAGCGATTGAAAAGATATATATAAAAAGTAAACAATTGTTTTGAAACAACTAGGGAATCTTCTATTCACTTCCCAACTAAACCAAACCATCAAGTAAATATCCTATTTACCAAGTAAACATCACATTCACCAAGTGAACATCCCATTCACATTCCAACCATTTTTTTTTGTAAAACTCTACCCCTCGTGTGAAATCCTCGGGTGTTGTCTATAACTAGGGACGTGGCTGTTTAAATAGTTTTAACTCTACAGAGGTTGTATAGCTTTACCTACAAAAGATAAATCAACTTATAACATCTGTTCACACACTTAGTAGGTCTGCGACTAAGTGATTATCACAAGGCCTTTACAAAATTCCTTCTCAACCTGATTACGCCACCAAGGTTTTAACACTGAATATCATCATGACTAGATATGGCCCCTCTCTTGCACATTTGTGAGTATTTATGCTGGAACTCACGTCACCAAAAACAGAACTAAGTTGAGATATTACTAATTAATTAACCAGATCCATCACATACTGGACATGTGGTTGTACGATATGGACCAGATCAATAGCGCATAAGATTAAGTTCTTGACAAGTACTCACGCGAGGCTACCTCATCCCAAAAGTACTAACTGCACCCCTTTATTGCACAATCACTTGCGTGAGCGTAAAACCATTTTGTTTAACTAAACTAATGACAATCCCTGTTATAGCAAATAATTTTATCACAACAACATCGCACAATAACTTGTACAATAGTAGCATCGCATCACGGTTGCTGATGAGTAGCATCATACCGCAATTCCATATCTCAATAAGTCAAATTAATATTATTGATCACATGACATGAGCCCAACGTAACTAAGCATGACTAAGCATCTCTACGATAACCATGTTGGTGATACAAATATGTCCAACTAATAATGACCATCCTATGGTGACAAAGGATTCAGAGTATTCAAATAATCAATGGTGGCATAGTGACAAATAGGTGATTAACTACTTCCAAAAGCGATTGATATAAAAGTAGCATGCAATTTGATATAAAACAAGATACTTTTGAAAATATATGTTCATATATGATCAAAGGATTCGACTTGCCTTGGCTTTATTCATTTACCATACTTTGGTCTTCAAACCTTGTTCTGCTCCTTGAAAAGATTGTCTAAATGAGAAAGAGACAATGGGCGAAACACAAATAAATCTAAAATAAAATTTAAATAAAATCCAAAAATAACAAAACCAACTCAAAAATAAAGAGTTTGATTTTATATTAATTTAGGAACTTGAACAGACTGAATCGGAGTTCGAACGAAGGGGAACGGGCTCTTGGAAGATTATCAGATTGGAAAATTGCTGGAGAAAGAAAGGAACACGGGAAGGCTATGATAGCACAAAACAAAAAATTTGCCGCGCAACTAAGGAACCTCCTCTAGTAATACATCACGAGATTACCACTAGGCACGCCGACTCATAGCAGAAGTAAAGTCGATGAAGCGAGTTGATGCAGTAGTAGTCGTGCTCGCCGCACGTCTTCTCCTCCTGCTCCTGAGATCGTCATGAGTTGCGGATCGTCCTAGTGTTGATGCTTCACAACAACACCTCTAAGGTATCTACACATACGGGTTAGGGACACCACGCGTTGGAGTGCTAGCGCCGACGACATGATTGAGGAAGGCGTGGCTATTAGGGTTTCGAGAGTTCTTCCAAAAGATCATCTTACCCCATGCCACCGCCCCTCTATATATAGGCATCCATAACGGGTCTCTAGCTTGAGGCCCATTAGGAACTCGAGGCTTACAAGAATTCGGATCACCATCCAAATCAAAACTTTGCCCTTTAAATGTGTGACCCTATAGGTTCATACGCGATCGGTTGTGACTCGAAAACTCTTTTTGACCACAAGTCGTTAGCAGTACCTAGCAGCACATAACGATTCCCGAACACACATAGAATAAATCAAACGAACCTTAATGCAATATGATCTATAACAGATCCTTATCATTTACGACCAGCTCGAATTCAAGTCACGACCAGTCCAGGTGTAGTTACGACCAGTTTGCAACTCCTTACGACCAGTTTGTAACACCTTACGATCAGTTTGTATCTCTATACGACCAGTCTATGACTATGTTCGACCAGTCTACGATCAGCTCGTAACTGTGTATGACCATTCTACGTCCAGCTCGTATCTCCATGCGACCAGCTCGCAACTGTGGACGACCGATTTTGACGATCTCGACCGGCTCGTAGCGTATGCGACCGATTTGAATAGTCCACGACCAGCTCGTATCTCCATACGACCACTCGTAGCGTATGACCGGTTCGACCGATTAAATAGCGTATGCGACCGGTTGTAATCGATCGAAATGAATGATCTATTTGTGTATTCTCTTTTTGCCTCATGACATCAGGTTGAACTCTAGGTGAGATAATTTGTCATCCATGGACTGTTCAATTCTTTCTCGATCAAGTGTCGAATAACTTCATATGATCGACACTTTGGCCACTAGTGGTATGACCATGCACTTTCTTTATTCGACCACAACGAGGGGCCCAAAGACATCTCTCCTGTTATGTTAGGAGGGGCAAATCTCATATCCAACTAGTCACATTCCTCCGCATGTTTCATAGCATACCCGAAAGCTACCTTTATAACTACCCAGTTACGAGTAGCGTTTGGTAACCCCTAAGAGTGCTATTACACATGTAGGAAACCATACTGATATCAGGTCTAAGAATTGTACATCATCATTGCTGGGACCAAGTAATGACACATGAAATCATAACAATCTCAACAGTGTCTCAAGGTGGGTTAAACCAACACCATGTTCTCTAACATGTGTCCATATTATTGGTTTGATATCTCCATATCTATGACCTGTGAAACGTAGTCATCAACCAATACATATGCTAGTCTATTCATATGTGTTCTCATATGTTTCCGACTAGGGAATATTTAAGAATAATCATTGCAAAAATATAGAGTTTCACAATCAAGTCACATACTTGATGATAAATATTAACAATATTATTTTAGGAACAAGATAACATATTATCCAATGTTATGAACATGTTGAAATATAACCATCTCTATGATTGTCTTTAAGGCATATTTCCAACAAGAAAGAGGAGAGAGGGTGCTACGGCTGACAGGTGGGCCCTATGGAATTTCTGAATTTATAAAATAAAAGTAAATCTGAAAAAAGGCTTAGAGGCTGACAAGTGGGCCATGGTCTATGGACCGAGTCCACAGAACTGGCTTTGGATTACGATGGACCGGGTGCACAGCTTAAGTGGATGACATGTGGGGCCCGCATGTCATTGGGATGGGTTTGGGGTATGCCACACGTCTCGCCACGCGATCTTGTGAGGACAACATGCGAGCACGGCTAATGTGGCGCTCGGGGGTGGAGGCGAGGTGGCAGGCCACGTCGACGGCGACGGCAGCGGTGCTCGGGGACCAAGGTTCCAGCGACGGCGGGCACGGCAAGTGCGGGGAGGTTGCGGATCGGGGAAAGGGAATCGACAAAGACGCGAACGACTTTCACCGGCGGTGACCACCATGGCGGCGCGATGGCTTCGGGCGGAGCGGCAGGCGGCAATGACGATTTCATGAAAGGCGAGGTGCGTAACACGTAGAACGTGACAAGGTGAACTCGTTTGCGGCAACAGAGAGGGCAAAAGCTCACCAACAACGACGAAGGCTTGCGGCGACCAGCGGCTTCTCGAGTTTGATTCGGCGAATTGGTTGTGCGGACTGAGGGAAGAAGCTAGGGCTTCGGGGGAGGAGAGTGTGGCGACACTTATAAAGGCCTGGGCAAGAGAGTTTGTGGCGAGGACGGCAACGGTGCCGTGCGAGAGCTAGAGACCGAGTCTCAGTCGAAGATGAAGGTGAGGTGGTTGACAAGTGGTGTAACATCCCAATTTTGAGCTTGTGTTTCAAATGTAAGAAAATGAGGGGAAATTAAAACTTTTTCTTACATCTTGTATTTCCTTTGTGTGCTTGACAATTCTTGTACAAGAATTATGGAAATACAAAGTCACAAGTCTGTTTTTTTTTTCAAATCTTGATCCTTCAAAAACATTCTGGTTCCATCTTGTGTTAATCTCCTGGAAATAATTTTCCTAAATTCCTGGGTTGCGGTGTAACCCCTCTGAAAAATTTCACAATTTTTAGAAATTGTTTGAATGAGATTGGAGGCAAGTCAACCCAACTTAAAATCTGGGAACCAGCACCTTGTTAAATTTTTGGAGGAAAATCCACAGCACCAAAACCTCTGAAAATTTTATGCAAGGTAAATCCTTTAGCTGGAAAACTCCTGTAAAAATTTCAGGATTTTTGAAGTTGTTTTGCTAGCTCAAACATTTCCTAAAGTTCAGCTCAATCAAAAACTCAAAAATTCAAACTCGGTTCGAGCTCGACTTGTGTTCGAGTCCGACTAGGGCTCGGGCCACTCGACTCGACTCACCATCTAACCGCAGGACCCTCGTTTTAAGCCCCATCCATTTCCAACCATTGGATCATGATCCAACCGTTCGGTTGTGGGTGTCATTGGATCATCCATCGGGACCTTCAATCGTGGCGTTCGATTTGAATCTTAGGGCTTAGGATCTTCTCTGTTGTTTTGAAAGCACTAGGGCTTTGTGATCTCGGCCGTCCGTGATGAATCCAACGGTCGACAAGCACCAAGTATATCCTCCGTCGTCTTCTACCTCGCGTGCACTTCAACGATGGGAGGTATGGCACATCACCTCGTGCGCGGGTTAACATCTCATTGGTAGGGACGATGGCGGCGCGGCGGTGCTTCGGCTCAAAGCGTGTCTCGCGCTGTTCCCGCCATCCCTAGCCCATCACGGTCTGAGTCGCCATAGCTCATCCGGGCCCCCTTCCCTTGTGCCGTTGCTCATCGACCCCTTAATGCCCCGAGGACCACCTTTGGACCTCTTCCCCTCACAAACACCTCCAGCTCATTTGTGTTGCGGTTGAGTCCAACCACAGCGAGCACTCCTCTCCGCAATTGATGCCTTGAGAGCTCCTTCGGTGTTTGGGTGCTCCAGTGGTTCTAACCCGAATATTTTCCTATCTCTTGGAGCCTTCGTGCCTCCGATCGATTCCCCTAACTTGATTTTGGTTTCCCTTCACAGGAACTCCTTAATTTCAAGTTTGGAATCTTGGCGGCAGAGAGAGGATTTCATCGTCTCCAACTCCGGTGAGTATCTCGTCCTTGTACCTTGGTCCCGATCCACCTTTGGACCATCGCTATCCTATCCTCATCATTCTTTTTATCTCTGGCACCAGAGCACCTTGTCGGTGTCGTCTTCTCCGCCTCAAACCAAAGCGCTCCGCCGATAGCTTTCTCCGACCTCCTCTGAACCTCCTCGGTGTCTGGTGAGTTCGCTTTGTCCCCTTAGTGCTTAGGACCAGCTAGTTTAGCTCGGGGTGAAGCTTTTATTTGTTTTGGATTTTGCCGAAACCACCCTCCGCTCCTCTCGGCTCGCCGGCGTTCAAAGCCGTCGCCGCCGTCGAGAGCACCTCCGTTGGGTTCGCAATACTATTAGCTTCGTTTTGGTGGCTTTGGTTCCCGCCGCCGTGGCCCTGGTCGTCGGCGACGTGCCGACGAGCTCACCGTCGAGCTCTGTACCTTGTCGCGTTTTTGACAAGTCATTGGACCTCCTCGGGTTCATCGTGACCGTCTAAGACCTCCCCAAGTTTAGATCTGGACCTTTAGATCTTTCCCGTGAAAACCTTTAAGTGTAAGACCTCCCCTCTGGTTGTGATCCTAGCCGTCTAGGACCACCCTGGCTAAATCCTGGCCGCTAGGACCACTCCGGCGTAAAAGATCTCCTCGTGGTCTTTTGTTGGACCACCCCTAATAGGCCGCAAGACCTCCCTTGGTCCTTTTTGCAAAAACCACCCCTGGACCTCCACCGAGGTCCTCTTTGCAAAAAGACCTCCCCTTGGTCATTTTGCAAAGGCCACCTCAGGACCACCCTCGGGGTCGTCCTTGTAAAAGCCACCCCTGGCCTTTTTCAAAGAAAACCCCCGCTCAGGACCTCTTAGGCTCGATCCTAGCCGTTCACGACCTCCCCGGTTTAGATCGGCGTTAGATCTCTTTTGTAAAATCCTTAGCGCTCGGACCTCCTCGCGTCGATCCGGACCGTTCAAGACCTCCCTAGGTCTAATCAAGAGCCGTCCGGATCTCATCCGATTAAAACCCTATCGCTTAGGACCTCCCAGAAGATCTTGGCCATCAAGACCTCCTCGTGTCAATCCCACCGATCAAGACCTCCCTCGGAGATCTTGACCGTCTAGGACCTCCTCCTTTAGATCCGTAGCGTTAGGACCTCCTCCTCGGTCTAAACCGTTAGATTTAGATCTAACGGGCTAGACCTCCTTCTTGATTTAAAGCCTTAGGACCTCCTCGTTCAATCTTGATCGTCCAAGACCTCCTCACTTGATCGTGTCCGTTAAAGACCTCCCTCGGAGATCTAGACCGTTGAAGACCTCCTCCGTGAGATCTTAGCCGTCCGGACCTCCTCCGTAGGTTTACCCTTAGGACCTCCCTAGTGCTCGGGACGCGGATCTTGATCGGCGATCCACGACCTCTGATAGCGCGAGGACCTCCTTTGCGTGCAGGCCGCGCATGCACCGGTCGTGACCGTTGGATCGCTCTCAACGGTCCGGACCTCCCGATCTTGGGAGGAGGTCTTCCGTCTGCTGTGCTTGAGTCTGTGGCCTGCGATGCAAGATCGACGGCCCACGACCTCTCCTTTTTCCTTCAGTTCAGTTGGACCTCCCGAGAGCTCAAATTTCCTAAGTCCTTTAATGTTTCAAATTTCAAAAGTGCGTAACTTTGTCATTTTAATTCCTTTTTGAATGAATCCAGTTGCTGTAGCTTTATTATAATGTGAACTTTAATCTGGGAATAAATTTAGGCACTGTTATATAGTAGAAAAAGATAGGAACTGCAAGAACTTGTTTAATATGAAATGGTTGTTTAGAAATTCATTGAAAACTTGTAAAATACATAACTTTCTCTCTGTATTTGCAAACTGAGCAACTCAACTTGGTAAAATTGGTCTGTAGACATGCTTTAATATGAACTAGGCCTTGTCTTTATTTATGTTCCTGAGAAACGATATATGCTAGTTTTAGAACTTAGAAAAATCATAACTAATTCAATATAACTCCAATTTGCGCAAACTCAGTTTTGCTGTTGTTAGGATACTATTATCTACCTACCATAAAAATTTCAGACCTTAGATCATTCTGGAAATTTTCGCCATGAACAGTAACCGAAATTAATTTATTTATGATTTTTTAGGCTGAGAGAACTTAGATTAGCCATAACTTTTTCATGTTAAGTCCAATTGGAGTGATTCTTGTTTCTAAAATTGTTTAAAATCAACCTCTAGCCGCTGTATAAATTTCATTGGATTTGGATGTTCTTTGCTGTTGAGTTTCTTTTGGTGTTCTTCGTTCTTATCGGTTTTTATCGCCTTTTCGCGTTAGGTTCCGAAGAATTTATTGAACCTGAGCACTCCGCTCTGCAGCAAGAACAAATCCAGCAAGGCAAGCAGTTTGATCATGTTAATCTCAGTATTTTAAGTATTTATGTTGATTACAACTTCTATGTATGCATTGCTACTTTGTGTTAAACTATTGTCGTTAGTTGGCCTAGTAGATGCATTTCCTTAGCAAATGATTATCCTCTACTACCATGAGCCTAGGCATTGCTGTGATTTAGAGTTCGTGGATGAGCTCTTGTCACTTAGTAGTTTGCGAATTGATTGCTTAGCCATGCTTAGCTTCCGGTAGAAATGGGCGGTTATCGACTTGTCGATAACCTTGATCACATAGAACTTATTATGATTTATGATTTCCACCTTGTGCCATGTCTACTTATGAAAACTAAACCGAAAAACAAAGGATTTAGACTTGGGCACAATGGTAAGATGGTGTGATTTTCGGTGTGACGGAATGGTGCCCGAGTCAATTAAGGACCGAACATCTTGTGAGTACACATTATCCGAGCAATTTGTGCGTGCTAACCACACTAGAGGGTATGGGACCTCTCTTGACTTAGTACTTTGGAGTGTATTGGCTTGGTCGCAGTGAGTCGCGGGAGGGATGGAGGTGGGAGCATTGTAGTGTCCGAAAGGTTTCCCCGTAACGGTGGTTGTCTTTCGACTTGCAATGTAAGCGTATGGGTTTCTATCCATACGAGCGGCTCGGGTTAATACACAATATTGGAAAGCGTCTCGTAGGACTTAGCCGTGCTGGCATACCTTCGGAAGTGTGCTTTTGTGGCTTAAAGGATGCGAAGTGTGGGTACATTGGTACACCTCGCAGGTTAAAACTATTCGAATAGCCTCGTCTAGGTTATGGACACGCTTGGGTAAGCTTTCAAGAGTTAGACTACAACCTTTTAATTAAAACTTGATGGGTGGTGCGAATCGGGATTCGTGCTATGTTGTGGTGACTATCGGGATAGTCACTTCTAGGTGGTTACTTGTATTTATCATTATTCTTGTATTACTTTTCAATCATATTTATTTGTAAACTTGCTTTCAAATGTATTATATTATTGCAAATAAAGATGGCTTTGTGCAAAATGAGACATATAACCTCCACCTAAATAAGCTTGCATGTAGTTTATGAATAGGTCTGTTATTCCACACGTCAGTCTTGCGAGTACCTTTGTGTACTCAGTTATCTTGCTTAAATGTATTTGTTGCAGAGGAAGAAGGTGAGCTTGAGGGGCCTCACTTTTGTGAGCTGTGCTGTGGTAGTCTTCGTGGCGTCTAGCTTGGCGGCCCGGTCGGTTGCCTTGTGGGTGTATGGCTAACCGGTCGACTTTTGTTCTAGCCATCTTATGGCACCTTTTGCTTCGGCTGTTATTCTTGTTTATTGTTCTATTTGGCCGGTCGGCTCTTTTGTAATAACTTTACTATTCATATGTCGTTGTTGAACTTAGTGATGTATGGTGTATGGAAATGATATGTAATTTTGTGATGATGTGCATATGCTGCAGTGCAGGAAGCATATGTCCATCGAGGCTTAGAATGTTTAATTAGTAATGCTAGAACCATTTGGAGGTTAAGTGTTACTAGTTAAATATTCCGGGTCCTCACAAGTGGGTCCTAGCGGCGGATCATTGCGTGAGCGGTGCAATGCACGCATGCGCGCGATTGGGCCAAAGCAGGCGGGTCGAGGGAAGGAATAGCCGATGGGCGAGAGAAATAGGCATGGAAGGAAAATAATTGAGCCCAAAGGGATTTCCAGAAATTAGAAAGACTTTTGAATTTTAGGAAAGAGATTAAATCCAAATGAGCTCAAAGAAATAACAAATAAACTCCAAAAATTTTCTAAAAATTCCAAAAAATACTCTAGAATTCAAGGAACCCAAATAAAACAGTTTTGAATTTAATCAAATTTTTTTATTCACATTAAATGGCTTTAATTTATGGAAATTTGATTTAAGCTTTAAATTAAACAAAAAATTCAAATGATTATTTTATTTTTAAAGGCCTCAAAAGACTCTAAATTTGGGATGTTGCACTAAATTAATTACTATTAATTAGTTATGACTAATTAATTTAATATTTATTACACAGTTAATAACATAATTCATGTGGAAAAATTACCTCTTCTAGAAATCATTGCTTGATGTCACACTTTCTCTACTAATAAGACCGCTAAACACTACTATAAATGCTCTAAAATCGGCTAAGAAATAGGAACCGATTTCGACCGATCCTGCTAACTCTCGCTTACTCGATCCTATCTGTCTCTCTGCGCCGAGCGAAATGGTTGATGCGGAGGAAGAGAACGACACGCGACGGGTTTTATAGTCACGAGAAAGCACTCAGCCGACCGCGAAATGACACGAGGGCGATGGGAACACGACGTGCGACGGGACCGCGCGTGCCGTGGCGCGCACGAGAATCCAGCGTGTGGGGCGAAAGCACTCAACAGAGGGGTGTTCAGGCCTGGTGTGCATGGACGAGGCGAGTCTCAGGCCACAGTGCGACGAAGCGCATCTGGCCGTCCGACGCGTGGACGAGATACATGTCGCCTACCCTCGGGTGTGCGGTGGTATTGTTATCATTTAGCTTCGGAGGAAATATTTGTTCTATTACAATACGTAACCGTGCTAATTAAGCCAAAAACTCCTCCCGTTTGTCACGAACATGCTAGAGAAACAGAACCGACGTACCATGCGAGGCATACCGGTGCTGCCTCACGTTTCCTTCGAAACACATGCTTGTTTTGTTCAACACCTGCACACGCGACGACACGTTGTGCACTCGTGCCGTATTTCTCCATCCGCACCGAATAAACCAAAAAATTCGCTTTTGCTCCATGCCCCATCTCGGCCATTGCACAGCAATCCAACGGTAGCAAAGCCTGCCACGTACACACTCAACCTTAATTAATAATAATTGAACTGTACAGGGGCCAATACGTAAAAGTGCTAATCCCCGCCCGAATATACTCCAGTACCGAGCGTGTTAATATTTCGTATTCTTTTTTTTTTTCTGTTGCAATATTTCTCTTTCTCCTCTTCCTTCCCCTGTCGTCTTCTCTGAGAGGAAAACCGAAGGCGACAAGCAAAAACTAAAGGAAAAAAAAAAGAGATCTAAATAAGAAATAAAACGCAAAATACCCTAAGCCGCGGCGGGCGCGATCTCGGCGGCGCAGCACGTCCGCGATCGCCGGAGAAGCTGGTGGGAGCGATCGCCGGGGATCGCCTCCGCCGATGTGAGATGCTGGGCGGCGGGAGGCGGAGGGGGAGGGAGGAGGAGGAGGCGGCGGGGCGCCGCCGGACGGGGATGGGGGAGGGGCACGAGGAGGGGGAGCTGGAGCTCGAGGAGGGCGAGGAGGTCGGCGGCGACGGCTACGGCGGTCGCGAGGAGGGCGACGACGACCTTGTTGACCCCGACGCGCTCACCTACATCGTAAGAGATGCTCTCTTCTTCTTGTTTTTGTGCGCGGATTGGATGGTTAATGAGTTCGTGGTACCGGGGTGTGGTGGTTGCCTTCTTGTTTTGTGCTAGCTCGGTTGTAGCGTTGTGGAATTTTGCGTTAATTTTGTTGTGTATCCACGGCCAAATTTTGATTTTTGGTTGATGAGGTTATTGCTGATTAGAATGGTTGGTTGTTTATTTAATCTGGATAGTTTACCATGTCTGCTGTGCGCATGGGGGGTTTGCGATTTTGTAATTAATTGCCGGCCTTCGTGATGAGATGAAATATGGTTTAATGTGCTAGCTTTAGCTGAATTCGTGGGAATTATATGTGGAGTAATGGCATGAAACTGACGTGCGAGTGTCCAATTAGTTCGTGAAATTTTCTTTTACGCTACTATGTATAGTTTACACTTTACAGTGATTTCTGGTACGTCCTTTTGGTTAATTCCGGAGCTTTCTTACTCTCAGTGCTAGATTTAGTATGTGTAATTTTGAGTAACTCTGAAGCGACACATAATTTTTTGTTACTTGCAGAATTTTAGCCCGAGATTGGTAGTTTACTGGTTTCAAGGGGTTGATTATATGGGCACTTTTCGGTTACATTTGCTTTTGGTGAAAACTCTGCAAGGTGATCATCATAGTGTATAAATAGAATGAAGTGATTGGTCTGGAAGTTGATGCGATGCATTACCTAGGCCATGTAATCTATATTTTTGTACGAAGTTCTAGATAAGAGATTAAAATTGATCTTGTGATGTTTGATTCTGTAGATCACTATCCACCTTCGTCAATGGGCAACATAATTAGTGTGCAAAAAAGTTTTGCGAGTTGAGCCAAAGCATCTGCTAGTGTGTCAGAGTTGCTTTTATTCTGGTACCATATGACTAGCCTAATTAGTTCTTTTAGTAAGCTTGCTTATGGGGCTTCTAACCTAGGAGCTCACTGCCCCTGCTTAGACACAACCCATGAAATATGTTTGGGGGAAAACAATCTTGTAAGCTCTAGGGCGCTAGAGCAATTGGGAAGGTAGCTACTGGAATTTTTGGTGCTAGGAGCAGTTGGACGCCGTGGATCAGCAGAATAGCTCCTGGTAGTGGCTAGTGGTTTCTTTTGGCTTGGAGGCTGTCTAAGCTCCTCCCGAAGCTCTGTAACTTGTATTTTGTTCTTAGCCTCCAAGATGTTTCTCCTTCTATAAGTCCATGTATATATCCCTGCTGTACTGTGGATCTTGTAGTTTGGTTTCCTTTAAATGGAAATGGGTGCAAACCTTTTATCAAAAAAAAAAAGAAAAGAAAGTAAAAATATAGTATTATATGAGATTTTAGATTTTATGCTAGAAATTTGATTCAACATGGAAAATGATAATTGTCACTTTACTTTGTTGCTTGATGTGCCTGTGTCTGTGAAATAACTTCTTGTAGTAATGGTTCAAAAGCACATACCACTATACCATGTAGGTATTCATGATGTGCCTGTGTCTGTGAAATAACTTCTTGTAGTAATGGTTCAAAAGCACATACCACTATACCATGTAGGTATTCATGGTTTGCATTCTGGCTCCAGCTTTCATTACTTAAAGGTGAGGAGTTGATGCTACTTCTGGCATATGGAAGACTTAACTAGTATGAGTTTGTTTGGATTTGGGGGATTTAATCCATCTGTTACATGAAATTCCGGACTTCTGGGGTCCTTACTTCCTCTAGGTTTTTATTCGGATTTTGAGGAATTTTAGGGAATGAATTGTTCTTGCTACACTATGTTTAACTGCTGCTAATGAGCCCCAGAAATTAGGCCTTCAACTTTTGTTGCTGTATAAACTCTTAAATAGCAGCTTTCTCTTTCACAGATGCTCCTTATGTTTCGTATACACTCTTAAAGAAGCAGTTTTCTATTTTATGGAAGGTAAACTTTTAAATAAAATATGGTGTATGTTGTACAGGATGAAAAACTTCAAAATGTGCTGGGTCATTTCCAGAAGGATTTTGAAGGTGGAGTACTTGCCGAGAACTTAGGTAAGGGGAATACAAGCTGCCACCCTATTTACTCTGTAGAGTTACTCTTGTACTGATGTATGTGAAAAATTGTTCACCCTACATAGGATCACAGTATGGGGGTTATGGCTCATTCTTGCCTACATACCAACGTTCCCCTTCTGTCTTGTCTCAATCTAGAAGCCCTGCAGTTCCACCAAACCGTGGCAGTGCCTCTAGATCACCATATATGCCAGTGGAGGTACACTTTGACAAATTTCACCATGACATGTCGACTTATTTGGATTACCGCATAAATATTAGAACCCTATTAAATTGCTATAATGAACTTCCAGAGTGCACAGAAGAATAGTTTTGTCAAGACTGCGTTAGATAGCAGGAGGAAAAATGATTACTGTCAAAGAACATCCAATGGGATCGATGGTAATCCTCCTCAACAGATGTTGAACAGAGCAGTCAATGGTCCTCAGCAAAAGGCACCAAAAATACGTATCAAGGTGAACAGCAATAAAAGTTTGGCAAGAAATACTGCTGCTATATACAGTGGCCTGGGCCTCGACATTTCTCCTTCGTCATCTATGGGTGACAGCCTAGATGGGAGCGCTGGGTCTCTTGAGCTGAAACATTTACCAGATGAATCTCCAAATACCATTTTCCAGGTTAAGTTTTGTCTCATCAATTCGTTTATCTTGGCAAGACCTTTGATGATTGGTTTTAAAGAGTTAATCCATTTTGTTATTTGAACAGATAATGACCTGCCATTCTGTTCCTGGAGGACTCTTGCTCTCACCACTTGCTGAAAATGTTCTAGAATTGACAAAAAAGTCCACACCTGCGACAAAAAAACATGAAGTACCTTCATTTGATGATGACAAAGAAGAGTTGAACAGAGGCTGGCGTTATACGACCTCTGCTACACGAGAAAACAAAAATCAGATGGAGAAGAAAATTAAGTATGATGAAAAGAAAGATGACCTTCCCGATTTCAAGAGTTCAAAACGCAGACACAATAATGCAACTATTATGAATAAGGGAATTAAACCTGAGTTGCAGGACATTTCAGATGATACAGATTCAATCCTCTTACCAAGAAGCATAAAGACAGAACAACATTCAGTAGAGGAATCGGCAAAATTTGTGTCTGAGATTTCGGATCACATCAAGGAAACAAAGAATGGCCCATTGAAGGGACGAATTAGTGACAAGAGTTCTTTGAGAGATATGGAGTCAGTGGTAGATGTTAAAGCTGTTAATTTAGCAAATGATGACAAACATCCAAAGGGTAAAGCAAATGCAAAAGCCAGTACAGTGAGAAATGCATTTGAAGATTGGAGTGAGGACAGTAAGACAGAACCTTCACTTGATCATGGATTTTCGGGTAAGATCAACTATGATTCTTATGAATACAATGATCAAACTTTTACCACTTCAAATCACATGCAAAATGTTCGTCCTAACAAAACATCACTTGAGAGAGAGAAAGGAAAAGTGATTCATGTAAAGGGTGAACTATGTCAGTACAAAAGGAAGGAAATGGGAAGTCTAGTTAATCCAGAATCCATGGATATCATCACAGAAAATGTAGGCGGAAATTCTTCTGGAATGCCGAAAGGGAAGAAGAAAACTTCCTCTTTGCAACCTGCTTTGTCTGGGAAGAAGCTCAAGGTCAAGCCACATAAACAATTGAACAATGACATTACTAGAAAATCTTACGGGGAAGATAAGAGTGTGAAGCCTGAGAAAGAGACCATTACATCTGGAGAGACCGATAAGGACATGTCAGGTGGTGGAAATGATGGCGACCGCAGGATCTCTCCCATGTTTGTTGACAAATCAGCTCCTATGCCATCAGCATGCAAGAATGAGAGTACAGAATCATCCATGGCAGTGCCTGCTCCAGCACCTGTTTTAATAAATGAACAATGGGTGTGCTGTGATAAGTGTGAGAAATGGCGCCTTTTACCCTATGGGATGAATCCAGATATACTTCCCAAAAAATGGCGGTGTAGCAAGCAAAGTTGGCTGTAAGTTTCTGCAAGAGACATTAGGTCCACTGTTCATTTTAAGATCTTTTCATGCTTTTTCTTAGTCTCCATTTGTTAGTTTCTCTGAACTGCAATAATTCAGTGGAGCAAGTTTTCCTTGCATTATATTTTTTGTAATTCCTTTTTGCAAACTGATATGAAGTTGTTTTACTCCAACCGTTCCATTACCTTAAAGAGAAACAAACTGTTGAAATTTCTTAAACGAATCCATTATGGTTTATTTTGTAATTTCTGTATTCATGTTTTGTCTCCAGAAATTTCTGTCTCCAGTCATATGGTCATGTGTTGACTATAGAGTTTCATTGCTTCCAAGTACTGTTGAATACATTGTTTGCAATACATGTGCTTGCTTTATCTTTAATAGATTGGTACTTGTAACTTCTTGTAGGCCTGGAATGAATAGCTGCAAAATAAGTGAGGATGAGACCACAAAAGCCCTTCGTGCGCTTTATATGGTCCCTGCACCTGAAAATAACATGAGTTTGGATGGCCGTCATGATATTGCTACCTCAGGCATAGGCACAGCTATGACTCCCCCAACTTTTGAGGGTAATGTAAAGTCCATCACTACATCAGGGAAGCTGAAAGTTCAATCCAATGATGCAGCTAATGTGTCAAATAATTTAAACGTGGCTGAGATGTCAAAGCCTTCAAAGAAGCTACATGCTCCTACAAGTAAAAAGCCTGATGGTGTTGACTGCTTCCCTAAACACAAGAAAAAACGGAAGCACGTAGGATCGTCAGATAAAGGTGCAACAACTAATAATTTGTTTTTGTTTTTCTAATTTCTTTCTATTGTTAGTCGTTTGATTCTAATGGTTTCCATTTCTGCAGGAGAAATTGTTGCAAAAGATCGGACACATCCAAAATCGAAGAGCAGTGTAGGGGTTGATCATGATAACCTGAGAGCATCAAAGAAAATAAAGAAAGAATTCAATGAGCCTGCAAAGCATCATCCCTCTGAGTTTGAAATAAGCAAAAGTAGTCCTTCAATGAAGGAAACTCCAAAAAACTTGCATAAATATGGTGGCATTTCAGCTGGCGTCGGAAAGTATGGTTCATCTTCATCAGCTAAGTGGTTTCATGATGAAGACAAAGTTTCCTCAGATGGGGGCATTAGAACTTCAGATGCAGGACAATCTGATCTTCCAGACTTATCCATTAAGAATAGAAAATTGAAACAAAGGCAATTAAGCCAGCGTGGTCCTGACCCTCTGGGCTTCGTAGAGGCTCTGGCTAGTGATACCTTTACGAAGCTTGTTGTAAAAGAAGCTTTAAGTGAAAGTAATGCTGCCAAGGAAAATCCCAGGGCAGAGCTGAAGTTTTCAAAGACGGATGACCATAGGAAAGTTGCCCATGCCAGAGGCCCCATTGCTGGAATTGCTGCCGATGGAATATATGCTGAGAAAGAGCGTTTAGGTGAGCAACATCAACAGAATATCCATTTCCAGCACTCATTGCTGTCTGAAAACTCCATCAGGAGGGATATATGTTATGCACAAGCATCTACAGCTGCCACTTCCAGTTCATCTAAGGTGTCTAGCTCCCACAAGAGTAAAGCTGACTTTCAAGAAACAAGGGCCTCTCCTGTAGAGTCAGTTTCTTCTTCACCCTTGAGAACTTCTGATAAGAATCTTTTGGATCAAAATAGAAGGTATTCATGTGCAGTTGCAGAAAATGTGCATTCTCAGGAGTCTGGGAAAAGTGGTTCTTCATGCTCCAAGGAAAAATATGACTTTGGGTCTGGTTCTGATCACACCAAGGCTCATGTTTCTGGTTTCTTTAATGGAGACATGGATCATCATGGTTTGAAGGATGGGGACTTGCAGAAGGATAAACAAGACTTGTTGACAAATGAATGCCTTAAAAATGAAGATTCTGGACTTGGTATAAGGAATGGCCAATTGAATCCTGTAATAGGACAGAAAGTTAATTCACATGTCCTTTCAATACACGACAACAGTGATCACAAACTGCCACCATCCCATCAAAATGGGAAAACACTGCCTCATTTTAATTCAAACCAAACTGACCATGCAAAGTTGACTTCTGGGAAACATCCAACGCAGATTAAGCCTGATAAAGGGAGTGTAGACTACAAGGACCTGAAAATAAATCCATCTACTGTCAAAGGAAGCAAGCAGCAGCCATCATTAAACAATACAGCAGATGGAGATGCCTCCTACAAGGCAAAACAATCAAAAAGGCTGTTATCGAAAATCTGAAGCAAGTAACTCTTAATGCTGATGCTTTAAGCCCAATAAATGCATCTGTTATACTGAAGGAAGCTCGGATTTGAAGCATTGGTCTAAACGTTTAAAGGTTTGAATGTTTGATACATCACTCAAAACATTTTTTTACTATACTTTTCATTCAGATTCCGTTGGCCCTCATGTGCATCGCTTGTTGCAGGAAAAGGGGGATGACCTTGAGAGTGCAAGCATGTGCTTTGAGGCAGGCCTGAAATTTCTTCATGTCGCATCTCTTTGGGAGGCTCCAAATATTGATAGCTCCAAACAAGTGGATTCTATACAAGCTATGAAACTATATTCTGAAACAGGAAACCTTTGTGGGTAAGCAACATTCTTACAATGTCATCTCTTTAAGAGGCAGGTAGCATGTTAACTTGTTTATAGTATTTAGGTTTGTTTGCCCTTTTGACATTCCTGAATGCCTTCAGGATAGCAGTTACTTTTATTTCCTTTTAAGGGAAACTTGATAGTTTGGTTCTTTTTACTTGTTTCTGTAGTTCTAAACATTTAGTATATTAGAACTTCCATCCTTTGTAAGCCTCTGTTGCTTTCTTTTGGGCGTGACCAGTGTTATAAAAGCGCTAGGGCCTAGGTGCTAGGTGGGCGGCAGCAGGCGCCCAGGCTGCCACCTAACAGGCAGTGCACACACAGTGCTAGTTGCATGTTTCAACAGAAATGTATTAAAATACCAGAAGTCTGAGAAATAGAGTTGAGACAGCTTATTTTCCAGGAGAGCAAACATCCAGAATTTCATGGTCCTCTATGTCCAATTCTTCATAATGAGCAATTTAAATTATGTAGCTGCACCTTTGACCTCTTAGTCAGCGCCTAGGGCCGCCTAGTGCCCAGCCTCCGACTATGGCAAAATCGCGGCGGCAAGGAGGCGCCTAGCTCCTAGGCTGCTGTCCACCAGCAGCACCACCATCGCCACTCGCTCGGGATCTCTTGTCGCCCGCGTCACTGAGCCCGTCGAAGAGAGAAGAGAGGAGTTGGGATCTCTCTGGTCGATTTGGCTTATAACCGGATCTGGCCGGAGCCGCTTCGGCTTCACCGGCTCCGGATTCTCTACCGTCTCTAGCTTTGGATGATCCGGCTATAGCTTCGGCTGATCTGGCTCCAGCTTCTCTAGGTAATGCTGGCTTCGGCTTCTCCGGCTCCGGCTTCTTGCAGCTTCTTCCGCTGTTAAAGAGTACTGCAGCTAGTATCTGCTGCTCGTTTTTTAGTCCTTTTTCCCTTTGAGTCTATCCAAGTCCGCGACACACTATCTTTGAGTTCATTTAAGCCACACGAGTCCATAAAGTCCTTGTCAGTCAACCGATTGCTTCTTGGCCCCCTTCCTTCCCTTTCGCATGGCCGTAGCCGCCACTCCTCTCTGAGCCGATGCAGATCGTAGAAGTCGTTATGATACCGTCATCCCGAGCTTCTAAGGCGCCGCTTCTACCTGCTTGTGCCTCATTGCGCTTCTTGTACCTTTGCGCAATCGCCGTCTCGGGCTTCGATCTACGCCGCCATGCTTATATCTATTCCCCTTTGGCTTGATTTGACAGCTCTCTTCATTTTTGTTGGTTTCATCATCTTCTTCGTTGTGTTGTCGCAATCGACTTTGCTTCTGTTTGTCTTTGCTTTCTCAGCCCTTGCGCCTTGTGCTTTATGGGCTGTCGCACGACCCCGTATGGGAGATCTTTTGATACTCGATATATTTTCCAAGAGCTGCACGCTACGACGACATTATGAAGACTCGGACTTTGGATTTTCCCTATTTTAATGTCAATTCTTTCAAATGCAATGCTATTGTATATGCCTTGCATTTGAAGGGAGAGGCGTTAAGAGTATTTGTGGTATTCCACTCCTAGTCTAGGTAGGGTTTACTCTTGTTTGTGTCCTTGTACTATATATTGTCCCTTAGGCTATTGTAATACAACAAACCATTCACATTTGCACTCCCCCTCTCCATCTAACAGCGGTCGCTTTCTAGAACACTGGACATGCCTTTTATTTAGTTGCCAGTTGATGGTAGTTCAATTTGTTCCTTTAATTTTTGTGTACATTTTTAATATCATATGATGCTTACGTGCAATGAACTTTACTAATATCTCCCTGTTGACTTGTTTTCAACAGATTTTGTGCTCGTGAATTTGAGCGACTTAAGAAAATGGCAAATGCTGCTTTGGCATATAAATGTGTGGAAGTGGCATATATGAAGGCTGCCTTCTACAAACATCCTGGTGCAACTAAAGATAGGCATGCATTGCAGGCAGCATCTCTGATGGCTCCTCCAGGTTTTTCACATATGCTTTAACTCATGAAGTTGGTTAGTTATTTTGATTATTTTTGAACCACTAAGGGCCTGTTTGGTTTGAGGAATGGCCTCTTTAGAATGGGTTGGTCCATCATGAGCTCATCTAATGATTTTTGTGGAATGACCTTGTCCCTAATCTTTTTAGTGGTATTGTGATCATATGGAATCGCATGGTGATAGACCAACTCATTCATTTTTCAAACCAAACATAAAGATCACTTTTGGAGTTAGGATCAGATGATCCTAGGACTAATACATTCCTCGAACCAAATACCTCATAAAAGTAGGGATGCTTCAATATCCGAGGATCTGATCTATATACTGTTCTGTACTTCTATCATAAGTGAAGTGTAGCAGCTTTTATTTTGAAGAGCATGACTTGAGAGGTTATATTTCCCATTCTCAACCAATTGACGACTTAGCATTGTATAATGTATATGAAGTAAAGTAAGGTTACTAATGGTTCTAGGATTTCATCCTTATGCCATGATCTTGGCATATCTCTCATGTCAAATTTTCAATGCATCTCTTGTTCAGAAAGGGGAGATGTCTAATGTATCTCTCTCAGATTCATTAAACAAAACAAACGCAACCTTTGTTTTATCTGGTGATATCAATGCAACTAAGTTTTCATCCATCTTTTTGTTAAAATGATTGACCTTCTGATAGTTCAAATCTTCTCTTTTTTTTTTGGCTAGCTGAGTCACCGTCATCTTCTGCTTCAGATGTTGATAATTTAAATAACCAGAGTACAGCTGCTAAGGCTGTTTCTGCGAGAGGTGTATACTCTCCTCAGATTGCTAGCAATCCCATATCTCGGAACAATCATCACTTGGTGGGATTGCTTGCTTATGTAAGTTGCTTGTTTTTGGCATTGGATATTGATATTACAAGTTCATCTATTGGATGTAGCAGCCAATGCTCTTGATATAAATGAAAATTGACTTTAGGGTTGCCCATAACATTTCCAATTTAGCATTATACAACTAGTATTTCTCCATTCAATGCTTGATTATCCAGTTTATAGTGAAAAACATTTTTATTATTGCTACTGAAATGTCATATTCTCATGGAACTCATGACTGCAGATTTCTTCATTTGTCTTCTTATGATAGAATATTCTCCTATGATCTCTATGGCCTGCGCTAGTTTCTAGAATTTTAGAAATAATCAGGCCTTGGAATTTTGGACCTTGCTTGTGAAGTGATAACGACAAGTCTCTCCTCAAATCTTGCAGCAGATTTTTTTGTATTGAAGTTCTTATTTTTTTTTAAAAAAAAACTTTTGCACTGCAATTTTCATTGAAAACCGCTTATAGATTGCTATAATGTAGAAGAATGATGCCAGATACTTCAAATTCAGATTATTCAAATTTTAAAACTGCTAATAATCTTCAAACCTGTTGGTTCGATAGGTATGAATGGTCTTAATTGTCGGGTGACTAGCTATCTAATTCCCAGTAGCTACTCCACAGCTGATATCCCATTATCCCTTGTTGTACACGGGTGAATTTGTTATAAATCACTGGAATGGATCACGAGATATCTTAATGAGAATTGAGTGAAATGTCTCTTGTATTTGTTAGTATAAGTATTTTATTTCTTGATTGTGCGTTTTACAGGTAGAGGACATAAATTATGCATTTGATGGTACCAGAAAATCACAAAGTTCATTTTCTGCTTATCTTGCTGGTATCGGAAAGGATCAGGTTGATGGTATTGCTCTTGTAAGGAAGTCCTTGATTTCAGTTTTCATAATGTCAAGGGTCTGCTGCAACTGATCCGACACTCGTTGGAGTCTATCAACCATGAGAGTGTTAAATAATAGAACAAACATTCTTCCTGTGAATAGAGATATATGATGGCAAGGTTGCTTTGGAATTTCTGCTACAATGATCCCTCCAATATGGGTGTAGGCGTGAAGCAGGGATTAGTCAGCAAATTATTGTGAATGGAGGGGAGTCATGTTGCCATGTTGATCACCTGGAAGTATTTTCTTTGTGGATGATCATTTTGACCTGTGCCAAATGGGGTTTTACCAAGAGTTAGCCTGCAGATGTAAATTGCTGCATTCAGCAATCTCAGTTTTGATGTCTGATGAGTTGCCAAATGCAAATTATTGGCGTCAACCCAATTGTCACCTGTTGTACGGGTAAGAAATATCTGTGAAGCTATATTTTGTTCTTTTGAATCTTGCCCCTCTTTTGTACAATGCACGCTTGAGTGCTGACATTGGCTTGCTCTATTTTCTCTTGTATTCTTTATATGAATTGTTGCATCTTTCATTTTATTGAATTTATGTTCAAATCTAATAGTATGTACCAAGTAAGAATACTTTCCCAGATGTACTCTCCTTCTGAGTATTTTTATATTTAACAGATATACATGCTTTGTTAAACAGGAAGAAGATTGCAGTTGGAGGATGACCTAATGTTTTCTTTCCTGAGTGCCGACAGAAGCTTAGGTCAGGACTTAGTAGAACATTCTAATTTTCCCCACCTTCTATTTGTCTTTTGATGAAGGTTCCAGACAGGCAAGAATCTTCACAATTGTTCATCCTTCAATCTTTATATTGTATCTGCATAGTTCAACCGTGCACCCCCCCACCCCCCACCCCACCACCACCACCATAAGATAGATAGCCTATTAAGTAACAATGATGGTAAAAAAAATGGATACAATTCTTTTTTCCAGATTCTCATTAAATCGACCAGGAGAGAAAAAGGCAACATGAATTCTAATGGTCATTCTGTAACAACTGCAGAGCTGTAATTAAGTGATGCACTCATTTAAATTTGGTTGAAGCCGTTTGTAAAAGCCATTGTAACTTGACTGCAGTTCAGTGAAGACTGATTGAAATTTATGTACTCAAATTTGATTACTTTTTAGCTTTACTGGTGTAGAAAGAAGCCCTTTCTTGCTATAATCTTATATGCCTGTTGACAGTCAAGTTGACATGAGGCCTCTTCTGTGCATTCAGTTTTGGAAGCGCGCCACAACTCAGCACTGTCGAATGAGCATACAGAGGCTGGATGAGGACGTCAGCTACCATCTCTGACTCCAATCTTGCGTATATATATACCAACCTTAGTCTAATTGCTGCCCATTTTGTCAATCCCCTTGTACATTTATATAGAATATATCACCAGAAAGGGAAAGTTTCGATATAATTTCAGTTGATGTATTTGTTGTTCCTATGTTACAAAATTCATTATTCTGGTGGGCTGCCAATCTATTTGTCCTATAACTAACTGATTATTTAGGTGTCCTGTAACTACATGATTTCTAGTGCTGCAGAGTGTTGACACTCTTTTGTAACCTAACAACAAATGATGATAGCAGTGTCTGCTAATCTGACTGTTGTTTTGGGGGCCTGCTTCATGATTGCCATTGTAACTTATAAGTGATGTAAATGTTCATTCTGTTACTAAAAAAAGGGTAATCTTTGCATGTTTCATTGTCGTCGTCTTCAGGTTGCTTGGGTTGCATATTTTTCATTCTTCCAGTGAAACAGGAAACTCATGGTTCAGTGACTTTTGCAGCTTGGTGTCTCTTGTCTCCAACTGTTTTCTCCGTTTGCTTTTCTCCTTTTATTTGGATATTCGGCATCATTAAGTATATGGTTTGTGAACGCTATGAAGATTTACTCATGATGACGAGGAGAACCTGTTGCCTAGTCCTTGTTATCATGTGCAGGATCCAAAACCCGGTACTGGACTGAATCCCGGTCAGGGGCGGGAACGGTTACCGGAAATACCAGAAATTTCTTGGCTGAAATTCACAATCCAAAATTTGAACTCAAAACAGTGAGCACCGGTAACCAGGAAAAACCGGTGCAAAAACTGGGGAAAACCGAGAAACATAGAAAATTATCCAAAATGGATAAATACCAATTGGAATAATGCAAACATTAATTAGAAAGTGTTTAATGAAGTAACAATCCTCCAAGTGTTTAATGAAGTAGTAATTGGAAAAAAACAGAGAAAACCTTGTGAGCTTCACTCTCTGGGGTAGCCCTCTCCTCCAACTTCAAGTACTCAACAACACCTAAAATAATAAAAAATATAAGTTAATGGTAATGAATAATAACTTGACTAGCATACTAAAAACAATAATAGTGTAGCAATTCATACCAATACATTGTCGAGAAACACGAAGATTGTGCAATGTACTCATTGGTATCATAGAGTACAAGTCCTTTATATTGAGCTAGGTATGTTTTGTATTGATCCCAAGTGTATGTTTCATGGGCGTGTTCTACCCAATGATTATAAACTTGTTCGTAATACTCGGGTTCTATCCATTGATAAACCATTCTTGCATTATTGTTGAAGGGTACAAGACCGTAATGGGCAGTAGGATAAGAAGAAATGTCTGAGAAATGAGAATCATCACCAGAAGGTAATAGATTAGCATCTCGACGTCCATAAGTCCGAATAGACCTTGAGCTAGCATGGGATTCATAGGAAGAAGAGTCATGTGGCCGATGATGAGGACATCCTTAACTTGGATACAACCGCGCCTACACATACAACTGATCCACAACCAGTGTTACAAGGACCAATTACTCGAGCTTGTGCTTGCCAACTTAATCACTAGGTGAATTCGTTCATAGGTTTATATATTACTGAAAATATATCGCTACCTAATACAAGTGATTTAATTGTACTTACGAACATGGGAAAGGACCAAGGAGAGTTATGTGAAGTCATGGACAAGCATAGAAGGCATAATGGAGGTCATCACATCACTTTAGGTCAGAGCCAAGCAAGAGTTTGAGTTGGGCTCGTTCTGGATTCGAGTTCGGACTACTACGACAGCACTAAGTTCAAACGGTCATAACTTCTTCATATGGACTCCGTTTGGACGTTCTTGGACTTCATTGAAAGCTTATCAAGTCTACTTTCCAATGGATCCAACTTCAGCTTCAAATTCCAGCCGAACCGGCCACAATCAACAAAATAATCCACGACTATTTTTTAGCCCGAGTCAAAAAGGGTGCTGCGCCACCTCCTCTTAGGCCCATGGGCCTTGTAACCCTAGGGGCGTGCGTCCACTTCCCTGGCCACCACCCCTGGTCGTCTTCTCATATAGGAGCCACCACCTCCCTGGCTAGAACTCGAATTTCGTTGAGTTTAGGTTTAGCCATTATGCAAACTTCTGTTCTTCAGTTGTGTCGGACGACCACCTGTCAAGACAGCCTTCGGAATCCCACATTTGTTTTTCAATACCATCTATACTACAATTTCTATTTGCAATATCATATTGCCTATATTTTATTCTTGCTAGTTCTTCGATTGCTCGCAGGAATTGAACCTCGTGTTCAGGTTGATCGTGCTTCCGGCACGGTCAATAACGTCACGGAGTTGGTTCAATGATTGCTAAGGCGCAAGCGTCGTCGTACGGTTGTAGTCGGATTGCGAGAGTCACCTCCACCAAAATCGATAGTTATCAATCTCATCGAAAGATCGGGAATCCCACCTCCATCTAGTGGTATCAGAGCCCAAGGTTGCTCGGTGAGAATTTACTGCTTTTTGTAGTTAGGTTGCTTAATTTCGAAAGTCCACAAAAAGCCAAAAATATATAGGATTAGATCACCTATCTGTTCAAGACCGATTGCGCTATTGTATGTTTCTTTTCAGTGCATTGCATTGTTGAATTTTTTGTTGCATCGTCGTATCCTTTGCTGGTCTTAGTGTCTAGTTCCTTTAGAGTTTCGAGTTCTGCTCACGTTTGGTCGCACAGTTGCGGTTGGGTTCAATCTGTCGCCTACCTCCACCGTTGCCAGTCCTTGCCACGTCCGGCAGAGCCGCTGCCGTCTTTGCCTTCACGCCGCCGCGACCACCGGAGCCGTTGTCGTGACTACCAGCATCGCCGCCATCCCTTGCCGCGCCCTACCGTGGCCACCATCCTCCTACCGCGACAAGCCACCATCGTCCTGCCGCCGCCATACCAAGGGAAACCCTAACTAAGAACAAAGGTCCGTTTTGATTTGTGACAGAGAAGAAAAAGGAAAAAAAGAAAAAAAAGAGGTTGTTTTCGTGCTGCTAAAAGGAAACCTAAAATTCATCTGACTTCGGCAACACGATAAAAAAATCAAAGTTTAGAGAGAGAGAGTATCTTTTAATTACCTTTTTACCCCTGCTTTTTACAAAAAGTTTGTGACCCATATACCTCTTTAGGTCCGGAAGAGGAATTTGAAGAGTTTTGAGTGATGTACAAATTTGCAAAAAAAAAGAGCAACAAAAAAAACAAGTTTATCAGAATTTGCTCAAAATTGACAGAGCCCTTTTGCAAGTGATTCTAAGGTTCCCCGTGAAGACGGCATCCCTTTTCGAGCTTCTGCCACACCGTGCTTTCGTTTATGTTCTAGGCTCGCGTCTCTACTATAGTCTAGCCTAGGACCAGCACTAACCGACATTGAACGATTTTCAGCTTGCATTCTCTGATTTGATAGTTGTTAATCCATTGCTACCATACTTGAACCTTCCCAACTACACCTTTTCTACACCATACAGGATGAACTTCGCCTAGCAATCGCTCCATCCAATCTTCAGAGATACCTTGACACCGTTGGTTGCCGATCACCCCTGTTTGCTTGGTAAGAATTTGTAAGAATTCGATAGAAGGCTTGAGTGTAAGCGACTTTTGAACCACCGTATCCTAGTAGTTGCTAGTGACATATACTTGTGTTTTGCTAACAATGGTAGATTCTGCGGAGTATTTGGATGAGGATGCATCTCATACTCCTCGTACAAAGGCAATAGCGCATCATGAACCTTCGTACGGAGGGTCTTGAGGAAGATGTTAGGGTCACAAATGAGCGACCTACTCAACTTGAGGGCGCCCAGATTGAGACAAATGCCACGCTCGCTGCGTTGAAGAGAGCGTAAGGTGTCACTAACACTTCTTTGGCAGGTATTATGGCGCGCCTTGACGAGATTGCCCAAGCATCCACTGTTGTCCCCCCTGCTACCCCGGTGGTAGAAGGGTAAGATGAATTCGACTACGTGACTGATACCGAGGCTAATGACATGGGTAACCACAACAACAATCGAGTTCATCGACAGTTGCGTTTTAATTAACAAGGTATGCGACAAGACCCCCCATGACGTGAGGTACGTGACCACGATAATTCTTTTGCTAAGGTTAAATTCACTATACCCTCTTTTAATGGTAAATATGATCCTGATGGTTATCTTAATTGGGAACTAGCTGTGGATCAAAAATTTGCTTGTCATGAATTTTCTGAGATTAGACGAGTTAGAGCTGCTACTAGTGAATTTACCAACTTTGCTTCTGTTTGGTGGAAAGAACATTGCCGATAACATCCCAATAACATACCTAACACTTGGGAGGCTTTAAAATTGCTTATGCGACATCAATTTGTTCCATCATATTATGCTCGTGATTTGTTAAATAAATTACAACGCTTAAGACAAGATACAAAGTCTGTGGAAGACTACTATCAAGAATTGCAAATTAGTATGTTGCGTTGTGGTTTAGATGAGAATGAGGAGGCATCAATGGCTAGGTTTTTGGAAGGATTGAATCGAGAAAATCAAGACATCCTTGATTATAAAGATTACAACTCTATTACTAGATTGTTTCATCTTACTTGCAAAGTGAGCGTGAAGTGCGAGGCGCGACGAGGACACGATCTAACTCTTCTGCAGGTCGCACAAACTCATGGACACGGCACCTCTCGCCCCGGCGCGGTGCACCCCCACCGCCACCCTTCAACAACAAGCCGCGCCCCACTACTTCAAATCCAGCACCACGAGTTTCTGAAGCAGCCAAATCAGCACCACAAGCTTCTGCAAAAACCTCATCTTCGGTTGCTTCGATAGGACGAACTAAGGATATTCAATGCCATCGGTGCAAAGGCTATGGACACATGATGCAGGACTGTCCAAACAAGCTTGTACTGATTATACACAACGATGGTGGGTATTCCTCTGCTAGTGATTTTGATGATGAAACATATGCTATGCTTGCAACTGACCTTGCAGAAAATAATGATGAATCTGATTATGAGGCGAAGCATGTTAGCGTCGAAGATGCTGACAAGTATTTGAGCATTATAGTGCAATGTGTACTAAGTGCTCAAGTTTCTCATGCTGAGCAAAATCAGCACCATAATTTGTTCCAAATGACTCTCGATTCGCATAATTATTGATGATGGGAGTTGCAACAGTTTGGCAAGTATGGATATGGTGGAGAAGCTTGCTTTGCCGACCAACCCACATCCCCACCCATACCATATTCAATGGTTCAACAACAGTGGTAAGTTGAAGGTAACACGAATGGTGAGAGTACATTTTTCTATGGGTTCATACCATGATTATGTTGATTACGACGTTGTTCCTATGCAAGCTTATTCTTTGTTATTAGGAAGACCTTGGCAATACGATACTGATTGTATGCATCATGGTAGAAATAATTAATACTCTCTCATGTTTAAAGGAAAGAAAATTGTGTTGCATCCTATGACTCCTGAACAAATTGTTAAAGATGAGCTTGCTAGAGCTAGTAGAGAGAAAAATCAGGAGAATGCTAAGAGCGAAAATCAGATTGTAGCAAAAGAGTTTGAGCAACATAAGAAGAAAGAACCTAAAGATGCTCATGTGAAGAATAAAGAAATTAAATTAAAAGGTGCTAGTTTTCTTGCTACCAAATCTGATATGACTGAATTGGATGCTAGTAATTATGTTTGCTATGCATTAGTTTGCAAAGAAGCCTTGTTTTCATTTGAGGATGTACCTTCTTCTTTGCCTCCTACCGTCACTAACATTTTGCAAGAGTACAATGACGTCTTTCCGAAGGACATACCACCGGGGTTGCCACCGCTTCGGGGGATTAAGCATCAAATTGATTTAATTCCCAGCGCATCACTTGTCAACCACACACCATATAGGATCAATCCGGAAGAAACTAAAGAAATTCAGCGCCAAGTTCAATAATTGCTTGCTAAAGGGTGCGTGCGTGAATCTCTTAGTCCTTATGTTGTTCCGGTCATTTTAGTGCCTAAAAAAGATGGATCATAGTGCATGTGTGTAGATTGTAGAGCAATCAATAATATCACCATTAGGTATCATCATCCCATTCCTAGGTTAGATGATATACTTGATGAATTGAGTGGCTCTGTTGTTTTCTCGAAGGTTGATTTGCGTAGTGGATATCATCAAATTCGCTTGAAATTAGACGATGAATAGAAAACAGCATTTAAAACTACGTTCGGGTTATATGAGTGGTTAGTAATGCATTTTGGTTTAACTAATGCACCTAGCACCTTCACGAGACTAATGAACAAAGTTTTGCGTGCTTTCATTGGTAGATTTGTGGTGGTTTATTTTGATGACATATTGATATACAGCAAATCCTTAGAGGAACATCTTGATCATTTACGTGCTGTTTTTAATGCTTTACGTGGTGCATGTTTATTTGGTAACCTTGAGAAGTGCACCTTTTGCACTGATTGAGTCGCGTTTCTTGGCTATATTGTTATTCCACAGGGAATTGAAGTTGATCAAGCCAAGATTGAGGCAATACAGAGTTAGCCAACTCCTAACACGGTCACACAGGTACGAAGCTTTTTAGGACTTGCTGGATTCTACCGCCGCTTCATGAAGGATTTCAGTACCATCACTGCACCATTGAATGAGCTCACCAAGAAGGGTGTGCTGTTTGTTTGGAGCACCGTACAGGAGAACGCTTTCACCACATTGAAAGATAAGTTAACACATGCACCACTACTCCAACTCCCTGATTTTAATAAGACTTTTGAACTAGAATGTGATGCCAACGGAATTGGTTTAGGTGGCGTATTGTTACAAGAAGGTAAACCTATAGCATACTTCAGTGAGAAATTGAGTGGGTCTAGTTTGAACTATTCTACTTATGATAAAGAATTATATGCACTATTTTGAATTTTGGAAACTTGGCAACATTATATATGGCCCAAATAATTTGTTATACATTCTGATCACGAATCTTTGAAGCATATTCGAAGTCAAAGTAAACTGAACCGTAGGCATGCAAAGTGGGTTGAATTTATTGAGTCTTTTCCTTATGTCATAAAACATAAGAAGGGAAAGAAGAATGTTATTGTTGATGCTTTATCTAGCAGATATACCATGCTTTCACAACTTGACTTCAAAATTTTTAGATTAGAAACTATTAAAGAGCAATATGTGCATGATGCTGATTTTAGAGATATATTGTTGAAGCTATGCTGAAGGGAAAACGTGGAACAAATTTGTCATTAATGATGAATTTGTGTTTAGAGCTAACAAGCTATGCATTCCACTAGCTCGTTCGTTTATTATTATTCTGAGGAAGCGCATGGAGGCGGTGATGGGACACTTTGGCGTGAAGAAAGCGGAGGATATACTTGCGATCATTTCTTTTGGTCAAAGATGAGACGGGATATCGAGCGCTACGTTGCTCGCTGCACTACATGTCAAAGAGCTAAGTCACAGCTTAATCCTCATGGTTTATATATGCCTCTACATTTCTAGTGTTCCGTGGGAAGATATTTCGATGGACTTTGTTTTAGGATTGCCTAGAACAAAGAAGGGAGCGATAGTATATTAAGTGGTTGTTGATAGATTTTCTAAGATGGTCCACTTTATACTATATCATGAGAGCAATGATGCTACCCATATTGCTGATTTATTCTTTCGTGAAGTTATTAAGCACGCGGTGTGCCTAATACTATAGTTTGGATCGTGATGCTAAATTTTTAGCCACTTTTGGAGAACTTTATGGGCTAAATTGGGGAATAAGATGTTATTTTCTACTACTTGTCATCTCCAAACTGATGGACAAACTGAAGTTGTGAATAGAACTTTACCTACAATGCTTAGGGCTGTGTTGAAAAAGAATTTAAAAATATGAGAAGAATGCTTGCCTCATATTGAGTTTGCTTATAATCGTTCATTGCATTCTACTACAAAGATGTACCCTTTTGAGGTTGTTTATGGTGATGTACCCTTTTGAGGTTGTTTATGGTTTTATGCCTCGTGCTCCTATTAATTTAATGCCTATTCCATCTTCGGATAAATTGAATTTTGATGCTAAACAACATGCTGAATTGATTTTTAAAATGTATGAGACAACTAAGGAGAATGTAGAGCGCATGAATGCTAAATATAAACTTGCTGATAGTCAGGGGAGAAAATATTTAACTTTTGAACCAGGAGATCTTGTTTGGTTGCACTTGAGAAAAGATAGGTTCCCTGAATTGAGAAAGTCAAAATTGATGCCTCGAGTTGATGGTCCTTTCAAAGTGTTAGAAAAGATTAATGATAATGTATACAAGCTTGACCTGTCTGCGGAATTTGGGGTTAGCCTACATTTAATATTGCAGATTTAAAACCATACATAGGAGAAGAGGATGAGCTTGAGTCGATGAAAACTCAAATACAAGAAGGGGAGGATGATGAGGACATCCCTAACTTAGATACAACTGCGCCTACACACACAACTGATCCACAACCAGTGTTATAAGGTGTAACATCCCAATTTCAGGCTTGTGTTTCAAATGTAAGAAAATGAGTAGAAATTAAAACTTTTTCTTACATCATGTATTTCCTGTGTGTACTAAACAATTATTGTACAAGAGCTAGGGATATACAAAGTCACAAGTCTTTGATCCAAATCTTGATCTTTCAAAAACAATCTTGTCCAACCCTTTTGATCATCTCCTGGAAATATTTTTCCTAAGTTCTTGGGATGGTATGTGGCCCCTCTGAAAAATTTCACAATTTTTAGAAATTGTTTGAATACTTTTAGAGGGTAGTCAAACCTGCTTGACTCTTAGTCAAACCTTGAACCAGTACCTTGTAGAATTTTTGGAGCAAAATGCATAGTATTAAAACCTCTAAAAATTTTACACTAGGTCAATATCTAAGTCAGCAAGCTCCTGTAAAAATTTCAGAATTTTTGGAGTTATTTTGCTACCTCTAATAAATCCTCAAAAGTCTCAGCTTAATTTTAAATCTAAAACCTGGTTCACTGTTCCTTGGGTTCGAGTCGGGCTCGAGCTCGAGCCACTTGACTCGGTCGAACCCACTAGCTGCACCGAGCCTCGTTTAAAAGCGCGTGCCCAATCTCAGCCGTTGGATCGTAATCGCTCGGTCCACGTTCGCGTGAGCATTCGGACCGTGCGGATGCACGATTCAATTTGGACTGTTGGACCTCAATCCAACCGTCTAGATTTCTGAGGGCATTCGGACTGTCCGGGGGACTCAGTTAATCGTGACCGTTCATCCCGCATCCAACGGTCGCCGCATTCCTTCTTTGTTCTTCTTCCTCCTCTGCCTCTACGTGCACGCGTGCGACAATGGCAGAAAGAGAGAGAGAGTGCGAGGGCGGCTTCGTTGTGTCACTTCAAGCTTGCTTTCGTCAACGTCTCTCTGCGGGACATTAAATGCGCATCAGGCTTTCTCCTCCATTGTCACCGTGCCCACTTGCTCCCATCATTTCTTGGTCCATGGCCGTAGCATGAACCGAGCCCACTGTGAGCTCTTGTTCTTGCTCGAAACCCTAATCCGTCCTCTATTTAAACCCCTCTAGGTCCTCCTGGTGTTCCTTTACACCACACCTAGCTCCTCTCTGTGTTTGAGCTCAAAACCATCTCAAATCCTCAAACCACCATTTTTGACCCGAGAACTCCAATGGCGGTCTTGGTGTCCAGTGGTTCATCTTCAATCTTTCTTGTACCCTTTTTAGCTCCTCAACTTCCTTTACTTTTCCCCTAACTTGATTTTGGGTTGCATTCTCAGGAATCACTCAATTTTAAGTTTGGAGATTTTCGGCTGACTTCACCCCTTTTCTTCTCCAACTCCGGTAAGTGATTCTTTTTGCAATTACTTACTTGTGGAGCTTATGGGGACCTTAATGAAGCTATTTTGATCACCCATTGGTGTTCATTTTGCTCAGGTTGTCATTTGCCACTTTATCTTCCTCGGCTCCGGTGGACTTCATCGTGTTCAAGTCACCACCGGCCATCTTTGAAGCCCCTCTCGGTTAAGGTAGCCTCTTAGTAGTCCCTAGAAGTCGTGGCACTCGCTTCCTTGGACCGCAGCGGAGCATTTTGCTATTTTCATGTTTTGCCGAAATGGCCTCCTTCTATGTTTTCCGGCTCGCGGCGTTCGAACCTCCACCATGCGCGAGAGTCACCATCATTGGTTCGCAACACTATTGCGAACCCATTTTGGTATTTGGTTGGCGCCGCTGCGACGGAGTCGCCGGCGACAAGCCGTGGTAGCCACTCGGGTTTTGTCACCGGGCGCGCGTTTTGTCAAATTATTAGGACACGTTTAATGCTTAATTATTGCCAATCATTAGAAGTATTAATTGTGTCTTAATCTGGCCAAATGTCTCACTGACATGTGGGCCCAACCCCCTGTAATCACCCGGTGGCGTTAATCAGTGCGTTTAGGCATCATTAATGTTAATCTTAGGTTAATTAAATGTCGGCATTTATTAGCTGTCGGGGATAACCCCGTACCTTTGCCGGTGGGCCCATAAGCTTAGCGTAAAACCGAAGTCATTAGGGCTGATTTTGGGTTTATTTATTGCTAATCATTGTTAGCAATAAATGTGTCCGAAATTACCTTTTTGGGTCACTGGCGTGTGGGCCCTCAGTCCTCAAATCACCTCTGCACAAAATCTTTAGGACACATTAATTGCTAATCATCACTAATCATTGGTCATTAGTAATTAATTATCTGTCCTAAAACCTCCTAGTATCTCGCTGTCATGTGGACCCCGTGCACTGTGCACGTGTGTTAAAGCTCGCGTGTGTGACTTACAGTCACTGACATGCGGCCCCACGTGCCAGCGCTCCAGATTGCACTTTGATCTTGGACCGCCGTCCATTTTGCGATCTGCGGCCCAGATCTGGGATGCGTTCGGACCATCCGGTTCCCCTCTTCATTCTGGACCGTTCATCTCACGATCTGCGGTTGAGATCGTGTGTGCAATCGGACTCTCCGATTAGATATGTGCTCGAGTCATTCATCTTTAGATCTGCGGTCGTGGTTAGTCGAGGCAACCGCTTTGTCGGTTGCATCCTTCCTCGTGGTAGTTGGATCTTGATCCAGCGGTGGGCCTCTTTAGAGATCGCGGCGTGCGCTATTTCCCGGCCAGGCGTGGGCGTAGGATGTTAGATCAAGGGCTCTCGTGCGTCCACGTCGTTTATTTCCGTTTGGGTTGGATTTTATTTCTGTAAGTAATTATTTATCAACTGAAAATTGTATCAAAACTTTAGAAATTCATAACTAATTCATTTTGAATCCCTTCTAGATGATTTCAACTGTAATAAAATTCTATGCCTCTTTAGTTTAATATAAAAATGCATTTGGGCATGTTTCTGTCACAGAAAATTGTGTAACTCAAATAAAGTGATTTCTGCCAATTTTGGTTATCCCAAAAATAGAATTAAACTTGTAAAATGCATATCTTTTTCTGTATAACTCCAAAACGTGCAAAATCAATTTTGTTAAATTCCTCTGATAGTATACTTTAATCTGAAATAGGTTTTGAACATGTTTATGTTTCTAGAAAATGTAAAGTGCTAGGTTTACAACTTAGAAAAATCATAATTAATTCAATTCAACTCCAAATTGTGCAAACTCAGTTTTGCTGTTATTAAGATAACCATATCTACCTACCATAAAAATTTCAAGTTCCAGATCATTCTAGAAATTTTCGCCATGAACAGTAACCGTAATTAATTTAATTAGGATTTTTCAGGCTGAGAGAAATGGTTTAGGGCATAACTTTTTCATACTTAGTCCAAATGAAGTGTTTCTTGTTTCTAAAATTTTCTAAAATCAACCTCTAGCTGCTGTAGAAATTTCATGGGATTTGGATGTTCTTTGCTGTTGAGTTCCTTTTGGTGTTCTTCGTTCTTATCGGTTTTTATCGCCTTTTCGCGTTAGGTTCCGAAGAAAACTTTGAACCTGAGCACTCCCCTCTGCAGCAAGACACATCCCAGCAAGGCAAGCAGTTTGATCATGTGAATCCCTGTATTTTCAAGTATTTATGTTGTTTACAAATTCTATGTATGCATTGCTAGTTTGTGTTAAACTATTGTCGTTAGTGAACCTAGTAGATGCATTTCCTTAGGCAAATGATTATCCTTTACTACCATGAGCCTAAGTTATTGCTGTGATTTAGAGTTCGTGGATGAGCTCTTGTCACTTAGTAGTTTCTTGGATTAATTGCTTAGCCATGCTTAGCTTAGGTAAAAATGGCGGTTATCGACTTGTCGATAACCTTGATCACACAAATGCTTACTATGTATCTATATTTCGGCTTGATGCTATGTTCAATTTGCAAAAACCCAAAAACTAAAAGCAAAAAGATTTGGACTTGGGCACAATGGTAAGACGGTGTGATCTCTGGTGTGGTGAAGCAGTGCCGGGTCAACAAGGACCGAACATCTTGTTACACTAAACCAAGCATTTTAGCGTGCTAACCACACTAGAGGGTATGAGACCTCTCTTGACTTAGTACTTTGGCGTGTATTGGCTTGGTCGCGAGAGTCGCGGGAGGGATGGTGCTGGGAGCATTGTAGTGTCCGAAAGGCTTCCGTGATGGATGGTTGTCTTTCGACGTAATGTAGCGTATGGATTCCGATCCATACGAGCGGCTCGTAGTCAATGCACAATATTGGAAAGCGTCTCGTAGGACTTAGCCGTGCTTGGCATACCTTCGGAAGTGTGCTTTGTGGCTTAAAGCGATCGAAGTGTGGGTACATTGGTACACCTGCGAGGTTAAAACTATTCGAATAGCCTCGTCCTAGGTTATGGACACGCTTGGCAAGGTCTTTCAAGAGTTAGACTACAACCTTTTAATTAAAACTTGATGGTAGTACGAATCGGGATTCGTGCTATGTTGTGGTGGCTATTGGGATAGTCACTTCCAGGTGGTTACTTGTATTCATTATTTAATTATTGTTATATTCAACATCAAAACAGATTTGCAAACTTGCGTTTAAATGTATTACATTATTGCAAATAAAGTTGGCTTTGTGCAAAATAAGACATATAACCTCCACTTAAATGAGCCTGCATGTAGCATACGAATAGGTATGCTATTCCACACATCAGTCTTGCGAGTACCTTTGTGTACTCAGTTATCTTGCTTAAATGTATTTGTTGCAGAGGAAGAAGCTGAGCTTGTTGGGCCTCACTTTTGTGAGCTTTGTTGTGGTAGCTTGCGGGGCGACTAGCTTGGCGGCCCGGTCGGTTGCCTTGTGGGTTGTGTGGCTAACCGGTCGACTTTTGTTCTAGCCATCTTATGGCGCTTTTGCTTCCGCTGTCATTTTTGTATATTGTTCTATTTGGCCGGTCGGCTCTTTTGTAATTACTTACTTTATGTATGTCCTTTTCTAGACTTGTTAATGTAAGTTGTATGGAAATGATGTGTAATTTTGTGATGATGTGCATATCTTGCAGTGCAGGAAGCATATGTCCATTGAGGCTTAGAATGTTTAATTAGTAATGCTAGAACCATTTGGAGGTTAAGTGTTACTAGTTAAATATTCCGGGTCCTCACATAAGGACCAATTACTCGAGCTCGTGCTCGCCAACTTAATCACCAGGTGAATTCGTTCATAGGTTTATATATTACTAAGAATATATCGCGACCTAATGCAAGTGATTTAATTGTGCTTAGGAACATGGGAAATGACCAAGGAGAGGTATGTGGAGTCATAGACAAGCATAGAAGTCATAATAGAGGTCATCACGTCACTTTGGCTGTCATACTAAAGTTGGATACTCTTCAATTTCGAGTTGACACGCTTTCTTGTAGTTTGCACCATTGTCAGTCACAATCTGCATAACATGTCGAACTCCAACTTCTTCCACAACTTTACGTATCTCACGATACAAAAAGTCAGCATTTTGTATCTCACCAGTTGCATTCACTAACTTATGAAAAAACATTCTTCCATTACAGTACAACATGAAGTTAACAATACTCATCTGTGTAGGTCATGTCCATGAATCATACATGATGGAGACTCCATACATACTCCAGTCATCTTTGAACTGTGCTACATACTGCTTTATATCTTGTTCGTTAGCATCAAGATATTGTTCATCGATTCCATAGCCTCTTGGTGACTCCACGCCTCGACCAAGTTTTTGTGTTTCTTCGATGGCAACACGAAAATAAGGACAGTCGGCTTTTTCCCCCCATGAACGTCATTACTATGGAACCACTTAGACCAAATTTTCCCTAGTTTTGACTTTGAGCCTCCACGAAGTACTGTATCAATGTGGGGTTGGAGGGGTTGGAGGGATGCCTGATCAGCCAAAATATCAGAATCAGCTCTCACGGACTGTATCCTGCCAAACATCCTAGAAATGGCACCACTTCCTCTGCCACTTCCACGTCCCCTACCACTTCCACTGCCACCTCCATGTTCAAACGTTGCACCTCTGGCTTTTTCCCTTTGTTGGAGCTGGTGTACCTCCTACGACTCTCAGCGAGCCTATTCCATCTGCATTTCCTCGTCATCATCGAAGACATCTTGAGACGATGGCCCACGAGCTACAAGCTCTCTTGCAGTTTGCTCTATTCACAGTCGTTCATCTTTAATAGCTTTCTTTTTTGCCTTCGCTTCTTCAAGACTTGCCAGCATGCGCCTTCGGACTTCCGCCGGAACCCCACTACAAGCAACAACATCTCCGTGTATCCCAGCAAGATGTTCTTTTAGGTGATTGACACCTCCACCTGATTTCATTATATTACAGTATCTGCATTTCCAACTAGCACCTCCTAGTCTCTCTCCATGCTCCCAAACATTGATAGATTCAGGAGCCATCATCTACAATAATCCATACCATAATGTGTTCAGTATGGCTATCATGGTCCTGTGAGCTGAATCACAAATGAACCTTTGAATATACAAATGTCAACATGGACTAAATACAATAATGGGTAGGTAATCAATAGGCATTGGTACATGAATTTTTTTTGTTGAACCAACAAACCCTTAATCAAACAAATGTCTGTAATCTCTATCCATACAAACTAATGTCTAAAATTTATCCTATCTACGGCAAAGAAGCACTAAACAATTAGTTTCGAACTGCTTGCCTTGATTCCTTTCTTGCTACCGCTGTTGCCTTCCTTCCTTGCCCTTGCTTGCCACCGCTGCTGCCTGGTCCTCCTCCTCTTCTCTTTGCTCGCCGCCTCCTCCTCTTCTTCTTTGCTCTTTGCTCCTACTCTGCTAGCTCTTTGCCAATTTCTTGCTACTAGCTCTTTGCCAATCAAGAAGCAAAAGGGGGGGGAGAAGAGAGTGCTGCTACTGCTAGCTGCTAGCTACTGGCCTCCTGCAACTCAACAAGCAAAAGGGGGACACGAGAGGGCTGCTACAGCAACAAAAGCACCAAAGCAAGAAGACAACATCCAATGCAAAAGTAAGAAGGGGGAGACAGTTAGCTATTGGCCTGCTCCAATCCAAGGACCATCCATGTGCTCCTCCGGCTGTGCAAGAATCAAAGGACAGCTCATCTGCAAGAATCAAAGGACATCCAATTGATTCATAGCATAAAAAAAACAACCAACTAAAAGATAACATGTGAAAAGAACACATTTCAATACGTAATCTAGCACAAAAAGGCCTAAACCAACCTAGGAATAGCATTATGAAGTCAAAAATTCAAATTCAACTTTCAAAGTTTTATTTTGTTTTCATGTCCGATCCCGGTAGGTAAATCAGTTACTGGGACGGTTTTCCACGATCATGTGTATGACATCTGTGACTTGATTTACATCGTCCACGTCAACCGCCCAAAATAGACATGTGAGAGAGGAAATAGGTGTAGGTACCAGTGGTTGTAAAATTGTATCCATGTGACCATCCTGATTGTACGTAGAATCTAAATTAAGTGAAGATGTCAAAAAATTCATATAATTTACAATTACGGTTTTCGAGACATACAATGCCACCACTATCCTGATTTTGTTGATCCCCCAGTCAATGATCTGATCTGAGATAATCCAGGAAAGGTGAAGTTTGCAGTTGTACTTCAATTTTCACCACTACAATCAAATTGGGAACGGAGCATGTTTGTTCCGAGACGGATGCCTTGATGCTCATACATGCAACTACAGGAACGACATATCGTTTTTCTCCAAATGGAGTATATTTCAGAGAAGTTAGAAGCCAGATTTTGGCTCTGTACGATTGTTATAGTATCTTATATTGTTCGATGGTGTAACAATGTAGCTCATATTTTTAGGTAAGTTTGATATGAATCGGGAATTTGGGATGGGGATGGCCGTCTTATTTCGCTGGATCGATTCCCAGTTGTTGTAATGAGTTAATTGAATCCCAGTGTTCCAGTTAAAAAAAAAAGGGTAATGCTATCGTGAGTACGTCCGAAGCGATCGGACGCTAAATATGGGCCTGGCCTTTTCCCGCCGGCAGATGGTGTAGGATCAAGGATAACCGACTAGAGGGGGTTGAATATGAGGTTTTTAAACTTTTTGAACAAATTAACAAGTTAAGCCAATTAACAACTTAGTCTAAACAAGTTATACTTCTAGCTAAGCAATACAAGCACAATGATCAAGCTAGAAATATAAATGCGGAAGAGTAAAGACTAGAAATGAACACAATGAGACAACGATGTTTTCCCGTGGTATCGAAGACTTGCCGGTCTTCACTAGTCCACGTTAAGGAAGCTTGACCACTCAAGCCGGCTCCACGAATTAAGCCTTCCCTCGATCACTATAGTTGTTCTTCCTCCGCTCCGGAAATGGTGAACACCGAACCACTCACAATCTTAGCACCGAGCCTCTTCACAACCTTCTTGAAGAGATCACCGTGCAAGCACCGACAAGCGTCTAGGAGTTCGGCAAAACTCCAAGAGTAACAAATCGATGACCTTCGCTTGACAACTCACAAGTGCAATGGGATCAATCTAGAATGAATGAATGCACTTGAATGAACTCAACCACCTCACAATGAATGCATAAAGGAATTTTGGTGATGAGTGAATGCTCAAGGCTCTCAAGGCTCTATTGATGTTAAAATGAACACTAGCTTGCAGCCCTTGAGCAGTTGGGGGGGGGTATAAATACCCCCTACCAACAAATATAACCGTTGGGGAGGAAATCCCCAGAAATCAGCGAATTGCGGTACTATCGCCAAGTATATGCGGTACTACCGCACTTCTCCACCAACTCTATAACGGCTACAGCGGAAGGCATTAAATGCACTGATATAGCCGTTATAGTTGCAGAGCGGTACTACCGCCAAGAACATGCGGTACTACCGCTTTCCCGGTCATACCGCCCGAAAGCAGCGGTACTACTGTTCCACGAGAAATCCTAAAAAGGATTGCTACTGGAAAAAACGTACCGTCACTTAATCGGTACTACCGGGGGTGTGCGGTAGTTCCGCTTTAGAACAGTGGTACTACCGTTCAGAGGGTTTGCACGAAACACCCAAAAACAAGTTCTCTGGAAAAAACATACTGCTTTTTACACGGAACGACCGGGGTGCGGTAGTACCGCACTACAAGCCCGGTTGTACCATTTTTCGGTAGTACCGCGTGAACACGGCGGTACTATCAATTAACTTGACAGTTCATCGGATGCTTTTCAAAAAGGAAATTCAATTGCATGCATGATCCTAAATTGATCCTCAAGGCACAAGAACATGCTATCAAGTTACTTGGATATGATCCCTCTTAATAGTACGGTATTTATCCTATAATTCGGTCTTTCAACCATTTCTCCTAAGACCGGTAAAATGTAAAAGGATCCTAAGCTATTTGTACCTTGACTTTGATCCATATTTGATCTTCACGATATCCTTTAGCATGCATCTTCAAGATCATACTCACCATTTGGACTTAACCTAGTAAATACTCAACAAACACATAAGTCCCATATTCACATATTATCATTAATTACCAAAACCAATTTTTAGGGGTCTAGATGCTTTCAATCTCCCCCTTTTTGGTAATTGATGACAACCTAACTAATATGTGAGGAAGATTGTTTTGCATATACTCCTCGTTGTGAAACAAGTGTATATTCTATTGATGACTTAACAATATAATTCTTGTAAAGAGTTCGAATGAGTTGGAGTAGAATTATATTCTTGTTAAGTCGGAACAAAGAAAGCTCCCCATAAACATGTGCATATAAGTTATGGACAAGCTTTGCAAGCACATGAGATTTTTAAGAATTTTGGCGAAGTTTCTTTAGCACGTTAGTTTTCGAGGGAAATGCAAGTAATAAGAGAAAGTGATATAACAATTGCATTTCAAGAGAGTAATAGTGATAAAGACATTAAGTAATAACCAACAAGTGCAACAGAAATTTAACAAGACACTGATTAAGCACATACATTGATTAAGCACATAGTTAACTATTACAATCACACGCAATAAACAAGTTCAAAACAAAGAGATAGTAAACTAGCTTGCTCCTCCTAAAACTATCTTCTTCTTCAAATCTTCTACTACTTCTCCCCCTTTGGCATCAAAGTACCAAAAACATCAAGCAGTGGGATCCTGAGAAGAAAGAGCTGCTGACTCCTATGTGAAGACCCCCGAGATCAGATCTGTATCACGCTAAGTGATTACGCCGTAAATGCAATACTTAACGTGAGACGAATACGATTCCGAGTGACCCGGATATGTGTCTCATGCTAGCTCCCAAGGATCAGTGGCTAACATGCACATATCCTAGTACACAACATTGCAATCACATCCATACACAATGTACAAGAATAAAAGAATCAATTACAACACCATTAAATAGCACCTTATAGTACAAGGTTGCAAAAGAGGGCCGATCGGCCAAATCTAATTAACACAAATAAATTGCAGCGGAAGATAAACTTAAAATAAAAAAGGGAACAACCGAGTTGGTATGCCCACAATCCCACAAGCAACCAAGCTGGAGTTAAAGCCGATGCACCGTCGTTCTCACTGAACAAATAGACACTCGTTAGAGTACAAAGTTGTACTCATGAGACTTTCAAAAGAAATAAGGATGCATGTGAGTATCAAAGGAAGGCTACTAAACTAGTCAAATTTTTGGCATAAAGCAACTTTTGCATAAGGATAAAAGATTCTAACTTGCCATTTGTAAAACATTTAGAAAACGTTTTATGATAGTAAGTAATGATCAACAAAGGTATAATCTCCAAGTATAATCAACGCACGAACATTCCATTCGTGGAACAATTCATTCCTCAACACATTTAACACGCGAACAACGCGTTCATGAAATAATTTTCAGATTTGAACAAACTAACATAATGACAAACATTTCCACTCATAACCCAAACTTAAGTTTCCAAAAGCTAACTGTGCCTGCTTTCCCACAAGTGTTGTCCATATCCTAGGACGAGGCTATTCGAATAGATTTAGTTACTCTGCAGAGTTGTACAGCTTTACCCACACGATATGCATTCCTCATAATGTCGGCCAATGCACTCTTCCATAGGAGTGTGACTGAGGTAGCATAACGAGGCCGTTACAATGTTATGTCCTAACTATCAACCCACCCGAGGATAGGAACCATAGCAGGCTATCGTACGCGCTAGAACCACGGTTCACCCCGTTGTGTAAGTAAGTCCCTATCAAACAAGAGACCCTTAAGGGAAAGTAAGGCAAAAATTTAACATGCCCCCACGAGATTGACAAAAGAACAATTAAATACATAACAATAACAATTTTCAATCCCATTGTGTTTTGATAGCTAACACACATCAAATTATTAAGCCAAGCCTTCGCCATTATCCCGGCGTGTGGTTGCACGTAAGACTTGGTTCATCACACCACAGACCGGTCCTTAAACACTCAGACGGGGCTACATAATTCCATAACAACAACAACAATAATATTTCATCATCAACCTACACCCGTCCAAGTTAAGAACATAAAACCCATGCCCAACATGTCCACAAACCCCAGATGCGAAGATCTGGATACATTCCACAAATCCAACATAATCCAATCCATAAAATCCTCAAATTTCATTAAGATGCAATTCAATCCACCGACCGATGGACTAGCTCCATCAACCGCTTTCGGCTATAACTACTTGCATGGCTAAGCATCGTTCTACAAACTAGTAAACAACCCTGTATAACATATAACCTTAGTCATTCAAGGTAAAAGGGTATCAACATTCAAAAGAGGGCTAATGCAGCAATTAGGTGATTAACTACTTCTACCCATAAACATACATTTCAAAATAGCATGCAATTGCGATAAATAAACTCACACAAAACTTTTAAAGATCACTGCGAGCAATATGATCAAGAGGAGGGTGCTCGCACCTTTGCTGGTATCACAAGTTCATTCTCAGGTTACACTTAATTTGATCTCACGAATATAACGGTATCGTCGAAAAACCTAATGAAAGACGATAACGCAATAAATACCAAATAAAGCCAAAAATTCAACATACTCAAAAATGCATGAAATTTATACAGTAGGTAGTTAATGATCTTAGATTGATTTAGGTGAAAGAATTATTCCATTTGTATTTAGGATGTGAAAGTTATGGTGTTTTGAATTTTAAATTTCTAGAAAATGCAATCTGTTACTGTTCACTTAATTTAATTCTTTGGTGAAAATTTCCAGAACATTTGTGGATATAAGAAGTGCATAGGTAAATAGAGAATAAAATTATAAGGTAAAAATAATTGAGTCTACCTCATTTGGAGATTCTATGATTTAGTTATGAATTTTCGAAGCTTAACCCATTTCATGTTGTCAACAATTTATGGTGGATTCTTAATTGGGAGCATGATGTTAAGCACTCTAGGCCTTCCTACCAAACCCAATACTCATTTGCTAGGCAAATATTTGGGTGATCCAATCCACTAAACACAATCCTTAGCATTACTTTTACTTCACCAAAAAGGAGTTGGTGGCTCTGTTGGTTTTTCTGAAAATACAAACCATTTTGATTTTTCAGACTTGGCTACTAATGCTAGCTTAAATGTTTGAATGACCAAAACCTTTTTAACTTCTACATTCAGTAAAGTCGCTGCCTCCTGCCATAACATATCAGCTTATCTCCTCTGCTCAACTCTCTAACAAAATAACAAACTTTTAAACTGGAATGCTACTGAACACTAATAGTACAGCTGACCAAGAAAACAACATGTATCTACTAAAATTAGTTATGCCTTTAGACTTCTGACAAAACCTGAAGTTATTCATATTAGACTGCTCCTAAGGTCAACCTCTAGAAGCTATTTATCCTAACAAAGCTATTCCATTCACTAGCAATAGAAAAGATAACAGCTGACTGAAATTCCAAAAAGTATTCTCCATACCTCCTCTACTCAACAAAGCATAAGTAAGAATTGGTTGCATCTCTGTCGATTTCTGAAAATTCTTATCCACTACTGATTCTCAGATTTGAATACTACTACAAACTAAAGGTTCAAAGACTAAAAGAATTAAGACACTTTCTATCTACTGCCTTAACAAATTTACTAACCCAAAGACAAACTCGATACTTTTCAGACCACTTAACCTAATAACCTACAATATCAACATTTTCTGAACTGAGTATTATTAGCTAGTCTTCTTTCAAATTGAAACTTCCACTTTGTTAACTCAATTGACATACACAAAAATAGCTAGTAGAAGGAAAGACTGGTAAAGCAATTGGTTTACTGACATTTCAAATTTTCAACTGAACCTCTTCTTTGATCATTCCAACAAACAAAAGTGTTTGAAACCTAGAATTACCAATTCAATAATCCATTTGCTAAGCACTGCTTCTTAAGTGAATTATCAAGCACGAACAAAACTTATTAGCTTTTGTATGCAGAGAGGGAACTCCATTACAGAGAACTGAAAATAGAGAGGCCAGTACAGAGGAGGTGACCAGCGGCTTGGGCGGCACATGTCGCCGGCGACAAGGAGGGTGACAGCGGCCGAAAGTGACAAAAATGGAACCAGTGAAGCATGTGGGTTCTAGGAGTAGTGGTGGCGCAGCTCGAGAGAGCTCAGAACGGCGGCGCAACGTCGGTGAGCGGCGGTGGCTTTCGGCCTAACGTGCATGCGACGCTTCGGTGGTGCATCAAGCAAAGCAATGCATCGGTGAGCTACTGAGGGGTTACTTGAGGCCTACTGAAGTGGTAGAGGGGCCGGTGAAGCTCGGGGAGAAGCGGTCGCCGGTAATGGCGGCGGCGGTGATGCGGCTCACGAGGAGGGGACTCCCTGGGCCACAAAACTGAAAAATGGAGGTGGTGTAAGGTAGAGTGAAGCTAGTAGATGGTTACATCAAGAGGAATCGGATAAAAGCTCACCAAATCAACAATTTGACGATGAACAGTGGTGTTGGCCGAAAATGGGGAAACTTCAAAATGCCAACGATCCTGTGAACAAACCGATCAAAGAATTGAGGGGAAAACGTGATTATGTACTAAGACACACCGTGATGCGCAAAGAAATGGACAAGGAGCTCACCGAGGTGAAGATGCCGAAGGTGGACAACACAGTGGCCTTCGGTGCGCGCTCTGGGAGCAGTGAGAGCACGACGGCGTTCCGAGAGATACACTGCGAATGAGGGGCTCGGGTTAGCAAAAACGGAAGCGGGACCGAAGTAGGAAAAGAAATCAATGACGCGGCGGCGCTTACCAGAACCGAAGAGGGAGCTTTGCTTCCCTCTCTCCCACAGTTGAGGGGAGAAGTGAGCTCAGAGAGAGGGGTAGAGTCGGTTTTGAGCGGGAAAGAAGACGGAGGAAGAGGTGGCGTTAGGAGGCGCAGCTCAGGGACTAGTTGGCGAGGGCGGTGGGGGAACGCCGTGACCAGGCACGGCAGAGCGAAGGCGCCGCGTGGACGGGAGCTTCTGCGCGCGAGTCAGCGAGAGGAGGAAGAAACAGCTGACGAGTGGGCCCGGGCGGTCAGACACACAAGAAGGTGGTTGGACTCGGGTCCAGGCCGGTTGGGTTAGTTGGTTTGATCAAAACGAATGACTCGGTCGGAGCAACAGTAATAAGCCTGAGTTTTGAATACAGATTTGACCAACAGCTAAACAAGTTTGACCGAGGCTTTAAATATAGAAATAAAATTCCATAAATTCTGAATTAATTCATGAGTGCTCCTGGGATGACCTAGTATTTATAAAAATTATTAAACCTTACTTTTCATGATATATTTTGTATAGTTTTAATTCAACCTAAAGTAGGCCTTCGTATTTTGTTTGAATTTTCTAGGGGTTGACTTGAGTCCCAAAAATTTTGGAAAAATTATATTTATTCATGATAATTATTATAGTATTTGAATAAATTGTTTTCAGATGATGATCAAAGGTTTTTGTTCCTATTTTTATTTGGACTTTTTACTTTGAAGTGTATGTTTAATTGGTTTGATAAATTTCCAAGTGCAAAAATATATACAATTGTTTCCAAAATGTTATGCATGCTGATAATATTCATACTAAATCCCATTAATTAAATTCGGGATGTTACAAACCTCCCCCCTTACAAAAGATCTCGACCCCGAGATCGATAGGGTGGAAGTTGGATAGGAAGGTTCTAAAAGAAAACATAACATCTGTTGTCTTTATTTCCTTCAAAGATAGTGCCAAGATATCTTTGCAAGGTTACAAGTAATTTCAATTATATTTTCCTTCCCATTGCTTTGTTTAACCTTTCCTTTCTGGATTCAAAGACACTTCAAGTAGAAGGAAAAAGTTCTGGATACTCGGTTCGCATTTGGTCTTCGCGCTCCCAAGTTGCTTCATCTTCAGTATGGTTGCTCCACTGAACCTTGATGAACTTTATGTTACGGTTCCTTGTCTTGCGCTCCATTTCTTCAAGGATGCGAATCGGGTGCTCCCGATAAGAAAGATCGGGTTGCAAGTCGAGGTCTTCTAAATTGGTCGCTTCGGTAGGGACTCGAAGACATTTATTCAGTTCAGATACATGAAATACATTGTGTACATCTGAAAGTGATGGTGGTAGCTCCAACTGATAAGCTACCGAACCTCGCTTCGCTAGGATTCGGAAAGGACCGATGTAGTGAGGTGCCAACTTGCCTTTAACTTGAAAGCGTTGCATTCATTTCATTGGGGAGACTTTAAGGTAAACATGATCATCCACCTCAAAGCTCAAATCACGACGACGACGGTCGGCATAAGACTTTTGACGAGATTGAGCCGTCCGTAGTCTCTCGGATCACACGGACTTGCTCTTCGGCTTCATTTATCAAGTCCGGTCCAAAAAATTGTCTCTCCCCGGACTCGGACCAGTGGAGAGGTGTCCTACACCTTATCCCATATAGCACTTCAAAAGGTGACATTTGGAGGCTTGCTTGATAGCTATTATTATAAGAGAATTCCATGACGGCAAGCATTTATCCCATTTCTTGCCATAGGACAGCACACATGCCCTTAACATATCCTCCAAAATTTGATTCACCCTCTCGGTTTGACCGTCGGTTTGCGGGTGGTAAGCGGTGCTAAAGGATAGTTGAGTTCCCATTGCTTCATGGAGGCAATTCCGAAATGCGAGTGAATCGAGTGCCTCGATCTAAGACAATTATCTTAGGCACACCATGGAGGCATACAGTGCGGAGATGTACAACCGCCAATTGATTTCTGAATAGGTGGTCTTGACAGGGAGAAAATGAGCAACTTTTGACAAACGGTCGACAATCACCCATATGGAGTCATACCCCTGCTGAGTCTTTGGAAGTCCGGTGATGAAATCCATCCCAATTTCATCCCATTTCCACTCAGGAACGGGGAGGGGTTGAAGCATACCCGCTGGCCGTTGGTGCTCGGCCTTCACCCGTTGACATACATCGCACTCGGGAACAAAGCGTGCAATCTCCCGCTTCATCCGAGTCCACCACAATTTTTGCTTCAAATATTGATACATTTTTGTGCTCCCCGGATGGATGGAGAAAAGAGAGTCATGGGCTTCATGAAGGATTAATTCTTTAAGCTTCGCGTCATTTAGCACAACCAAACGCTTTCCGAACCACAAAACACCTTGGTGGTCCTCGACAAAACACTTGGCTTTGTCGGCCTTCATTTTCTGCTTAATTCTCTCCATACCCTTGTCATTCTTCTGGGCCATCATGATCTGGTCCTCAAGGGTAGGTTTCACTTCCAATGCGGCGAGAAAACCTTCACTAACCATCTCCAAGTTGAGCCGTTGAAATTCATAGCATAAAACTTCCGTTTCGGGCCGAACCGAAAGGCAGTTACATTGCGATTTTCGGCTCAATGCATCGGCAACGACATTGGCTTTCCCTGGATGATAATGAACTCCCATATCATAGTCATTGATCAATTCAAGCCATCTTCTTTGCCTTAGGTTCAGATCGGCTTGAGTGAAGATATACTTCAAACTCTTGTGATCAGTGTAGACTTCGCAGCAATTGCCGATAAGAAAATGTCACCATATTTTTAAGGCATGAACCACTGCTGCAAGCTCAAGGTCATGAGTGGGATAATTCACCTCATGAGGCCTCAATTGCCTCGATGCATATGCCACAACTCGGCCCTCTTGCATAAGAACACAACCAAGACCAAGGCGAGATACATCGCAATAGATGTCGAAGTTTTTGTGGATATCTGGCAAGACTAACACTGGAGCAGAAGTTAGACGATCCTTCAACATCTGAAAGCTAGCTTCACATTCCGCTGACCATTCATACTTCTTTTCTTTCTTCAACAGTTGGGTCATTGGTCTTACTATTTTTGAGAAATTCTCGATGAAGCGGCGGTAATAGCCCGCAAGACCGAGGAAACTGCGGACATCGGAGACGGACTTGGGTTGTTTCCAATTAAGTACATCTTGAACTTTGCTTGGATCCACAGCAATTCCTCCTTCGGATAGCACATGACCCAAAAAGGCGACCTCTTTTATCCAAAAGTCACATTTACTGAATTTTGCATAGAGTCGATGTTCTCGGAGCTTGTCCAACACAAGCCGGAGGTGTTCTTCATGCTCACATTCAGATTTGGAGTATATGAGAATGTCATCAATAAAGACGACCACAAATTTATCCAAATACTCCATAAACACTGAGTTCATGAGATTCATGAACAAGGACGGTGCATTCGTCAAACCAAAGGACATGACGGTGTACTCATACAAGCCATAACGAGTTGAGAAAGCCGTCTTGGGAATGTCTTCAGATCTGATCCTAACTTGATGATAGCCCAATCTCCAGTCAATTTTGGAGAATATCCGAGCACCGGTCATTTGGTCGAACAAATCATCAATCCGTGGAAGTGGATACTTGTTCTTGATGGTGACCTCATTCAACGGACGATAGTCAACACACATCCGCAGGCTGTGGTCCTTCTTCTTTACAAATAAAGCGGGGCATCCCCAAGGTGAGGAGCTTGGCCTAATGAAACCCTTCTCTTGAAGTTCTGTGAGTTGCTTCTTCAATTCAACCAACTCATTTGGCGGCATTCGATAAGGCCGTTTTGATATAGGAGCAGTTCCGGGCTGCAGCTCGATCACGAATTCAATTTCTTGTGAAGGTGGCATGCCCGGTAGTTCCTCAGGAAATACATCTGGGTACTCACATACCACTGGAACTACACTCAAATCTGGCAATTCTTCACCGCTAAGGGCAAAGAGATGTGGATGCTCCAATTTCGGCGCCATTTCGACTAGAAAACCAAGAGGACTTGTGAGAGTGATAACCTTGCGAGCACAATCAATTTGACCATGGTTTTTGGACAGCCAATTCATCCCAAGAATAACATCAAGGCCCGCTGAATTTATCACTATAAGGTTGGCCGAAAACTTCACCACTTTGATCTCAATCTCAACTTCACGACATTCATGAATGCTTCTCATTTCTGAACCCGGCGATTGAATCATCGTAGGTGCAGGCATCAAGCTGAGTGAGATGTTGTGGAGGATGGCAAAACCTCTGGACATAAAAGAATGAGATGCTCCAGAGTCGAACAACACGGTCGCAGGAGTTGAATTGACTAGAACTGTGCCCAACACGACGTCGGGTGCTTCCTGTGCCTCCTTGGCGGTGACATGGTTGACATGAGCACGACCAAGGTTCTGAAAGGTGACATTAGACCACTGAACAAGGGAGTTTTCAAGGTCTTGGCGTTGATGAGAAATGACTTGGTGCTTCACCGGACAACGATCCGCAAAATGCCCTCGATTACCGCAATTGAAACATACTACTAACATACATTGCTTGTGTCGGTTTCTTTGCTTCTTTCTAGGTTGCCCTTGCTGAATATCTTTCGAGGTGGATGAGAGACTTGCAAAGGAGCTCTGAGGTCTTGGGACTTGGAAATCGGAAGGAGTGGGCTGCCAAGTACGGTTCATGAAAGCTGCGACTTGCTGAAATTTGTGCAACCTTCTTGCGCTTTGCGACTCGACAACCGCTTGCATTTGTTTTCCACCACAATAGCCCTATCAACCAATTGCTGGAAGTCACTAAAGTCATGTCTGGCGAGTGCCAGTGCATCGATTCTGTTAGCCCATTCAAGAAGCTGGTCTTGCTTCCTGCATCGGTGGAGACATCGTGCGGAGCATAACGAGCCAAGCGATTAAACTCGCGGAGATACTCCAATACGGACTTATTGTCTTGCTTGTGCGCGAGGAATTCACGCCTCTTGATACTCATGATGCTAGAGGGAACATGTGCCTCACGAAAGCTATCGGAACTCGTCCCATGATGGAGCAGGCGGCGGGCTGCATGGCGCAAAAATTGTCCCGCCATGCGGCGGCCCTTCGAGTTGATTGGGGCGTATAAGACCTTCTCATTATCGGCACCGAGCAATGATCAACTTCCGTTCAATACTCGAAGCCAATCATCGGCATCGAGAGGATCCTCCGAACAAGAGAACACGGAGGCTTGGCGCTCGGAAAATCAGCAAATCGGGAGCAATAAAGATCGGCTCCTCCGCCGCCATTTGAGCACCTTGGACTTTGGCGGTGTTCGAGAAATATCTGCAAGATGCGAGTTTGATCTTGTTGACTCCTTTCCATCAGGCCAACACGTCGACCACGACCGCGGTGAGAAGTCACATCTTCTTGTCGACCCACGTGCGGAAGTGCGGTCGGCGTGCTCGAGTGCGCCATTGAGGATGCGGGGCTGATCATCGGTGATTTGAGAACCCACGGGCTGTGAGCCCTCCATTACTTCCGGCGTCAAGCGAGTTTTGGGCCCGACATCCTGTTGCCATACAACTTGTTAGCAACCGGCAAAAGGAACAAGGGAAGCGCATAAGGTAAGCAATCGATAGCGGGGGTGGCGAGCCTAGTATGGATGCACGATAAAAGCCATTTATGCATCATGAAAAGCGGTGCTAAAGTCCATGTGGACAGCACAAGATACAAATGAAAGCACGTTAGTTTTCCGACATAGTTGCGATCCAACCCGCCGTGGCGTGCACAACTACTAGGAGCGAAAGAGAGCAAATGGTCACCACAAAATCCAACGTCTACAAGCTCGTGGTATCCTTAGGGGTATAATATCTAAGGGTAACCTAGTTTATTCCTAAAATCGCAGCAAGGCGTCGTCTTCTTGTTCTTCCACCAATTCTCTTTACCGATGACTACTTAACGTGTCTATTGTTGGAAAAGAGAGGCGAGTAATGGAGAAAAACCATTTTTCTTAAATCCAAAGAATAGTGAGGTAAGAAATTAGATGCTAGGATGGGTAAGGAACAAAGGAATTATACTACTAACATTTTTGCCAAACTTTTGATAGTTTGAAAATTTTCTTTTGCAAATCAAAATCCTAACAACGTCCATTTCTACGGCTTTAACCTACAGTCAGTATGGCTCTGATACCAACGCTGTGAGGACCCCCGAGATCAGATCCGTATCACGCTAAGTGATTACGCCGTAAATGCAATACTTAACGTGAGGCGAATCACGATTCGAGTGACCGGATCGTGTCTCATGCTAGCTCCCAAGGATCGATGGCTAACATGCACATATCCTAGTACACAACATTGCAATCACATCCATACACAATGTACAAGAATAAAAGAATCAATTACAACATCATTAAATAGCACCTTATAGTACAAGGTTGCAAAAGAGGGCCGATCGGCCAAATCTAATTAACACAAATAAATTGCAGCGGAAGATAAACTTAAAATAAAAAAGGGAACAACCGAGTTGGTATGCCCACAATCCCACAAGCAACCAACTGGAGTTAAAGCCGATGCACCCGTCGTTCTCACCTGAACAAATAGACACTGTTAGAGTACAAAGTTGTACTCGCGAGACTTTCAAAAGAAATAAGGATGCATGTGAGTATCAAAGGAAGGCTACTAAACTAGTCAAATTTTTGGCATAAAGCAAGTTTTGCATAAGGATAAAAGATTCTAACTTGCCATTTGTAAAACATTTAGAAAACGTTTTATGATAGTAAGTAATGATCAACAAAGGTATAATCTCCAAGTATAATCAACGCACGAACATTCCATTCGTGGCACAATTCATTCCTCAACACATTTAACACGCGAACAACGCGTTCATGAAATAATTTTCAGATTTGAACAAACTAACATAATGACAAACATTTCCACTCATAACCCAAACTTAAGTTTCCAAAAGCTAACTGTGCCTGCTTTCCCACAAGTGTTGTCCATATCCTAGGGACGAGGCTATTCGAATAGATTTAGTTACTCTGCGAGTTATGCAGCTTTACCCACACGATATGCATTCCTCATAATGTCGGTCAATGCACTCTTCCACGAGTGTGGTGAGGTAGCATAACGAGGCCGTTACAATGTTATGTCTAACTATCAACCCACCCGAGGATAGGAACCATAGCAGCTATAAATGCGCGCTAGAACCACGGTTCACCCCGTTGTGTAAGTAAGTCCCTATCAAACAAGAGACCCTTAAGGGAAAGTAAGGCAAAAATTTAACATGCCCCCACGAGATTGACAAAAGAACAATTAAATACATAACAATAACAATTTTCAATCCCATTGTGTTTTGATAGCTAACACACATCAAATTATTAAGCCAAGCCTTCGCCATTATCCCGGCGTGTGGTTGCACGTAAGACTTGGTTCATCACACCACAGACCGGTCCTTAAACACTCAGACGGGGCTACATAATTCCATAACAACAACAACAATAATATTTCATCATCAACCTACACCCGTCCAAGTTAAGAACATAAAACCCATGCCCAACATGTCCACAAACCCCAGATGCGAAGATCTGGATACATTCCACAAATCCAACATAATCCAATCCATAAAATCCTCAAATTTCATTAAGATGCAATTCAATCCACCGACCGATGGACTAGCTCCATCAACCGCTTTCGGCTATAACTACTTGCATGGCTAAGCATCGTTCTACAAACTAGTAAACAACCCTGTATAACATATAACCTTAGTCATTCAAGGTAAAAGGGTATCAACATTCAAAAGAGGGCTAATGCAGCAATTAGGTGATTAACTACTTCTACCCATAAACATACATTTCAAAATAGCATGCAATTGCGATAAATAAACTCACACAAAACTTTTAAAGATCACTGCGAGCAATATGATCAAGAGGAGGGTGCTCGCACCTTTGCTGGTATCACAAGTTCATTCTCAGGTTACACTTAATTTGATCTCACGAATATAACGGTATCGTCGAAAAACCTAATGAAAGACGATAGCATAATAAATACCAAATAAAGCCAAAAATTCAACATACTCAAAAATGCATGAAATTTATACAGTAGGTAGTTAATGATCTTAGATTGATTTAGGTGAAAGAATTATTCCATTTGTATTTAGGATGTGAAAGTTATGGTGTTTTGAATTTTAAATTTCTAGAAAATGCAATCATTCTTGTTCACTTAATTTAATTCTTTGGTGAAAATTTCCAGAACATTTGTGGATATAAGAAGTGCATAGGTAAATAGAGAATAAAATTATAAGGTAAAAATAATTGAGTCTACCTCATTTGGAGATTCTATGATTTAGTTATGAATTTTCGAAGCTTAACCCATTTCATGTTGTCAACAATTTATGGTGGATTCTTAATTGGGAGCATGATGTTAAGCACTCTAGGCCTTCCTACCAAACCCAATACTCATTTGCTAGGCAAATATTTGGGTGATCCAATCCACTAAACACAATCCTTAGCATTACTTTTACTTCACCAAAAAGGAGTTGGTGGCTCTGTTGGTTTTTCTGAAAATACAAACCATTTTGATTTTTCAGACTTGGCTACTAATGCTAGCTTAAATGTTTGAATGACCAAAACCTTTTTAACTTCTACATTCAGTAAAGTCGCTGCCTCCTGCCATAACATATCAGCTTATCTCCTCTGCTCAACTCTCTAACAAAATAACAAACTTTTAAACTGGAATGCTACTGAACACTAATAGTACAGCTGACCAAGAAAACAACATGTATCTACTAAAATTAGTTATGCCTTTAGACTTCTGACAAAACCTGAAGTTATTCATATTAGACTGCTCCTAAGGTCAACCTCTAGAAGCTATTTATCCTAACAAAGCTATTCCATTCACTAGCAATAGAAAAGATAATGGTGGTGAAATTCCAAAAGTATTCTCCATACCTCCTCTACTCAACAAAGCATAAGTAAGAATTGGTTGCATCTCTGTCGATTTCTGAAAATTCTTATCCACTACTGATTCTCAGATTTGAATACTACTACAAACTAAAGGTTCAAAGACTAAAAGAATTAAGACACTTTCTATCTACTGCCTTAACAAATTTACTAACCCAAAGACAAACCTGATACTTTTCAGACCACTTAACCTAATAACCTACAATATCAACATTTTCTGAACTGAGTATTATTAGCTAGTCTTCTTTCAAATTGAAACTTCCACTTTGTTAACTCAATTGACATACACAAAAATAGCTAGTAGAAGGAAAGACTGGTAAAGCAATTGGTTTACTGACATTTCAAATTTTCAACTGAACCTCTTCTTTGATCATTCCAACAAACAAAAGTGTTTGAAACCTAGAATTACCAATTCAATAATCCATTTGCTAAGCACTGCTTCTTAAGTGAATTATCAAGCACGAACAAAACTTATTAGCTTTTGTATGCAGAGAGGGAACTCCATTACAGAGAACCGAAAATAGGGAGGCCAGTACAGAGGAGGTGACCAGCGGCTTGGGCGGCACATGTCGCCGGCGACAAGGAGGGTGACAGCGGCCGAAAGTGACAAAAATGGAACCAGTGAAGCATGTGGGTTCTAGGAGTAGAGGTGGCGCAGCTCGAGAGAGCTCGAGCGTGGCGCAACGCGTCGGTGGCGGCGGTGGCTTTCGGCCTAACGTGCATGCGGCGCCGGTGGTGCATCAAGCAAAGCAATGCATCGGTGAGATACTGAGGGGTTACTTGAGGCTTACTGAAGTGGTGGAGGGGCCGGTGAAGCTCGGGGAGAAGCGGTCGCCGGTAATGGCGGCGGCGGTGATGCGGCTCACGAGAGGGGACTCCTGGCCACAAAGCGAAAAATGGAGGTGGTGTAAGGTAGAGTGAAGCTAGTAGATGGTTACATCAAGAGGAATCGGATAAAGCTCACCAAATCAACAATTTGGCGATGAGCAGTGGTGTTGGCGAAAATGAGGAAACTTCAAAATGCCAACGATCACGTGAACAAACCGATCAAAGAATTGAGGGAAAACGTGATTATGTACTAAGACACACCGTGATGCGCAAAGAAATGGACAAGGAGCTCACTGAGGTGAAGATGCCGAAGGTGGACAACGCAGTGGCCTTCGGTGCGCGCTCTGGGAGCAGTGAGAGCACGACGGCGTTCCGAGAGATACACTGCGAATGAGGGGCTCGGGTTAGCAAAAACGGAAGCGGGACCGAAGTAGGAAAAGAAATCAATGACGCGGCGGCGCTTACCAGAACCGGAGAGGGAGCTTTGCTTCCCTCTCTCCCACAGTTGAGGGGAGAAGTGAGCTCAGAGAGAGGGGTAGAGTCGGTTTTGAGCGGGAAAGAAGACGGAGGAAGAGGCGACGTTAGGAGGCGCAGCTCAGGGACTGGTCGGCGAGGGCGGTGGGGGAACGCCGTGACCAAGCACGGCAGAGCGAAGGCGCCGCGTGGAGGGGAGCTTTTGCGCGCGAGTCAGCGAGAGGAGGAAGAAACAGCTGACGAGTGGGCCCGGGCGGTCAGACACACAAGAAGGTGGTTGGACTCGGGTCCAGGCCGGTTGGGTTAGTTGGTTCGATCAAAACGAATGACTCGGTCGGAGCAACAGTAATAAGCCTGAGTTTTGAATACAGATTTGACCAACAGCTAAACAAGTTTGACCGAGGCTTTAAATATAGAAATAAAATTCCATAAATTCTGAATTAATTCATGAGTGCTCCTGGGATGACCTAGTATTTATAAAAATTATTAAACCTTACTTTTCATGATATATTTTGTATAGTTTTAATTCAACCTAAAGTAGGCCTTCGTATTTTGTTTGAATTTTCTAGGGGTTGACTTGAGTCCCAAAAATTTTAGAAAAATTATATTTATTCATGATAATTATTATAGTATTTGAATAAATTATTTTCAAATGATGATCAAAGGGTTTTGTTCCTGTTTTTATTTGGAGTTTTAACTTTGAAGTGTATGTTTAATTGGTTTGATAAATTTCCAAGTGCAAAAATATATACAATTGTTTCTAAAATGTTATGCATGCTGATAATATGCATACTAAATCCCATTAATTAAATTGGGTATGTTACATCCTGAGAAACTGAATCCTGAGGAGGAGGATCAACTGGAGGTGAAGAAGTTGAAACAGCTGGAGCTGGAGAAACTGGAGCGACAGAGGCTGGAGCAATCGGAGCCTGAGGAGCTGTGACCACTATAGAAGGTGAACCAGGTTGAGTATTGGGGCGACGACGCGTGAAACGCTGAAGAGGTGGTAGACGCGGAAGAGGTGGTAGACGGTGTTCCATAGAATCAAGCTGTCTCTGTCGAGCGACAAGTCTGTTGTTAGTCTCATTCTGAAATCGATAAATCTTGTCCTCATCTCTGTTGAGTGACCTTAATCGCATCAGATTATTAAGAATAAGAGTCTGATTATTACGAAACTGAGCTAGAGTGGCTTGGCTCTGAGAGCCTTCTGCGGCTGCCTCCTCTAGGGCAATAGCTTCTTGCTAACCTATATGCTCTTGCTATGCTGGCTGAACAAGAGGTCCTTATCTTAGCTTGTAGGCTTTATGAACAGTGCCTAAGCCTCCTTGGTACTCAATTTTGTTGAGTATTAGGGCCATGATGAAAGGAGCATGATAAATTCTTTTTACCCTATCATCTTTTGAAGAAGCTATACTTCTGATTATGACATCTACCACATCAAACTTCTTCTTCGAGATAAGATCAATAATGTTCCAAGCATGTCCACGCACAGCATCAAAATTTCCACTCTTGGGAAGAATAGTGTGATTAATAATCCTATTAATCAAACTGAAAATGGGTAGCAAGCCATGAATCTTTCCTGGAACAAACCTGGCATCTCTATCATAATGCTCTGTCCAGTTAGGGACCATCAGGGCAGGTCTGTCATAAATCTTCTCCCACTTGCTAGATGAAGATACTCGCAGGACACGCTCAAAATCAGTCTTACTACACTCCACATAGCGTGTTACTGTCATCCATTTCATTTTGGTGAAATCTGGAGAGACATAGAGAGTGGCATAGAATTGTCTTATGATTTCCTAATCATAATCATGCTTTAGAGCTACAAGTTCATGAAGACCAGCTTGTTGAAACATTTCATATATGCTATTATATTTTTCCAAATTGTTAATGTGCTGCTACTTTATCCACTTGTGATCAGCAAACTTTCTGTTCTGGCCATATGCCTCCTCATAGACTTGCTCCTAGAACTTTGTATGAAATCTGGGATTGATTGAGTTGCTAGGCAGGAGGTACTAATCCTTGTGTCGCAGGATAGCATAGTCATCAGCTGATATGAGCCTTAAATTAATTTGAGGCTCTTCTGGATCTTTCATCTCCTCACGGATGCCGCTAGAATCTCTTCTTCTGAATCAGATCCAGAACCTGACCCAGCCTGTGAGGATACTTCCTCATCTTCAGACTCATATGCCGCTGGACCTTTGCCCTTGTCATGAGATTCTTCGACTGGATCTTCAGGAGGATGGGAGGAAGAAGATTGATCTCTACGAGGTCCAACTGATTGGCGAGTGGCATTCCTTGTCCTTGCCATCTGAGTAAGGAGAGGATAAGTTACAAAGAGATCAAGGGATCAATCAAACTATGATCAAATTGAATGAAATGACATTTGTGGTTCTGTCAGTAAAAACGGTAGTACCGCAAATCTTGGCCGGTAATACCGCTTTCGGTAATCTGAGAGCTCAAAAGCGGTAGTACCGTTGTGGTAATACAGAGTGCTCAAGGAGCGGTAGTACCGCTTTTACAGATCTGGTTCTAGGGTTTTTGATATTGATGAAAAATTCAATGTTTATTATGGTTTGAATCCAAGGAGTAGATGTATAAACATCATTAAACATCAAATATATTGTTTTGCCCAACTAGAACCTCATAGAACAGCAACATTTCAGATCATTCTTGATTGAGACCTAGGGTTTGATGTAATCCGGTAAAAACTAGGATTTTAGGCAATTTACCTCGAAGATTGGAGGAGTGAAGCCCTAGAGATGCTAGGAATCACCAAGGAGCGAAGAAACGCCGAAGAAATTTTGGGGATTTGAGAGGATTTTGGAGTTTTCTTCGGTGAGGGAGAGAGAGCACCCAAGAGAGAGGAGAAAGCGACTGAGGAAAACGGTAATACCGTTCGGGGAGAAGAAGTGGAACGGGTGAAGAGAACCCGCCCGACAGTTAAACTCATTTTTCCATGACGCGTAGTTCCAAGACTTACCTCCGTGAGTACTGCATCTGCGGTAATACCGTGATTCAGCGCCGGTAGTTCTGATTTTTCTGGGACTACAAGGGACAGCTCTGGATTTCTTTGAGATTTTAGATTGATTTGCAAATGATCCTTAGCTTTGCACTCAAATAAATATTATTAAGGATCATTATGCATAGAATAGGCTAATGTCTATATGAGAATATAGTTTCTATGAACATAGATATTCTTAATAAAATTTTGAAAATATTTTCTTATAAAAGCTTTCGAATGACATCAAATCAACTAAAATACATGAGGCAAAATTTCAACCAACATTTGAATAGTCTATGACATTTAATTCATTTCTCAATTTGCAAAAACGGCCTTCATCTAATGGTTTGGTGAAAATATCCGCTAGCTGATCTTCGGTTCGGATGTGGCTAATTTCAATGTCTCTCTTGCCCACATGATCTCTCAAGAAATGGTGGCGAATGTCGATATGCTTGGTTCTTGAGTGTTGGACAGGATTATTTGCTATTTTCACCGCACTATCATTATCACACAAAAGAGGCATTTTATCAATTTTAATCCCATAATCCATCAAAGTTTGCCTCATCCATAGCAATTGAGCACAACAACTTCCCGCGGAAACATATTCGGCTTCAGCGGTGGATAAAGCTATAGAATTTTGTTTCTTGGATGACCAAGATACTAAGGATCTCCCTAAGAATTGACAACTCTCTGAGGTGCTTTTTCTATCCACTTTGCAACCCGCATAATCGGAATCCGAATATCCAATTAAATCAAACTTAGCACCTTTAGGAAACCATAGGCCAATGCTAGAGGACTGCTTTAAATATCTTAGTATTCTTTTTACGGCCACCAAGTGGCACTCTTTTGGAGAAGCTTGAAAACGTGCACACATGCAAACGCTAAACACAATATCGGGCCTAGATGCGGTAAGATAAAGCAAACTACCAATCATAGACCTATAAAGTTTTAAATCTACTGATTTACCTCCCTCATTTAGGTCGAGATGACCGTTTGTTGCCATGGGAGTTTTGATAGGTTTTGCATCCTCCATCCCAAATCTCTTGATCAAGTCCTTTGCATACTTTGTTTGGCTTATGAAAGTTCCATCTTTGAGTTGCTTAATTTGAAGTCCAAAAAAATAGCTAAGTTCTCCGATCATGGACATTTCAAATTCTCTAGACATCATATCACCAAATTCTTTGCAAAAATCTTGATTAGTAGAACCAAATATGATATCATCAACATAAATTTAACATACAAAGAAATCATCATCTAAGACTTTAGTAAACAGAGTTGAATCAATTTTCCCGATTTTGAACCCTTTTGAAACTAGAAAGTCTCTAAGGCGTTCATACCATGCTCTAGGAGCTTGTTCAAGACCGTAGAGCGCCTTGGAGAGTTTATAGACATGATTAGGATTCTTAGGATCTTCAAAACCAGGAGGTTGTTCAACAAATACAAGTTCGGATATTTCTCCATTTAGAAAAGCACTTTTGACATCCATTTGAAATAATTTAATATCAAAGCATGATGCAAAAGCAAGTAATATACGAATTGACTCAAGTCTAGCTACTGGAGCAAAAGTTTCACCGAAATCCAAACCTTCGACTTGAGATAAACCTTGTGCGACCAATCTTGCTTTGTTTCTTACAATTATACCATTTTCGTCTTGCTTGTTTCTAAACACCCATTTTGTACAAATGACATTGTGTTCTTTGGGTCGATCCACCAATGTCCAAACTTCGTTTCGAGTGAAATTGTTAAGCTCTTCGTGCATTGCAATCATCCAATCCAGATCATCAAGTGCTTCATCTATATTCTTTGGCTCAAGAGAAGAGACAAAAGAGTAATGTTCACAAAATGAAGCGACACGAGATCGAGTTTGAACACCCTTACTTACATCACCCAATATTTGATCTATTGGATGATCTTTTGCAATCGCATTGTGGATTCTTGGTGGTAGGTTGGATGGTTGATTATCTTCATTATTGTTTTCTTCCACTTGAATTTGGCTTGTTGTGGAAGTGGTAGGAGGTTCAACTTGAGTAGAAGATGATGGTTCATCTTTAGGTTTGATATCGCCAATTTGCATATTTTCCATAGCCTTTCTTAACAATTTATCACCTACATCATTCAAATTCTCATGCTCTTCTTGAGAGCTGTTAGTTTCATCAAATTGAACATCGTGCCTTTCTTCAACTAAACTGGAGTTTTGATTAAAGACACGATATGCTTTGCTATTTGAAGAGTAACTAAACAAGAAACCAACATCACAACAACTTGCAAATTTTGTTAGACGAACACCCTTTTTCAAAATATAACACTTGCAACCAAAGACACGAAAATAAGAGATGTTCGGTTTTCTTCCAACAAGAAGTTCATAGGAAGTCTTTTTCAAAAGGCGATGCAAATAAAGACGATTTATGGCATGACAAGCGGTGTTAATTGCTTCCGCCCAAAAGCTATCGGAAATATTATATTCATCAAGCATTGTCCTAACCATTTCAATTAATGTACGATTTTTCCTTTCTACAACTCTATTTTGCTCCGGAGTGTAGGTTGTAGAAAGTTCGTGCTTTATTCCAAGTTCATCACAAAAGTCTTCAACTTTAGTATTCTTGAACTCGGAACCATTATCACTACGAATTTTCTTTATTTTGAAATCAAATTCATTTTGAGCCCTTTTTGCAAAACTTTTGAAAATTTCGGAGGTTTCGCTCTTGTCATCTAGAAAGAACACTCATGTATATCTAGAGTGATCATCCACGATAACTAAACAATAACTATTTCCCCCGATACTCTTATAGGTAGTTGGCCCAAACAAATCCTTATGTAAGAGTTCCAATGGTCTAGAGGTTGACATGATACTTTTGGAAGGATGAGAATTAGCGACTTGCTTTCCGGCTTATATGCACTACAAAGTCGATTTTTCTCAAACTTCACATCTTTCAAGCCAACAACTAAATCATGTTTGAAAAGCTTTTTAAGTTGAATCATGCCAACATGAGCTAGCCTTCTATGCCAAAGCCAACCCAAAGAAATTTTTGCAATTAAATAAGTTTGTAAGCATGATGCATTTGAGGAGAAATCTACCAAGTAGAGATTTTCAAATCTAAAACCTTTAAAAACCAAAGCATTATCCTTTTCATTTGAAATTGAAACACATTTATTTGAGAAAGAGCAAATTAAGCCAAGATCACATATTTGAGCAACGGATAATAAATTAAAATTTAGTGATTCAACTAAAGATACATTAGAAATGGAAATGTCATTTGAGATAGCGATTTTACCCAATCCTATTACCTTTCCTTTACTATTATCTCCAAATGTGATCTTGTCACTTCCTTTTACGTTCTCGAATGTGGTGAACATTTTCCTATCACCAGTCATGTGTTGAGTGCATTCACTATCAAGCACCCAATGTTTTCCACCGGTCTTGTAGTTCACCTACAAAACAAAAATCAAGTTCTTTTAGGTACCCAAATTTGTTTGGGTCCTTGGTGGTTAGTGACCAAGGTTTTAGGCACCCAAATAGCATTCTTTTTAGCGCCTAAAATCGAAGTGCCAATGAATCTTACCATTATTTTACCATCTATAGATTTCTTAAGCATGTAGCAAGAATCATAAATGCCATAGGATTTAACATTAATATTTGAGCAAGCATTTGATATGTGTTCTACCTTACCACATTTATTATAATATTTACCACTTTGCTTAACAAATCTTGGAGGTTTGTTTATCGGTTTCTTACATTTCTTGGGCACATACCCAAGTCCTTCCTTATTGAATGAGCACATTTGCTCACTCAATAACTTATCAAGGGTTGCTTTACCCTTGAAGCATCTTTCCAAGCTCTTACTTAGCTTGGTGACTTGCTCTTTCAACTCATGATTTTCAACAATTAGTAAAGGGTCACAAGTATTATTCATGTCAACAATTGAATCATCATTTGAGCAACAAGGTATGGATAGCAAGTCATCACAAGAAGTAGAAATACTAGACATGGATTTAGCATTTGAAGCATTTTCTACTCTAGGCATATCATTCATTAAATCACAAGTAATACTAATATTTGAATGAGATTTTTCCATATCTTTTAGGAGGAGAGAATCATGAGCTTCCTTTAGCTCCTCATAAGAGTCTTTTAGAGAGATATACTCTTTCTTTAAGACTTTAAATTTTGATTTCTCTTTTCCAATATACTCATTTAAATCTTCAACCATGTCCATTAATTCATTATATGAAGGAGCATTATTATCAATGGATTTTACCTTATCTCCTTTTGCCATAAGGCATGTAGGAGACGCGAAGAGTGAAGGAGCTTCCTTTATGGCGATGCCGACAAGTCCTCTTTTCTTAGAAGATTCTTCATCACTTGATTCGGAGTCGGAATCCGAATATTCTTCATCAGAATCCCACTCTCAAATGTGAGCTTCATTTTTGCCCTTTTTGTGAAGCTTTTTGAAAAGTTTCTTCTTTCCATCGAATTCCTTCTTCTTTGATGGTTTATCTTTGTCATCCTTCTTGTTGGGGCAATTTGAGATTATGTGTCCCTTTTCATCACATCCATAACAATGAATGTTGCTATATCGCTTGTTGTCACTTGAGAATTGCTCTTTCTTGTACTTGTTGAAGTTGAAGTTTCGATGTGGGCATCTTCTCATTAATTTCTTCATTCTCCTCACAAGGAGAGTATACTCCTCATCCGAGTCTTCTTCTTCATCTTCATCATCACTTGACTCCGCTTTAACCTTGAAAGCAGTAATTTTCTTCTTGGATGAAGATGACTCCAAGAGCTCTTCCTTGTCCTTCTTGTATAGCTCGTTAGTGATGAGGTTGCCCAAAAGTCCAGTTGGTGTCATTCTTGGCAACTCGGGAGAGTTGAGAAATAATGTCATCAATGTCTCGTATTTATCCGGGAGCGCCCTAAGCATCTTGCGCACAACATCAACATCAAGAAGGTTAGTACCAAGACCTTTGAGTTCATTCACAATGTTGTTGAGTCTTGAATACATCTCGGTGATGTTTTCATGAGGCAACATTACGAGTGTCTCATATTTAATCCGAAGCCTATGCAATTTGGCTTCTTTGACCGTGGATGTGCCCTCATGAATTTCGGAGATGGTAGTCAAAATAGCATGAGCGGTTTCCAAATTGCTCACCCTATTGAACTCATCCGCGTTCAAAGCACCAAATAGAGCATTCATAGCTTGAACATCTAAATGAGCATTACGTTCATCTTGAACCGTGGAGTTTGTTGGATCAAGAGGCATAACATAACCCTCATTTACAATTTTCCATATGTTCGGACTCATGGCCTTTAAGAAAATGGACATTCTAATTTTTCAATAAGAATAATTTGAGCCATCAAACAAATAAGCATTTCCTATAGGCACACCCTCACTAGCCATCCTTTCTCTCTTAGACGGTAAAGTCTAACAAATTGAGAGACCTTGCTCTGATACCACCTGTAGGATTAAGGATAACCGACTAGAGGGGGGGTGAATAGGAGGTTTTTAAACTTTTTGAACAAATTAACAAGTTAAGCCAATTAACAACTTAGTCTAAACAAGTTATACTTCTAGCTAAGCAATACAAGCAGAATGATTAAGCTAGAAATACAAATGCGGAAGAGTAAAGACTAGAAATGACCACAATGAGACAACGTTGTTTTCCCGTAGTATCGAAGACTTGTCGGTCTTCACTAGTCTACGTTGAGGAAGCTTGACCACTCAAGCCGGCTCCACGAATTAAGCCTTCCCTCGATCACTATGGTTGTTCTTCCTCCGTTCCGGAGATGGTGAACACCGAACCACTCACAATCTTGGCACCGAGCCTCTTCACAACCTTCTTGAAGAGATCACCGTGCAAGCACCGCCAAGCCGTCTAGGAGTTCGGCAAAACTCTAAGAGTAACAAATCGATGACCTTCGCTTGACAACTCACAAGTGCAATGGGATCAATCTAGAATGAATGAATGCACTTGAATGAACTCAACCACCTTACAATAAATGCATAAAGGAATTTTGGTGATGAGTGAATGCTCAAGGCTCTCAAGGCTCTATTGATGTTAAAATAAACACTAGCTTGCAGCCCTTGAGCAGTTGGGGGGGGGGGTATAAATTCCTCCCACCAACAAATATAACCGTTGGGAAGGAAATCCCCAGAAATCAGTGAATTACGGTACTACCGCCAAGTATATGCGGTACTCCGATATACGCACCAACTCAGTAGCGACTCTGGAAGGCATTAAATGCATCGATATAGCTGTTATAGTTGCAAGCGGTACTACCGCTTTCCGATCATACCACCGGCGGCGGTACTACTGGTTCACGAGAAATCCCAAAAGGATTGCTCTGGAAAAACGTCCGTCACTTAATCGGTACTCAGGGGTGTGCGGTAGTTCCGCTTTAAACGGCGGTACTACCGTTACGAGGGTTTGCAAAACACCCAAAACAAGTTCTCGGAAAAAACATACGCTTTTTACACGGAGCGGCCGAGTGCGATAGTACCATGATACAAGCCCGGTTGTACCGTTTTCGAGTATCTGCGCGTAAACACGCGGTACTACCGATTAACAACGATTCATCGGATGCTTTTCAAAAGGAAATTCAATTGCATGCATGATCCTAAATTGATCCTCAAGGCACAAGAATATGCTATCAAGTTACTTGGACATGATCCCTCTTAATAATACGGTATTTATCCTATAATCCGGTCTTTCAACCATTTCTCCTAAGACCGGTAAAATGTAAAAGGATCCTAAGCTATTTGTACCTTGACTTTGATCCATATTTGATCTTCACGATATCCTTTACTATGCATCTTCAAGATCATACTCACCATTTGGACTTAACCTAGTAAATACTCAACAAACACATAAGTCCCATATTCACATATTATCATTAATTACCAAAACCAATTTTTAGGGGTCTAGATGCTTTCAATTTCCCGGGAGTATGTACTCCCACTTCGTATATATCACTTAAACGAATATATTATACTTCTTTATCACTCTCGGTATACTTGAATACCAATTATAAGATACTCCAATGTGACTTGATCGAAAAAATTTCATTGGAGCCCTTTATTTTTGCTATCTACCCTTTTTATATATAAAAAGAAGTATGCACACAAATATTACAATAAAAAGTGGACTTTAATGAATTTTTTTCATGAAACTCACTTTAGGGTATCTTATAATTATTATTGGAGTATACTCAAATAGATAAAGAGATATCACCATACGATTTAAGTGGTATATGAGAAGCGGGAGTACGTACTCCCAGGAGTACCATACCATTTTCCTATATATATATATATATGTGTGTGTGTGTGTGTGTGTGTGTGTGTTCATGTTCTAGAGATCTAAATACACGTATGACGTATGCTTGGTCACTAAATACTACTTGCCGTTAGACGACATATGATCACCAATCATGGCGCTTGTTCGAGGCGCATGCAAGTTCACACCTCTTAAGCTAACGACGAGATCAAACAAAGCGAGTCCTGGGCTCTAGAGAGAGCACCCAACATGGCCCAAGGCATTTTGTCCCAGCTCGGCCAAGGCGAAGACCACAAAAAATTGTCAACCAACTGCGGACGCAGCGCGATTACATTAACACCGTTCTGTTTCCACACGGGCCGTGCATCAAGCCAAGCTCCTGCGGTTGTTGCGGCTCGTTCTCTCCCGATGAAGGATCTTTGGGCCTCTGCGCTTGTGCATTAGTTAGCTGGGCTAATCTACTGGGGGCGTACGGTGGGAATACGGTCCCTAGTTGCTCCCTAAAAAAAACACCACTAGGGATTTGAGAACTATGGGAAATAGAGAGAAAAAAGCTTATTAAGAAAGGAATTATCGAGGATTTGTCACCATTAATAGGTGCATTTGAGAATTAGGGCTACATGTCAGTGAAACACTGACACATCGAGAGGTAAATCTTCAAATGCATCAATGGTAAATAGAGAAAAAAACATATTAAGAAAGGAATTATCGAGAATTTGTCACTATAAATAAATATATTTAAGAATTACGGCCACGTATCGGGAAGCGTGGCGGTAAATCCTGATATGCATCTAAACAGTAAATCCTTGTATGAATTTTTGGCGGATACGGTCAGTTTACGAATCGTATTTACACTTCTGACCATACGCAAACGGTATTTGCAAAAATAACGCGCGCCGATCACCCAGCGCGCGTTCTTTGTGCGCCACGTCGAGCGCGTAGCGCGCGCACCCGCGCCCGCTCGGTCCCACCACCGCGCTGCGAGGCGCCACGCTCACCTGCGCTGCGTGCACGCGTTTTTTTCAATTTTTTTCTTTTTTCAATTTTTTAGATGTAGAAACATTTTTTTAAAAAAATTGCTCTGATGGTGAGCACGTGCTCACCTGCGCCACCACCTGTAGCATTTTTGTTTTTTTTTTTAAAAAATTATTTATTTTTGTTTTTAAATCATTTATGCATATTTTTGTAAGAATTTTTAATATAGTAAACAGGGTCCAACAATTATGAATTTTTGTGGAGCCTTTCGACATGTGTACTTGCTTGTGTAATATTTTCAAAATTTTATCTATTATGAATTTTCTTGAAAATTCATTTAAATATATTGTAAATAGGGTTTCATCATTTCATGTGACTTGGAATGATTTCATGAAATTTTGTCCATTATCCCACCGTCCCTCCTCCCTACTCCGCACATCTGTCGCCTCGTCCGAGAAATTCGGCGCCAAATCGTGAATTCCGGTGCTAACGCCGCGACTCCTTCTCGCTCGGCTATAAATACGAACTCTAGCACTCGCTCGTCGCTCAGCCTTGATTGATTACTTCTCCCGAATGGCTGATTGATTACTTCCTCTAAAGGACAGGTAATTTGTGCTATATTTTTGCCATTATTATCGTAGTCATAATTAGTCAGTCTTAGTCAGCTAGTCGTAATTAGATAGTTTAGGGGTAATTAATTAGTCGTAATTAGTTAGTTGACTAGTAATGAATTAGTTTAGTATTAATGAATTAGTTTAGTGGTAATTAACTTTGTTAGTCGTATGTAGAAAAATGTTATGGCTTAAATTGGATACTTATCTTCTCTTAATTTCAAAAAAATTTAGATGTGTTTCATGAACACCTACGCTGAGAAGGAGGTGGGTTTCTGTGCAAAGTTGTGGTGCATACTTTAGGGTTTGGGCTCGATCCACCAAAGAGTATCATGGCTTCACTATCAACAAATGCGGCAAAGAAATGTGGCGCGTCAAGGTCACCGTCTACTCGAAGAGCCATCTACGAGAGACATATCCTATCACTTCACGGTAGAGAGGAGCGGACAAGCTCGGGATGCAAGATAAAACCCTAATGTGGATACTATTCTTTAATACTACATCGCACCACAGGTTGGATAGGCTTGTACATAAACCCAAATAGGGGAAATACGTGGCGTGTAGATCATATAACGATGTCCGTAGCCTTGGCACACGAGTGGAGGTTACGGTCCATCGTTATATGATCTGCATCACGCATTTTCTCGGTTGGTTCATGTACAAGTTTATCTAGCTTGTGGTATAATATGTGTTGTCATATTGTATATCGACATCTCCAATGGAGTTGCAATGCAGCGTTTTTTCTATACATTCCAAGTCACATGAAATGATGAAACCCTATTTACAATATACTTAAATGAATTTTCGAGAAAAAATCATAATGGATAAAATTTTGAAAATATTACACATGCAAATACACAGTGTCAGAAGGCCCCACAAATTTTTTTTATAATTTTTGGACCCTGTTTACTATATTTAAAAATTCTTACAAAAATATGCATAAATAATTTTTTAAAAAAACAAAAACATAAATGATTTTTAAAAAAAACAAAAACAAAAAATGCTACGATGGTGGCGAAGGTGTGCGCCGCCCATCATAGCAAATTTTTTTAAAAAAATGTTTCTACATCTAAAAAGGAAAAAAATTGAAAAAAAACACGTCTGGCGCGTAGCGCAGGTGAGCGTCTTGCCACGTGGTGGTGGGACGAGGCGGCGCGGGGTGGCGCGCGCGCGCCGACGCGTGGTAACACTGCCTATGGCCGCAGGTGGTGTTGTGCACTCGTTGTTATATTTTGCAAATACGATTTGCGAATGATCAGAAATGTAAATACGATTCGTATTCGTAAACTGACCGTATCCGCCAAAGATTCATCCTCGTATCACCGTTAATAGATTGTGCTAGGCATAGTAGGCCCATTTGCTCCCAAAACCCTAGCCCACCAGTCTTCACTATATATACTCCCAAGCTCTGCCTCCCACGCCGTCTCCTCTCCCAATCATGGACCCCTTACGCAGCCGCCACTCCCCCAGTCTATGAATGCAATCTTCTTCTTGTAGTGCAGAAGGCTGACGAGTTGTTCTTCTTGTTGGCTCTGCAATCTGTGACGCTTGTTTGGTTTCTTGGTTTTGTTTTCTGAGGGATGGGGAACCTGCTGGTTTCCTACCACTGATTGAGAGAAACCAATGGATCCTTCTGAGCCTGCCCAGTCCAATGATGATTTCTATGCTTTTACTCTAATCTTGGTTGATCTGTTCCAACTGCTTGTTCCGTTGCAGTTTTTGTTCCGTTGTAGAAAATAAAGAGCAAGGTTTGCTCCGGTTGATGTGAGGATAAACCTTCACAGAAACCCATTGATGTGTTGACCCGAAAATTCAGACTACAATTATCTTATCAACCGCGGAATCATGCCCAAGAACATGCTTTTCTAACCAAAAGATTTAGATCTACTTTTGTTTTTGCGTCTTCTTTTTTCTGAATCCGTGCACAATAAGCCGATGCTCTGGATGAAGAAGAGGAAGGCAGCATGGTAGTGTGCACGGAGAGCACAAGACAGCTGGTCTGCGTCTGCATGTCTGCTCGCCGTGACGCCTTCGGGCTTTGATCTTGCGGGCCTGGATTTGACCCACACTTCTCTTACTTCAATCTTCCCCAAGTTCTGAACTGTTGAAAACTTCTTCTGTATGCCACGTACTATCAGGAACCATTACATCGAAATTTTTAAAAAGCTGCAAATTTCGGCGTGACTTGAAATTTGATAGGCAGAAACTCGTTATATCGAGAAGTTACACATTAGCATAAAAGAGCAATCTAAGTTTTACAATAGGAAGGTATCAAGTGTGCAAAAAGAATAATCCACATGTCCATCAGATTACCTGAAATAATTAGAGATGGTCGAGTCATTTTCAGTGTCTACTTGATCGATCGATGTGCAAGATCAAATACACCCTATAATTTTGAATGGAGGGATGACCCTTGATCTGAACATGTTGCGCCTGCGCATGCCAAACGTAAACTGCTAGGAAAGCCGGCCGGGTGCGATTCGAATTTTGGAAGAAACTATCTATCCACGGGAAAGAGCTTTCACGGAGAACCACCACGCGGCTGGACACACATGCAAGCACCAAGTGGCGGGGAACTTTGGCTATTGGCGATTTCTTACTTTTCTTTCTTCTTTTCTTCTTGGAAAAGAGAGATTCCATATATAGCTTAAACAGCACAAAGGTGTTAAATAAAAGTTGAAACTCCTGCTAGCTAGCCGTTCAGCTTAGCTCTGGGGTGTCTTGCATGTTGAGCAAGCTCATGAGCAGGGGCAGAGCTGGCGGAGTCTCGGACCAGCCTAGCTAATTTTGATGTAATATCGTATTTTACTGATTTTTAATTTTTTTTTATGTAGTCTTTTGGTCCTAAGCCTTGGGCTATTGTTCCAAGAGACCGAGGCCAAGCTCCGCTGCTCATGAGCTATCCTATTTTGATCTCTCATCTCTAACTATTTTGAATCCTGTACTATAGCGTAGCTAACCTGGAGCAATCTCTACTGTCATTCGCTAACAAAGATGTGCAGGTCACACTATCAGACGCAAACAGAGATCTATGCAAGAGACGCTTGGTGATCAACTATGTACGAAACTGCTAATTTATGGCTAGTCCAACAGCTAAGCCTTAAACATGGTTAATAGATGGCTAATTCAACTGCTGAGCCTTCAAAATAATTGTAATTATCAATTGTACGTTCGTGGGACTCGCTATAAATTAAGACAAAAAAAAAAAAGCTACGTGCACTACGAGGAATCACAATTTTACCGACCAAACATAGTGATGAAAACCTATTGTCACTATTACCCATATTATAGTGGCTAAAAAAATTTCTCCCTACTTTATCGGTTATTAGTGACAAAATAATATCTTAGTAGTGACGACTTTACAGTAATGAACTATAATAAATAGTCACTAGTTCATTAACAAATAGTGCCAAAATATTATGTTATCACAAAACGCCCTAGTAGTTATGACTTTACAGTGATGATCAGTCATGTTGTCACAACCTCATTTATAATTATTGACTAATTACTATGTTATCACAAGATACCTTAGCAGTGACAACTTTACAGTGACGCACTGTCACATTGTCACACCTTCATTTATAATTAGTGGCAAAACATTATGTCGTCACAGAATACCTTATAGTTGTTGGGAAACCATGGGCCTGACCCTGCAGTCGGCTCATTAGTGGGCGCCTCATCCCAAACCCTAGCAGGGTCGTAGCCTATAAATAGGGGGTGCTATTCATTGTAAAGGATTGATCGATGGATGAAGGAACAAAGAGAAGCAAGGCGTCCCCTATATCTCGTGTTCAATCTCTTATTCATTCTTGTTGTTCATGCATTGTTCTTACGATTCTCGCTTGTCTACGAGTGTCGCTCGGACTGGACTCGCCAGCGATGGTTCCTCAACACGTTATCAGCACGATCGACTCTCCTCGCATCGAAAAGGTAACCGTCGAAGAACGACGCTCGTAGATTGAATCGTATTTTCTAGATTGCTTTCAATTCTGCAAATTTTGCTTTCTAGATTGGTTTCCTACGGTGCAAATCCGCTCTAATATACCGCGAGCCGACTTGAAGTCGCCGGCCAAGCCGATCGGTGGATTGCATGAAAGGGTAGATGATGATTGTACCGTAGGTAGTATATGCAATCGCATGAAAGGCACCATGTGCATGGTACCGCCTGCAAGCGACTATCACTACCTCCGCGATACGTTACCGGTCGGCATAGTCCGCCATCACGTACCGCCACGGAGGCAACGACAGTGCCACGCTGCTAGCACGCGGCAAGCACGCACATGACGGCATGAAGCCGCGCCTCCGTTGCAATTTTGTGCTACATTACATTACACATTACATGAAAGAATAAAAAACCGGCACAGCCCCGTACGGCCGCGCCTTTGCCGGTCAACCGCCTGCCACCCGCATGTGGCGGCACCGCCATCACCGCCCGTAGTGGTACCTACCCGGCCACCACCTCGTTGCATGAGGCCACCGCATCCGGCCCCGCCATCAGCTAGCAGCCCCATGGCGTCACCTCCGCCTCCGGCCACCCTGCACGAGGCCGAGTCGAGCCGCACGTAGCGGCACCGCCGGGTCGTCGCACGCCTGTCGCCGGGCTGCCGGGTCGCCGCGCCACCACCAAGCAAGTGGCGAATCACGTGCTGAAGCACCGCCCGGCGCGCCGCAGTATTGCACGGCCGGCACCGGCACCGGCCGGCCATGCACCACCACCGCCCGGCAAGCAAAAGAGAAAAAAATGGGGCGTCACCACAGCAGCGCCCGCCCGCAACCGCGCCGTCGGCTCACGCCGCTTCGGATGGCGCGCCGCATGGCCGGCGCCGCATAGCCGGACGCCGCGCTCCGTGCGCGCGCCGATGGTCGCTGCGCGCCTTGTGCATTATGCGCCGCCCACGGCCGGGCGCCTCCTCGCCGACCCTCGCGCGCCACCTAGAAGGCAATGCGGCCACCATCTCCGCATAAGGCCCCCATGGAACCGCAACGTGCCTCCCCGGCCCGCACGGGAGCGCCGCCGCGCTCCAAACCCGGCCGCCCGCATGCGTGCCACCGCCTCCCTGCAAAGAACCCACGCCACCGCCGCTTGAACCGGTCGCCCGAAGTGCTGCCATGGCCCCGCCGTCCTGCGCCTTGAGCCGTCGCCACCTCCGCAAGGTGGCACCACCGCGCCGCCGCGCGCGGTCCCGAGTAGCCGCCGCCGCCCCTGGAAAGGGCAAGGGGAAACCCTAATTCCCCACCCGTGCGCCCCTCAAATGGGCCATGAAACGGCCCAAAAGGAAAGAAAAAAAAAACGCACGGAAAAAAGGAAATTTGCAAAAGGACCCTCTGGGATTCTGAAAATCACAAGGACTTTTGCGCGGGTGAGAAAATTTTACAGAAAGGACCTCGAAAAATATGAAAATTATGCGCAAATTCTCTCAGAACTGAGATTTCACGTTTTAACCCCTGGAAATTGTAGATTTCGCCAAAAAGTCATTTTCCAGTAGAAAAGGGCTTGGGAATCCAAAATTTTGCATATTTTGAGCTTTTGAAGCATGTTTAACTTTGTTATTGTTATTTCTATGCAATTTATTTATTGTATTCTTGTTTTTGATTATATGTGATTGTTTATATTGCTTTTAATCACTTGAAAATAGCAGTAAATCATGAAAAATGCATAGGAAAAAATATGGGAATACGAACTTGGAGTTCGATGAGCATTATGAGAATTTTACAACTATTTTATGCAGATTACTAGCAGTAATCCTTTGAACTTTTTGCATGAATATGAATATGACTGACATCACAAACTAGTAGTTCGAAGAATTGACCCAGCAGGGCCAGAATTTATGTATAATTTGTATCAGTCTTAAACTCTGTGGTAATGTAATCACAGATGAGCAGAAGATGGAGAAGACTTTCTACCTTTCACCCAAATGCGATGTAATCCGCACGCAACTATTATCAAGATGGCTACATGCAGTATGTCGAATTAATTGATATCATGCAAGTTGCGGAAACTCAAGATGATGTTCTAAGAAAGAACTACATCTCGCAGCCATCTAATAGCAATGTTGGCCATGAAGCCACTGCTAGTAGCAACAAGGTGATGAAACCTTTCACGAATGAGAGGAGCAAGAAGGGTAAGGTTGTGCGTCGCACGTTATTGATGTTTTCCAGTCTAAGAAAAAGGGCAAATGATAGCATGCCACATACCTCGCCATTGCAGGCACAGAGGATTCACATCCATTAGTTGCACTTATGAATGTGGACAACCCTGTAACAGCCCCATTATCCCTCCTTTGGATATCGCAGCAGCCGTAGTCGTAGCTACCCAAGAGGAGAAGATCGCGCATGAAGCCGATTGAGGCAAAAGTTCCTAAATACTTCGCCGATTCGATCTAGTGCACGCATTGCACTTGGATCTTTTATAGTAACCTGCAGTTTGTAATTGAAGCAGAATTTTGAATTATTGAATAATGGTTGCAAGCTCTAGGAGAGCAAAGCATTAAATTCTTACTATGAGTCTGCAAGACTTATTTTCCGTCTTTATAATAGCAAGTTACGTTACGATATCAAGTATTTTATTTATGTGTTGCTTGCTTTGCTACATATTAATAAAGTACATTATATTAGAACGTGTGTGGTGCCCTATGGAGGAAGTGTGCTTAGCATGTAGCGGCACAATGAAAACCATCCTGAGATAAACGAAATTTTTTCGATCGATCGGCAAAAATCTTTGGTAGTCTTACGACAATCGCGACGGCGATACTTGTATAATAGGCTCGGGAAGGGCCACAATTATACTCCCAATGGGCACAACTTTGGTCATTGAAGAAGACTTGTTGTACCAGAATCGACTAGAACTCTCAAGGATATTTGCGCTAACGGTTTAGTGTAGAGGCGAAGAAGAGTATGGTGCAGAATACATGCTCATTACAAAGCGTGAAGAAAGTGAAAACTGACATTAGAATGTCTTCCTTCATATGAAAGCTGGGCTATACTACACTAATATTAAGGCACTGCGACCTATCTTGTCTTGAAAATCATATTTAGAAGCTCGAACTTATCTATCTCGGCATGATAGATTACGCGCCTAGGTCTTAGGATAATGAGAGATATAATTAACAATTCACAGGGACATAATATGAATATAAAGAATTTCCCGAATCTGGAAGATTTTGTGTGCCTCGCATGTGCCTTTGGAAATTAATTATTAGACCTTTGCTCTGAAAGCGAAGGATGAAGTCCTGCATTCTGGACCGTATCGGGGAGACTTTTGTCCTATCACACCTGTAAGGGTCAATTAGGTATTTTATGGTGCTCATCGATGCTTCCTCGGAATGGTCGCACGTATTTTTATTGTCTATGAGAAACCATGCTTTCGCAAAGCTAAATCTCGCAGATAATTAACAATTGAAAAAATAATTTCACGATCATCACGTGAAGTCCATCCGAATGGACAACGCGGAGAATGTACTCGAAGGCATCGATGATTATTGTATGAAAATGAGAATTAAAGTTGAGCATTCTATACGCGCATCCGCACCAGAATGGACTAGCGAACTTTGAAGAATTGTAATTTACCAACTTGGGGACACGCGATCCTGCTCGTGCGACTCTCATCAATTTTAGACCGTCGACCTATAACATCCATCCAACTATGCAACTAGCGCAAAGGTCGATCTTGAAAACTTCTCATCTTCGCAGGTTTGGTTGCAAGGGTTATATACCTATACCACCACCGCATGGCTGGAATGGGTCTTCTCAGAAAGTGCGGGATATCGTTGGTTATGAGGCGGCATCCATAATCAAGTATTTGGACCATATATTGGAGATTTGTATAATGTCCGATCGATAGTACATTAGATGAGGTTAGTTTCCGTCATTAGGGGAGAAATCAACCCTTGATGATAATGTCGGAAATAATTGAAGTCTAGAAGACAATTGAAGTCCGAAGATAATTGAAATCTATGCACATGACCCGTGCACTAGTGAAGCAAATAGAAGTCCGAAGATAATTGCAGTCGAAGATAATTGAATTGAAGTCTAGAAGACAATTGAAGTCGAAGATAATTAATTTGCAAGCATTAGCGAATCAAGCGCGGATCACTTTAATGATTTGAAAAGCGTGACCAAGTTGCATTTGCACGCAAGCAATGCACGGAGAGGTTGAAATACCAATAAAGGTATCCTAATTCCGTCCGAGGCCTCGGAATAAAAGGCGAGAACTCGGTCCCTCGAATCCAAAGTAACAGGGGCTTTGGTGAAAAGGATAAGAAGGACTTGTCTGACCAATCAGCAAGTGCCCTAGAACCGAGAAGGAGCGGTTGAGACCTAGCCGGTATGGAACCTTGAAAAGGCATACTAGGATTGAACATCCCTATGAAGGAGACATCGGTATGGATGTGCGCACACATCAATTTGAAAAACTAAAGGGCTTGCCCGCAATTAAAGCAATGGTGAGCAAGTAGAAGCATTAGGTGAACCGCCCCATGAAGAAATAGCTATAAATTATGTGACCACTGGAGAATCTTTGAATATGACAACAACCAATGTCGACATTTACTTTGCAAAGAAACTTGACACAATCATCAATCTTGATTCGAGCAGCGCATCGCTCATTGAATGAAAGAAAAGATCAGATTGAGAAGATTGGGAGAAGGCAATAGAAACTAGATTATTCTCTCGAATAAAAGAAAGACGTTTGGGCACATGGTGCCACGTCTCCTTGTGCACCCGTAGGGTATAAGTGGGTATTTGTTCGAAAGAGAAATGAAAAGAAGCAAGGCTCGTTGTACAAGGTTTCACTGGACATCCAGAAGATGATTATGAAGAAACCCATTCCCGGTCATGGGTGGAACTCCCTTTTAAATATTTATCTCAATGGCAGTGAACTTGAAGTTAGAAGCGAAATTGATGGATGGGGTACCATCATACCTTTATGAAATATTGGATTCGGACATTTATATGAAGATACAGATGTATCAACGTCCCGAATCAAAGCAGAGCAAATAAAAATATGTACAGTGTGAAACTCGAGAAAGTCATTATGCGAACCTAAGCAATAAGGCGAATGTGGTATAATCGTTTGAGCGACTTTCTATGCATGAAAGGCTACACGAACAATGAGAATAATCTCTGTGTATTTATCGGCGATCCAGAATGTATTTTGTATAATCTTAGAGTATGAAGATGATCCGAATATCATCGAACCACGAAGGATATTAGGAAAGCAAACTCTTACAGAGTCGAGTTCGAAATAAAAGATTTGGGTAAAACCAAATATTGCCTAGGCTTGGAGCTTGAGCATGTCCACTGAAGGAATATTAGTATATCAATCAACCTACACTCGAAGGTGTCGAAAGGTTCGACTTTGCAAAGACATACACTTTGAAAGTGCCAATGGTGGAGATCTTTGCGACAAGACAAAGACCCGTCTGAGACCTAAAGAAGAGGGGAGGAAGTCTGGGACCGGAATTCCCACGAAGTGCAATAGAAGCACTAATATATTTAGCAAATGTACTAGAAACGGACATTGTATTTCTTAGTGATCCTACTAGAAAGGTATAGTGCGAGAATGTACCAAAGGCATTGACAGGGAATAAGGACATCTTCGATACCTCCAAAGAAGCAAAGAATTTAGTCATTCTCTGAGAAAGAACCAAGACCTAACTATGAATAGCAATACGATGATGGCGAATTTTGTAGGACCCATCTGATAAATCGCAAACAAACTATGAACTCCTATGTGGTGGGCGCAATTCTATGAAAATCGTTTAAGAAATATCTTGTATCGACTTCGATGAACCACTTGAAGATTATAGCATTGTACAAGGCCTTACAAGAATGTGTTTGGCTTCAGCGGATGATTCACCACATCCAGCAGTCGTGTGGATTGAATATCGCGCAAACCCCTACTTTTGTATGATGATAATGCAGCTTGTGTTGCACAAGTACAGATGGGTTATGTGAAGAGTCCTCTCACAAAGCATATCGACCCCAAGTTCTTCTATGCTCATGAATTGCAAAAGATGAACGTAATCAAAGTACTGCATACTAAATCATGTGAGAATCTTGCAGATTTATTCACTAAGTCACTTCCAGCGTCTAGCTTTGAAAGATGCATACGTGAATTGGAATGATGACACTTAGAAGTGCGAGTCGGGAGGAGAACCTTCATGATTCATTATTAAAGCTTGATCATGAAGATCGAGTACCCAAAGAATAAATCCAGGAGATTAAATGAAATTGGGTGGATTGTACTCTTTTTCCCTTGACGAGTTTTCCTGAAGTTTCTCGGCTAAGGTTTTTAATGAGGTAATTCGTGCATCACAGCAGAACGTGTATCATGTACTCTTTCTCTAATTTTTTTCCCACTGGATTTTTATAGAGTTTTGACAAGACATGGACATGAAGGATGAGTGCCCAAGGGGGAGTGTTGGGAAACCATGGGCACAGCCTGCGATCGGCCCATTAGTGGCGCCCCATCCCAAACCCTAGCAGGGTCGTAGCCTATAAATAGGGGGTGCTATTCATTGTAAAGGATTGATCGATGGATAAAGGAATAAAGAGACGCAAGACGTCCCCCTATATCTCTGTGTTCAATCTCTTATTATGTTCTTGTTGTTCATGCATTGTTCTTACGATTCTACGCTTGTCTACGAGGTGTCGCTCGATTTGGACTCGCTAGAGCGGTTCCTCAACAATAATGACAATGTTTGGTGACAAACTGTCACATTGTTACTAAATTATTTATAATTATTAGTGACGATTTTACATTGATGACCTACCACGTCTTCACTGTTTTACTTATATTATAAGTGGCACAATATTATTTATATCATATCAATACACCCAAGTAGTGACGAACTACCACTTATCACTACAATAAAATGGTCTCGTAGAGACATTTATCTTTACCTTTTATTGTAAGGGTGTAGCAATGGCCGATAATTTTCATTCGTCCAGACCAACCAAGGCTTGTGGGCGAATACTGAGAAAGGAGAAATGAGTATCAACATTATCCATATCGACTCGACTTGAGAAAAAATATAAAATATGATAGGGATGGGTGATATACATAAAGTATCTGCTCTTATTGCAACCAGTGTCCAATGTCATGTGTAGTGGTGCAAGCAGGTGGATAATTTTTGTCAGTCCAATCGTAGAAGGCTTACAGTATCGACACCAAGCGTGTGCGACTCCTTAAAAATATAGAATAAGATACAAGATAAGAGATATTTGTCCGTATCCGCTCGGTTTCACACTAACTCTTTTTTTGTGTCTTTACATTTAGAACCATGCAATATATAAATACGTTTCTTAAGGTGTTTTAAAACTTAAAAGTCACAACAAAACTAGAATTGTAGAGATAAAACTCTTAAGTAATAATAGTCCTTTGAAAGGAAAATCTATTTAATCGAGTTAAAGAACTCCATGTCCTCCATCCTCCGGTCAACCCTACGATCCAACTACTCCCGAGCCTCCCCAACAGCCGCCGCTCCTGGATGTGCCGCCTCCCACGATCAACCGTGCTGCGCCTTCCCAAACGCCGCCGCTCCTGCGTTGCATCCCCAGAACCGGCGCACTGCGCCTCCACTGCCGCCGTTGCGTGCTTTACTACGCCTCTCCTCCCCACCACCGTCGCTCCCCCGCGCCGCAGCTCCCCTGCACCACGGCGCCACGCCTCCTCTCGTCGCTGCTTCTCCCTACCGCCTCCCCTGCGTCGCTTTTGCTAGCGTGCCTGCTCCCCGCCCCTGCGCCCCACCCCGCCGCCGCCGCTCTCCCGCGCCTCCTGCTCGATTGCTCCTAGCGATGCCTCTTCGTCGCCGTCATGCCGCCATGAGAAGTCTAGTAGAATTGTATGTTCTTCCTCAGTTCCAATTGATCTGACTAGAAAAGCGGCATTTCAATTCGTTTTGCAAGTATAATTGTCCTTTTTCTTTGGAGTTTTGTCTGAATATTCCTAGTATGCCTGGTATGTCTTATAATCTTGTAGATCCCAGTTCATTGTTTACATTCAGTGTTCCCGACTAGCAAAAAAGGGGCTTTCCCTTAAATCTGTTAGAAATGTAGAATCCCTCTATTTTAGATGCATTTTCTACTTAGTGTAATATTTTCATAGTGCTTGCTTGTTAGATCGGTTAGCTGCAAATATTAGTAGTTTCAATTTAGAGCCAAATTTAGGTCATGTTAAACATTGTAGCACAGAACTTGAATGCTTTTTCTTACCACATGCATGTCTGTGCTATTGCAGAACTTGCATTGATGTAGCTATGGCATTTCTGTGTAATCCAAATAAAACTTTCAGTGAAGTGATTTTATTTACATTGGTTGTCTGTACATAGAAGTTATGATCCCAAAGTTTTTCATTTTTTAAGGAATTTCAATCTGAAGTTTGTAGAGCCTGCAAAGCACAACATGCAGTGCAATTGTCCCTAAGGAGTTATTCAGTTTGACTACAAGTGGCTCAATAATGATGCAGTTTTCAGCTAGCAATTTCAAGTTTAGCGTTGACCTTATTTCAATTATTCATACTTTATTGGAAATATATGTTCTTATATTGCATAAATAATTGAGATGCGGTGATGTGAATGCTTCCTTGATATATTGTATATCTCAGATTGATCTTGGCAGATGCATGGCGAGGACGATGAATAGTTCTATTTGAATGTGAGGAGTAAGGATACGAATACGATACATGGTTGATGCTTTCACTTTTTCTGCTTTCGATACATGGTAGGTGTCTTCTTGTGCTACGTTATGTTTTGCATCTCACTAATGATCACAAAAATGAAGATTAATTAGTGCTATGTTCCGTTTCTTGCTCAGATATCTCTTGTCAGCAATCGCCTTCCGATGTAGCCATGGATGGAGGCGAACAAATCTGTGCTACAGTGCGAGCGGCAGAGGTGTGATATTCAAACCAAGTATATTGACATTTATTTTTATAGTGATTTACAAAAGATGAAAAATGATAGATTAAAATTGCTTACTACTGTTGGTGTTATTTACTGAATTAGGCTATGCTTATAGGACGGATGGTCCAGGTTTCACTATTAATGCAAAATTTCCAAAGAAAAGGGCAAAAGAAACAGATAGATATTCAGTTTTCTCAACCATTTGGAAAGATGTGTGGAAAGCATTCTAAATTATTTGAATGTGAGATTACATTCATCGTAAGAAAAGAGATTCCTCTCTAAGTTAAGAAATGGAAGGACATCGAGGGGTTCAAGAGGCTGCTGTTTGGTGACAATTGAAGGTTTTTTTTTCTCTCGATCCCTGTGGACTGAAGTAATCAACCATGGGTAATGACCCGTGCAGTCCACGTCCCGGGGCGTGGATAATGGTTCGATCCATTGGCTCAAGGATCAAATGACCCTGTGGTCCATTGGTTCTTATGAATCACACCGTTGTACCTGGAGGAGCATAAGCAATAGAAAAGATGGGTATATGCACTGGAGGACACGACGGAATGCACTGGAGACTAGACTAGTATATCTACGGGGAGATGAGAGGGATGTGACTGACCATCCATCTCGACGACGGGGTTGGCGAACTTGATCTTATTGAAAGCAATGGCCGGCCGGCCGGCTTGCCTTGGAGATCGGGAGACGGGGAGGGACCGGGGGCTGCAAGAAGAGCGAGGAGATTGGATTGGTGAAGAAGATGAAGGCAGGGGGAGAGAGCAATGTGGGAGTGTGTTGGGGAATCATGTGGAGCGGAGCTCGAGAGAAGCTACAGGTTAATGGGCCTTTTTGTCCCAATTTGTTTATGGGTCGTACGTCTGGCCAGTTAAGTTATTCAATGGGTTGGACTAAACCATTCCCACCCCTAAGTGGGGTCGGTCGGGAAATATCCGATCCAATTGCACCGTGCATACAGCTATTGTTGGTTGTTCCTGTAGCCGATAAGGCACACTATATCATTCTTTAAAATTGTTTCCTAATGCAACATCATCATTATGCCACGTCACGTTTGAAACGGTAACCATTAGATCGAATTCAATTACTGAAGGAATGCTTCAGTTAGACATGTTAAAGGGACAATATAGTATACATCTAATTTCAAACTTTTTTTTATTTAATCCATTTTAAAAAAATATTTTAAAGATAACCCCTCTATAACTTTATTTCTAATTCTGATCCCTTTGGCCACGCCACAACGCGTGATGTGGCAAAAGCACGTTGTCACATCACGGACCTTGGTGTGGCAAACAAGTGCTGTTACGTCACTTCTCTTAGCGTGACAGGACTTAGTCTAAAGACGGACGCGTGGTGGCTCGAAGGGCTATCGTGGTAGGTTTGATTACGCCGTGATCGGTGGCGACAACACAGTTTGATCACACCACAGATCATGATGTGATAAAAAAGATCAGAATTGAAAATAAAGTTAGGAAATTTTATCTTTAAAATATTTTTAAAAAATGGATAAAAAATAAAAAAAAAAGCTCTCTAATTTCTGGCCACTATTTTCACATATCTTTCAGACATAGATTACTTGATACTTCTTTAGAGTCTCATGCATTACATGTCTACCCACCACCATCAGATCATTTCCATCGATCCTAGTGCAAACCAAACGGTGGTGGAGCTAGAAACAAGTCTTAAGTTTTGTCCAATAAATTTATATTTAGTCTTGGTACTTGTATACTCGGCAGGTTTTTCAATTTTTTTTGTATGTGCTGGTGAGTATACTACATAGCTCCACCCCTGAAGCCAAGAAACAACTACATGGTGGCCCAGGAACTACCCGAGTCCATGGACCACATGAAGATCGCCAATGAGAACGACGGTGAGCACAAGCAGCAGCAGCACTTCGAGCTGGTGCACGGGCTGTGCCACAGCGCGTGGAGCTGGCACAAGGAGGTCGCGGCGCTGCGCCGCGCGGGCCACCGCGCCACGGCGCTCGACATGGCTGCCTCCGGCTTGAATCTGGCGCGCGTTGCCGAGGTGCGCACGTTCGAGGCAACGGCGGATCCAGAATTTTCAGAATGGGTGTTCGGAGTTACAAATGCAAGTGATCGAAACCTTAGTTTTGCATGCTTGATCTGATTCCATGAGGCATGAGCCAATGCACATCCACAGATCCACTGATATATACGTACAAGCTAACATGTAACAAGTAACGCTCTTACGCTCAGTCACCTCAGTGCCAAACTACCAATCTACCAATCTGATTCCATGCCATTTTCCATGAGCCAAATAGTCAATGCACATCCACTTATTGTCTTATCAGAACTACTAAACTAACTCAACTAAGGAGCAAATCAGTGCCATTGTGCCAATCCGGGGAGGCGTCCAATCCATCCCCGCTTCGGCGTCGACGGTGCCGGCCTTCCCCTGTTTGGCTGTTCCCCATCACGGTGGCGGTGGCGGCGAAGGAGGAGCGACCGCGGGAGGCAGCGCGTGACAGCCCCAGGGGGCTGAGGCGGCTGAGTGGGAGGAGGAGGCGCGAGACTAGCGATACACACAAATCTCACCAAAGTCACCAAAGCAAGAGGCAAGAAACCAGCGGAGAGCTCACCTTGACCTTGTCGCGTGCCGCCGCCGTTCCTTGCGCCGGTGCCGGTGGTTGCTCCTGCTCGGGCTCGGCGTTGCCGCTGCCACTGCCGCGCGTCGCAGGGCTTCCCTCCCCTTGCCTCTCGCCACGCGCTGCACCCTCCATCCTTGGCTCCGGCTCGGCGCTCATCCCTGCCCCGCAACTCGCCGCCTCGTTGCGTGTCCTTGCGTCGCCGTCGCCGCCGCAGAGCGAGAAAGGGGGGGAAAGGTCAAAAGGGATAGGGTTAGATGAAGGCTGAAGCTCAGCCTTGGGCTCTCGAGTCTCGCGACTTGGCTGCGTGAGGACTGAGGAGTGGGGACTCGTGACGCTTGGAGTTCTGTTGGGCTATGGTGGGCTGTGGCGATGCGTGGGGCGGCTTGACCGAGTGGGCTGCGCCCGGATGGATAACGCCGGGCTGAATCGCGATCGGAATGCAGTGCATAGTTGTAATACATATTTTAAATATACTTACTAAATATATATACCTAATATACCTAATAATCCAACATGTCCCTATACTGGATTCGCCCCTGGTTCAAGGAGTACTCGCGCCCGCTGCTGGACGCGCTGGGCGCGATGCCGCCCGGCGAGCGCGTCGTGCTCGTCGGCCACAACCTGGGCGGGTTCTGCGTCGCGCTCGGCCGTGTTCCTCACCGCCTCCCTCCCAGCCGTCCGGCGCCCCATGGCCGTCACCAGTGAGGAGGTACGTACGTGCTTCCCATTGCTCCATGTTTCTTTTTTAGACTTATTTGCTCAATATTCATTTCAGCGGTTTTGACCACTCACTCACACAGACTGACGCACCAATTGTCACCTAGCATGTTGGATTAAGAAATATGAAAACAAATGTTTTGTTTACCAAATTCGTATAATATTGAGCTTGTTCAGATTTTTTAAATATTCTAGTTAAATTGAGGCGACATTCCAATTTAAATATAAAGTCCTGAATAATTTAATTGAGACGGCATTCCAATTGAAATACAAATTCCCGAATAATTTAAAAGTTTTTTTCCATATACGCATCCGATATCCACTGTTAATGGAGTAATTAATTCCATTACGTTGGGCTATGCCGCTTACCGCATGCAGGCCATGACGAGAACGTTCAAACCTTTTCCTGAATAATTATGTTCAGCTGTTTATTACCGAGACTAATATACTGATCAATCAGTTCTCTTTTTCGGCCGTATATTTCCAGTTTGTGAGTTATGTTGGGCCAGAAATCTTACTAGACTCCAAAGAGCTCGAAAAAGAGATCCCGGGAAACCCGTCATCTTTGGGCCCAATTTCATGGCCCAAAATCTGTACCAACTCAGCCCACCGGAGGTCAACCATAACAGCCTGACGATAAGCTAGTCTTCCAATCGATTACTACTATTTTTTTTTATGTCTGGTATTTTTCTCCATCCGATCCACATTAAAAAAGAAAAGTATCTTAACTCACGAGACGCACACGGGAGCCAGCGCTCGAACCGTAACAGGTTTTTGCCATCTAAACCCCAACTTAGTCCTCAAATCACCCCATACAAGACACACACGCCGAGTGAAAGACTTGAAGACACGTGGGTTGGGCGCCGAGTCAAAGCTTCACCTTGTGCCAACTACCAGCCGAGCAAAGCTCACTTCTCGATTACTACTAATTATAAGCTTCAAAAACAGGACGTTAATCAATGAATTATATATATTGCGATTATACTTAACCAACGCAGTTAAGCTATTCTTGCTGCAGGACTTAATCGTTGGTTGGGCCAGCGAACCCGTTCACCGACGACCCGCTAGTGAGGGACGCCGGGTTCCTGGCCAAGGGGAGAGGTACGGATCGGCGAGGCGCGTCTTTCCCGAGGACGGCCGCTTCAACCCCGTTGGGTTCCAGCGCCAAATGGTCGCTTATGTTGGTCTAAATCGGAGATTAGCACAAGCGAACACAAGAATGTAAAAAAAAAGTGTCGATGGAATAACAACAGATTTTCTAATGTTTTTTTTTCTTCTCTATTGCTCTTGTTCACAAAATCTGATTACAGAGGTACCCTTTTATTGAGAGTAAACGACTATTCGTATCTAGAAAAAATTCTATGTATTGTGAAGGGATACCACACAAACTCTAGTATTCATAATTAATACTGTCTAAATAATATATGACTACGTAAAATCTAAATATACCATATGCACAAAGATTACTAACAAATCACTCCATAATCTTTGTATACTTGCTTATTAAGGCAGTCGGTCTTAGCTACGACTTGTCCAACTGTTACTCAATACAGGATGGTGAATACATCTTCTCAACGTTCTAGACTTGACTCGGGATGACGAACACATCTCCTCAACATTCCGGACTCAATTCCATGGACACACACATAAATACGGTATCACAACCGTCTAGTACAAACACAACGCTTTCATCTTAGCAACGTGTAACTCATTTTGCATTCTATTGATGTGTACACTATCTATTTCACATGCATGTATGCATGCAAATGTCGGGATCCAAAAATGCAATTTAGGAACCTTCGTGTGATGAAATAGTCCCAGATCAGTGGCTAGCTCACACAGGAAACAATGATGAAATTGAAATACTATCTATTTATTCGATTTAACTAAAAGACCTCAAAATAATAAATAATAATAATAAGCTGGACCTTGTGGTCAATGTTTATAACTTGCCACGTAGGGCTAAAGAAACAAATAAACTCTTATAGCGGAATGGAAAAACTTAGAAAGATAAATCAACATGCCCACAGCAATCGAGTGGAGAAGCATCCTAATCAGTAAAACCTTCATGGTATACGAGCGAAGAATTTTTGAGCGACTTGATACTCTTCAATGAGCAATAGAATTTGAAGTCGTGAGCACATAAAGTACTCAGCAAGTTATAGGGAAACAATATCCAAATAATATTCATGTAGGGCTTGAACAAATATTAGCTGTATGTTTTTTTTTAGCAGATAGTAGTATTGACAATAAATACAATAAATATATTGAAATACGTATTTAAAAAGAATAATAAATAAATAATAATTTTTTTGAAATAACCAGTGAATTTTCCATTCACTTCCCAAGACAAACCACCAAGTGAATTAATTACCCATTCACCAAACGAATATTATATTCATCAAGTGAACTTTCTATTCACACTCCGACACATTTTATAAAGAAACTCTACCTCTTGTGTGAAATCCCCGAGCACGTCCATGATCGCGGACACGACTATTTAAACAGTTTTAAGTATGCAGAGGTTGTACAGCTTTACTCACAAGAGATAATCAACTTATAATGTCTACTCACACACTTTCGTATGTGTGTAACTAAGTGATTAGCACAATACCTTTACAAAGCTCTGTTTTGACTTCGATTACGCTCGTTAAGGTTTAGCCTACGGGGCCCTCATGCGCCAAACATAACTCAGCAGAACCAAATCAAAACATTGCTAATTAGTTAGCCAAATCCATCCCATACGGACATGCGGTTATATGATTAAGCCCCAGTTCAATGATGCACAAGATTAAGTCCTTGACAAGTTACTCAGGCGAGTCTACCACATCCCACAACGTTCTAATTGCACCCCCTTTACTTTACGGTCGTTCGCCCTAGCGGAAATCATTTTGTTCAACTAAGACCAATGGCATACCCTATCATGGTACATAAATTTTAATAACAGTGGCTAACAACCACGATTTCATATCTCATTAAGTCAAATTCAACATTATTTGTACGTGTGATAATGAACCCATCGCAGCTAAACTTGACTAAGTATCTGTACGATACCCATGTTGGCGATACAAATATGTTCGACTAAAATTAACCATTCTGTGGTGACAATGGATACATGGTATGAAATATTCAATGGGGGCATAATGACAACAGGTTGTAGCTAATCCCAAAACAGTTGATATAAAGATAACATGCAATTGATATAAAATAATATACTTTTAAAATCATAAGTTCAATATGATCACAAGACTACAACTTGCCTTGGCTTTGGTTCTGCTCAGTTACCACACTTGGATATTCAAAGTTGACTTCTGCTCCTGCTCCATGAAACAGATCGTCTAACGAGAGAGAAAACAACAAACGAAAACACAAATAAATAAAAAAGAAATTCAAATAAAATAAAAAATAGTGAAACCAACTCTAAAAGAAAGAGCTCGATTTTAGATGAATTTAGGAATTTGAATGGGTTGAATCGGAGTTCGTACGAAGGAGAACTGACTCTCGAAAAATTGAAATTAACATGAAATGATAAAATCAGAATGTCAGAATTTAGGGATTTGTTTTTCTAAAGGAAAGACAATTTCTTGGATCATCTTGACATCGTGAGGAATTTTTGTGAAAAGAAAATAAAGAAAATTGATCGGCAGGTGGGTCCACTTACATAGAAGTGGTTTATGGCGGAGCAAGTTCATGGGCTCTTTGGCTCGGGTTGCCACAGAGATTGACACATGGATCTTGACAAGGTGTCACAGCGAGATAAGAGGATGTGGCCGTTGACTTGGTGATGAGATGGCAGAGAGAAAAAACGAGCGAGAGGAAGAAGCATAGATGCCATGGCGGCGGCAAAGATGGCGGCAGCGAGGCAAATGGCGGTGACATTGCTCAGATGAAGTGGCAAAGCAGATCCCACAAACATGAGGAAGCTCAGGTGGTGTCGGTTTGGGTGAGGCGGCGTTAGTTTGTCGGCGGAGGCGATTTTGGCGCGGAGACTCCATGGTTGCAAGCGGCTCTGGCGAAGCAAGGGCGTCGGGAAGACTAGGGAAGCACCGACTTGGCGTCAACTAGAGGTTCTGAAGGCTTCTTGGAGCGGTCTAAGGATGCTCGGAGTGGCGGCGAGGTAAGTTGGCCGGGACGAGAAGAACGGGGTGGCAGTGTCTCGGTGGGCGAGAGAAAAGGAGAAGGAGGATTGGCGAGGAGGAGCTATAACGCATGATGACACGCATAAAAGGGGTAGGAGCTCATGGCGGAATAGGTAGGCAATGGAGCGGCGGTGGTAGGATTTGAGAGGATAGTGCAGCGGTGATGCGGTGGTCTTTGGGACAAGATGGTGTGGCGCCTTGCCTGCGCGGGCTTGCGATCACGGTGGCGGCGATGTCGGAGATGCCGACGGCGAATAGTCTGGCGAGGAAGGTTTGAGGTGGCGGCCGGTCTTGGACAAATCCGACGAAAAGAGCGAAACCGGGAAAGCAGTTTAGGGTTTCGGGAGAGGATGGTGCGGCTAGGGATGGAAAGCGGATCGAATAGTCTCGAATCTGAATCCACATTTTTAAGCGAATCTGAATTCAAACATTCTCGAATCGAATACAAATCGAATATTGTAGCAATTCGAATTCGAATCGAATATGTACTCAATTTAGCGAATGCGAATATCTTACAACTTTGCGACAAATCTCGGTAAAACATCCAATAGCCACAGATTGGCATCGAATCAAGACCCGTCGAAACAAAAGCCTTTGGGAAAAAGCGGATAGTATTTGTATTCGTATCTAGGAAAAAATGGATAGTATTCGTATTCGTATCCGGTGAAAAAATGGATAGATTCGTATTCGTATCCAAGAAAAAATGGATAGTATTCATATTTTTTCTGAATAATATCTCTCTGATACGAATAGCACCGAATACAGATACATATACTATCCATTTTTCCTGAATGGTGCCCGGATACGAATAACACCGAATACAAATACAGATACTATCCATTTTTCCCGGATAGTACTCGTTTTTCATTCGAATGCGGATTTTACTTACTACATTTGCGTTTTCTCAGATGCGAATATTGGATAAAACAAATTATCCTTTACTATTTTCCATTCCTAGGTGCGGCGAACAAATTGACGTGGGTGCGGGTCTTTATATAACACCGAATGGAAGGAGATTTTGAGAGACACGACGCGGCTTCGTGTGATGAACACGGACTCAAAGAGTCGACTCGGGGAGGAAGAACATGCTGACGGGTGGGAGCAGTGGGCAGTGTAGCAAAAGAAGAAAGAGGGAGACTCCGGCTGGGCTTTGGCGTAGGAGAAAAAAATGGCTGGGCCGGCTCGGCGCAAGGGCAAGGAAAAGAGGCGGCCGTGCTGAAACGTAAAAGGAAAGGAGGTTGGGCCGAAAATGAAAAAATAGGGGCCAAGAAAAAGGGAATTTAGCCCGAGAAGGAATTTCGTAAATAAACACGATTTTTGAATTTAGGAAAAGGTGATAAATAAAAATGAGCTCAAATAAATAGCAAATAAATCTCAAATTTTTTTAGAAAACTCCAGAAAATTCTTCAGAACATCAGGAACTCAAATAAAATAACTTTTAATTTAATTGAAGTTTAGATTATTCACATTAAATCTTTTTGATTTATGAAAATTCCAATTAAACTTTGACTTTTAACAGAAAAATTCAAATGTTTATTTTTGTTTTTAAAACCTCAAAAACAAACAAAAATTTAGGATTTTACAGCAAAAACCAACTCAATGTGCTAACATGCACAACCACATGATTCAGCACTACTGCTCCTACATGCATGGACTCAACTATATGCATGCACTCGCCGACGAGATTGCGCTGCGCGGTTGCCGCTAGCTCCGCTATGCCAGCGTCCGCTGAGGCGTCGAGGCCGGTCGCGCCAGCCGCCCGGCGCGCGCGTCTCTGCTTGCTCGTGCCGCCGTGCGGCTCGTCCGCCGGACCCGTCTTGCGTCAACACGCGTATATACCACCCAGTTCGACGTACAGCGCTTCTCCTTGCACTGCTCTTTCTCTCCCTCAGGTATGCAATAGGGTGCTCGGCTTGGCGCCCGAGTGAGTGCGACGGAAGAACAGAGTGCGGCAAGGTGGCGGCGGTGAGCAGCGGTAAGCGATAGCGTCTTCTCCTCGGTTCTTATACCAATTGTTGGCCCAAACGAAGAAGAAGAACAAGCGCGAACACAAAAAGCAAAAAATATCATCGAACAACAACAATTTTTCTTATTTTCTTCTTCTCTATTGCTCTTGTTAACAAAATTTGATTCTGAAGTGCCCTTTTATTGAGAGAAAGCGACTATTCGTATATGGAAATGATTCCACATATCTGAAGGAATACTACACAAACTCTTGTATCTATAATTATCTTTGCATAAATACTATAGAACTACGTAAACAAACTATACATAAAATCTAGAGTGATTGCCATGAAGCGTGCAAAGTAGTGATGGCACATGCATGATCAAATTAAATAACGGCATGCACAAGATAGTCTATTATTGTCCAAAAATAACTAAATTTGTATAGTAACATTACAACATTGTTTCAAAAAGGAGGTAATTAAATATTTTGATGTCTTGTTTCTGACGTATACTACTATGGGGAAAAACTTTATGTGGTGATCATGGGTAGATGATCCTAATCTTAGTGTGATTGAACAATTGGTAGTGGTGTCAAGGTGTTTGGAAAACCCTTGTTTTTGCGAAGTTCGGTTGTTGTAAGGCTGAGGCAGTTTGATCAACCCTATGGGCGGTTGGACCAGCCGAAAATGGAAGGTCGAATTTTGAGAATCGGCAAAAATCACTTGTGAAGAAAGTTGAGGGGATGTGTCTACACTTGGTTTTATTGAAAATGGAGTTTTGAGGTAAAACTAGATAAATTTTGAAATTTCCAGAGAGAGTGCAGCTGAAGACTTGAGAAAAATTTCCTAAATCCCAAGTGGTATGACCGGTCATTTGTTGGTTGTAACATCCCAATTTTCTAATTTAAAAAACCTTTTTGTGTAGTTTAGCCCTCTGAAAATTTTCACCAAAATTTATTGAATTAATAAAACTTAAATGAGACTTTTTAAAGTCAAAACAATTTAATGTAATTAATCTGAACATCAATTAATTCCAAAATTATTTTATTTGAGTTCTTTGTGCTCGGAAGTATTTCCAAATTTCTGGGAATTTTTCGAGTTCATTTGTTATTTTAATTTATCATTTGTATTTTTGTATTGTCTAAAATAGAAAAACCAATTAAAA